>JZKD02S0445113.1:376854-424758 GCA_000966675.3 Picea glauca
CCTCGTAGGGGTTTTACCACGTGAAAACATCGGTGTGTTGATCTTTGATCTGGTTATGTGAGTGGTTACTGAAGGTGTTCGTCCTCTGTTGGAATACCTGTGTTGTCGAACAAGGAGTAGGGACTCAAGGGTCCTAAGGACAAGAGAGTTCCATGTTCTATAACTAAGAAGGTTTGATCTTACCCTTAGGCATACTACCCAATTACCTATGTACTAGAGACTAATATTCCCAAATGTTGTTCTTAGTGCCATTATGGTAGTCAAGTGGTCAAGCAACTAATCTAAAGCTAGTTTTAGGACACCTATAAGACTTCCAATATACCCAATGGAACATGGAAGTGAAACAACTTATACAGGTGTTGCTTGATGTATTACTACTTGACAATTTTTTATGTAATTTGCTTAACACAACTTTTTATGTAATTTTTAGGTCTCAAATTTGTTTAGTTAATGCAACCATCTTTGTTTGAGAAAAAACAAATTGTATGGTATCTATTTTTAGTGAAAAAATATATAATATGTGAATGTTATTTTTTCCTTATTGAATCAATATTGTACAAAATGGTAATAATGTCTATGGCAATGAAAATAAATGCATCTTTACAAATAATTATATTTATGGAGATGCAAATGATAATACTTCTAAAATGTGTAGATGATAGGAAATCCATTATAAAAGATATAAAAGATGATAATTGTTGGTTGTGGAGCCTGATTATCTTCATGATTCATATGTAGGTATGCCTAGCCCTCAGGGGTTTGGGGGAAGAGGCCTCGAAGAAAATTTTAGGAAAATTGCCCTATAAAATATTGTAATTTCGTAGTCAATTTGTACCATTCATTATAAGGTTAGATATCTGACGATAGAAGTTATGTTAGGGTTTTTTCCGCAGAAGGAAACCCTCTTTTATGATGGAATTGAATTGCGACGGTGTATGTGAGTGAATATTGTATTCTAAGAGAGGAGACTGTGAGAGAAAGAAGAGGAAGTTACAACGAGTGTGTTGTAGTTTGTATCCCTTCAATTATTGGATAATAATAAAGGAAGGACCTGACAATTTCTTTGGTGGACGTAGCCCACAATGGGTGAACCATGTATATCTGTGTCGCTATTGTATTGTGTATTTTATGTGTTTTATTTCCACATTTGTTTTATTTTATTGCTCTGCGATCCTGTTTTTCTAACAACTAGTATCAGAACGAAAGGTAACTTGCAGGAAAAGAAGATTCCTGGTTCAAGTGGGAGCAATGGCGAAAGATGGAAAGTTTAAGGTTGAGAAATTTAACGAACAAAACTACCAATTATGGAAGATGAAAATGGAAGACTATCTATATTAGAAGGATCTTTTCCTACCATTGGGTGTAAAAGAAAAGTAGTCGGTGAGTATGAAGGAGGAAGAATGAGAGATTCTTGACTAAAAGGCACCGGGAACGATGCAGTTGTGCTTGGAAGTGGTGATGGATTTTAATATTTCAAAACAAATGACAATGGAGGATCTAATGAAGGCATTGGCTAAACCATATGAAAAACCCTCGACCTCCAATAAGGTATTTCTTGAATATGTCAGAAGGTGGATCTGTTGCTGACCATTTAAATGAATTTAATACGGTTACTAATCAACTAAGTTCTGTAAAAGTGGACTTTGATGATGAGGTTAGGGATCTTCTAATTTTGTTCTCATTACCATAAAGCTGGAACAACTTGATCATGGTTGTAAGTAACTATGTCTTTGGTTCAAATGCTTTGAAATTTGATGATGTTGTTGGTGTTACCCTTAGTGAGGAAATGCAATGGAAAAGCACAGGTGAGACATCAAGTAATGCATTGAACGTGGAGAACGAGGGAAGACAAAATTATAGAGGAAAGAAATGAGGGAACCATGAGAATTCTAGGAAGGGTAGATTCAAATCCAGACTAACAAAGATAGAGATAGAGTGATGGAATTGTAGGAAGAAATGACATATGAAGAAAGGCTGTAAAGCTCCAAAGAAACAAAGAGATGGACAATAGCAGAAAAATTAGGAAGCAAATGTAACAAGTGACGTGTTACAATATGCTTTGATTATTTCTTTAGATAATATTACTGAATCTTGGGTAGTAGATTTAGGGGCTTCATTTCATGCGACACCCCATAGGAAATATTTCCGAGAATATGTTCAAGGTGATTTTGGACAAGTTTATTTAGGTGATGATGAACCATGTCAAATTGTTGGAATGGGTAAGGTGCAAATAAAACAAAAGAATAGAAACTAATGGTTACTGAAATAGGTGAGACATATATCGGATTTGAGAAGAAATCTAATTTCAACAGGATAATTGGCAAGTGAAGCATGCATATCTACATTTATAGATAAAGCGTGGAAGGTCACTAAAGGATCATTGATAATGGCAAAAGGAGAGAAGGTAGGTATATTGTATTTATGTACTAGTAATGTTGACTCTTCAATCTACTTAGCTTCTATAGGTGTGGATACAACATTGTAGCATCATAGGCTTGGACACATGAGTGAGAAGGGGATGCATATACTTCACAAAAGGAATTTGTTGCCAAATATTAAACAAGTTGATTTGGATTTCTGTGAACACTGTGTTTATGGAGAACATAAGAGAATCATATTTCTTAGGGTTGGAAAGGAAAAGAAGAGTGAGAAGTTAGAGCTTGTGCATACAGATGTATGGGGACCATATCATATATCATCTCTTTGTGGCTCTCATTATAATGTTACTTTTATTGATGATGCAACTAGAAAAACTTGGGTTTATTGCATTTAATAAAATCTGATGTTTTTTATACTTTTAAGAAATGGAAAGCTTTGGTTGAGAATGAGATAGGAAAAAGGTTGAAGTGTCTTAGATCAGAAAATGGAGGTGAACATTGCTGCAAGGAGTTTGATGATTACTATTCATACCATGAGATTCATAGAGAAGACATTTCTAGGAATACCACAAGAAAATGGTGTGTCAGAAATGATGAATATGGAAATCATGGAACGTGCAGGGAGTATGCGATTGCATGCTAGGTTTCCTTTACAATTCTAGGAATATGTTGTAGATACTTTTGTTTACTTAATAAACAGAGGGCCTTCAAGATTCTTGGATGGTGGCATTCTAGAAGAGGCATGGATAGATAAAAGGGTAAACTACTCATTTATGAAGACTTTTGGTTGTGAAGCATTTGTCCATATTGATAACAAAAAAAAATAGAACAAAGTTTGAGGCAAAATCCAAGAAGTGTACCTTTATTAGATATGGTGTTAATGATTTTGATTATCTCTTATGGGATATGAAAATCGTAAAATCATTAGGAGTAGAGATGTGGTATTCAATGAAAAGGTCATGTACAATGACCAGTTGCAGGGAAAGAAACATGAAAAGGAAAACACATAATACACAATGCTTGATGAAATCAAAGAAAATGAAATTCCAAAGGTACCAGAAAATCAAAATGTACAACTACAGGAGCAACAGACACCTCAAATTCCTGCATGTGTTGTTAGAATATATACCAGGTTAAGTAGACCCCATGCATGATATTCTCCTTCATTGTATTATTTATTCTTGACTGACTCTAGTGAACCAAAAAGTTATGAAGAGGCAATGCAAGTAGACACTAAAAAGAAGTGGGAGCAATGCATGAAATATGAAATAAATTCCTTGGTACATAAATAAACTTAGGACTTGACTCAGTTGCCTACACGAAAAAGAGCATTGAAGAATAAATGGGTTTACGGGTTGAAGGAAGAGGACAAAGGAAAAAAGAGGTACAAGGCTAGACTTGTTGTAAAGGGGTTTGCATAAAAGAAAGGTAGAGATTTTGATGAAATATTTTCTCTTGTTGTTAAAATTACTTCAATTAGGACTATGTTAAGTCTTGTGGGATTTGCATCTTGAAAAATTAGATATAAAAACAACCTTTCTCCATGGAAATTTGGAGGAAGAGATTTATATGTAGTAGCCATAGGGGTATGAGGTCAAAGGAAAATATAATTTGGTATGCAAGTTGAAGAAGAACTTGTATGGCCTAAAGCAAGCTCCAAGGCAGTGGCATTTGAAGTTTGACAGGTTTATGATTGAACACGGTTATAGTAGATGTCATTCTAATCACTATATTTATTTTAAGAGGCTAGAAATAGAAGATATATTATCTTGCTATTGTATGTAGATGGCATGCTTGTTGCAGGGTCTAACATGCAAGATATAAATGTGCTAAAAAATAAATTATCTAATTCATTTGCGATGAAGGATTTGGGTGCTACAAATAAAATCCTTGGTATGAGAATAACAAGAGACTGTAAAAATTTCAAATTGATATTATCTCAGGGTGAGTACATAGAGAAGGTGTTGGAGAGATTTATAATGCATAATTAAAAACTAGTTAGTACACCTTTGGCCAACCATTTCAAGTTAACCAAGGAAATGTGTCCCAAGACACAGGTGTAGATAAAATACATGTCCAGGGTCCCTTATTCATCAACAATTGGTAACTTGATGTATGCTATGGTGTACACAAGACCAAAAATTACACATGCAGAGGGAGTTTTGAGCATGTATATGAACAATGTAGGTCAAAAACATTGAAATTTTGTAGTCAATATGGACCGTTCATTATAAGGTCACATATAGGACAGTAGAAGTTATGTTAGGGTTTTTTTTCCCTAGAAGGAAACCCTCTTTTATGAGGGAATTGTATTGGGGCTATGAATGTGAGTGAATATGGTATTCTAAGAGAGGAGATTGTGAGAGAAAGAAGAGGAAATTACAACGGTTGTGTTGTAGGTTGTATCCCTTCATTTGATGGATAATAATAAAGGAAGGATCTAGCAATTTCTCTGGTGGACGTAGCCCACACTGGGTGAAACACATATATTTGTGTCTCTACTATATTGTGTATCTTCTGTATTTTATTTATGCATTTTATTTTATTTTATTGCTCTGCGATCCTATTTTTCTAACAATAATAAAATGTGATGCATAATTTTTACCATTATTGTAAGATTTTTATACTGTCTATGTTATTAAATTATTTTTCTACTATGTGTAAAACTGTATTTAAATATTTTCTATGGTTATTGAAAGCATTTGACAATTTATTTAATTAATTGTTTGATATATTCTATGCATATTTTGGAATTGGATTCTACATTTTCTTATTCCAATATTATACCATTGGAATCCAATTTCACATTTTTGGAATCCAATTTTGGCACCTTCAAAACCCAAATTTTCACTTGTGAAAATTGATTGTTGCACTTTGGAAACACTTATTTTGAACTATTTGTGAAGGGGCTTAGATTTAAATAACTCCAAACTTAACTAAATGGGAATTTTAGGATACAAGTTAGTTATGATTGACATCTAGCTATCAATGGTAGGCTCTAATGATACCTTGTAAAATGACAAGTGTCGGTGCAAGGAAGCTATCATTATATAGAGTTGGCTAGGAAATCCAGTTGTGCGTCTATCCCCTCCTTTCTCCTACAACTTTGCTAAACTAGTGACCAAGGTATCCCTACAACATTTAGGACTATCAAGTTTGGGCCAAGCATGTGGGAGAGGATACATATGACTCCCTACTCATGTTACATTAGATGTTTCTCAAAAATTTGAGAAGTTACATGAGGTTGGCCATGTCTATCTCTAGATTCTTGACTTGTACTGCAAGTTTCTACATGGACATACTTCCATGAATTATGGAGTTCTACAACTGAGAGAAACTTTGATAAATTTGAGTGTGATTAAATAACACATCATTCATTTGCTTCTTAAAAAGGGGATTTTTCACTCTCAAATGTCACCATGAAGCCTTAAATTCTACTACCCATGGGACCTTATCACCTAACATAGCTAATTTCTATTAAATTGGGTTGGTAAATTTCTTCCAGAAAAGGAATCAACCCATTCCCAAGTAGACTTGTCAAGGGTATACAATCAAACTAGGTGTTTGTGTGTCTCGATCCGACCACACATGGTGAATTTAGGTTGCAAGGCCCCTGAGTGAGTAAGTCTCCTACCCACAAGCATACCATCCAGTATTAGTGACCAATCATATAAATCTTGGTTTAAATAAATGCCTTTAACAAACTAGGAAGTCTAAAAATTCATTTCTTTTATCTTGACTTGACTTTAACCTCCAAATATTATTGAAATAACCATCATGAATGGGCCTTGGACATAATCATTTGTATTCATCAATCAATTTCTATTTGGTAAAGGCATTAGATCTATTGAGCATCTAATCTTGCAATCCATAAATGATAGGCCTATGGCCCGTCCATATCACCAATAGGGATACTAAAATGTGGAATTAAATTGGTACATCTTTGCTTGCTATTTCATTGTATTAAATCATTGTAAACTTAACTTCCAAAAATTGAATTTAAATGCATAAAAAAATTATAAAGTAAAGAATGATCCACAAAAAAATAACATAGATATACCCTAGAAACCCAAATGGAAAAACCAACTAATAATGGCTTCTTGTCTCTTTTAGCAATATGAGGAAAGTACATGCAATATATTAAAATAGTTGCACTCTCACAATAAGATATTCAAGAGTGCGCTTACTATTTTTCCGCAACGAAGATTTACAAGCTATAGTGCACCATTGCAATGCTATGTATGAGGCCTTCCTATGTATGAGGAAACAACTACATTTTAGAGAGTTTATGCACGATAATAGAGGATTTTCAACAACTTATAACATCTTACATTCGGGGTAAATGCAACAAAGGGCCTACATTTTGCACGTGTCTTTGTTCTGCAACATCTTCCCTTGCATTTTTGTTGACTTTTACAATTTTAAATCCAACCCAAGGTTCGGCATGAAAACTAGATCCAAGCATTAGATTTATTTTGGATCCATATTTCCAATAGGACAAAGTGGCCTACATGACGTACTTAAGAAATAAAGTATTAGATTGTCTTTTAATCCTCTCCAAAATCATAATGACTAAGTTGGAGAGCTCAACGTGAAATCTAATCTATGGCAATGGAAATCAACATGTTGTGTGTGTTGTTCATGCATTTATTTAAAATTTTGAGGTTTGAGAACCAATGGATCTTGCTTAGTGCTTTCCTTTCCATGGCTAGAATAGGTGACCACTGGATAGTTGGCATTGAATGAGAGCCTTTAATGTTTAGAGTGATTGTTTCTCCAATCCTTTAATGAGAGCCTTTAATGTTTAGAGTGATTGTTTCTCCAATCCTTTAATGAGAGCCTTTAATGTTTAGAGTGATTGTTTCTCCAATCCTTTAATGAGAGCCTTTAATGTTAGAGTGATTGTTTCTCCAACTTGAAAAAGGTTTGATAGCTTCATAGGCCTTCTAGATACTCTGGGCTACATATGATCCTTTGACTTTAACTACAACTAATTACTTACTAGGGTCTAAAGATTAAGGCCTTGCTAATCCTTTTTATTGAGATGAGTTCTCAGGGATATATAGTTTTTTAGAATCACTTTCAAAGGTTCATTACTTTTCATAATAAGGATCGCCAATTTAAAACATAAAGCTTGAACATGCATGCAAGTCAATATAATTCCTATACCTCTCTTATTTCTTGAGATGCAACGCAACTCCCAATTAACTCGATGAAAGCCTTTATTCCCATAAGTACTAACACAAAGAAAACTTTTTAGATCCTTTTTATATTTCTAGTATGATCTCATTGAAGTCATCTAAAAGCATAGAAATGGATAACAACCATAATTTTAGTACAATTTGAAATTTGATACTAATAACCATTGACTTTGTAATATATTTTGAAATATTCACTTCAATCCTTTGTATGGCCACCTCTCAAAAACATTACAAAAGACTTGAAAGAAAATAATATACCATTAAATTTGAAACTTTGCCTTAGTAGTTAGTCAAAAAAAAATTTAGTGTGGGCTGTCCCTATAATAATAAGTTTCAAGCTATTATATACTATATCTAACACATGAAGGGGAATTTTGAAAGCAACCCATAGCCTATAAGTCTTTTTCGTTCACCATAATTACAAAGGAATCCCAAACAAAATCTTTATTAACCAACTTTTCATTTTTAATCTTAACTATATCTTTGATATATGTTTTATACTTTAATAAAGTTAGATAATATAAAGTTAGATAATATAGACTCAATACTATGAATTATATATATATATATATATAATGATTATTCCCAAATTAAACAATCCATAAAATTCAAGAACCATTCTATGATATTCAATTAAGCATTCCAAATTACTTTATTTATTATTCTCAAATTTTTAAGTTATGTGTAAATCTTTTTCATTAATAAGTTATGAAGAAAAAATCTTAATTATTGTTATCAAGATACATATCCCTATCAATATATATATACACAAAGAAATTTAAGCTTTATACTTTAGCAAAGTTTTGATAATTAGTGATAAAATAATTTTTATTTATTTAATATATGATTATATATGGTTAAAGAAACAAAGAAAAAAACCATTATAATTCAAACATAAAATAATAAAAAATCTTGTGAAACAAAACATAAATGTAATGCAAGCATAAAAAAATAATAATAAATTTTGTGAAACAAAACATAAATGAAAATAGGAGAAGATTTAAAATGTATTAGGGAATATAAATTTTAATGGAAAAATGAAAATAAAAGAAGATTTAAAAAGTATTAGGAAATATAAATTTTAATGGAAAAGTGAAATAAAAGAAAATTTAAAAAAGCATGGTATAAAGTAAGGAATATAAATTTTATTGAATAAAATGATGAATGAGATATTTATTTTCAAAGAATGGTTGAGAAAAACAAGAGAAAGTAAAAAGTGGTAGTATAAAATAAGATGGAAGACTAGAAAAACAAGGGTTGCGTGGTAACTTAGTCACTGCCAAATAGATTTGGAAAGAGAAATGATAGTTTGATTATGGTTCCTCTAGTTTTGTAATCTTTGTACTTGAAAAATCTAATGAAATAGTAATTATGGTTAAACATGTGGTAGTTTAGAGAACATTTTAGGCAATTGTTTTAATAATTGTTGTATAATTTTTTAGTAGAGTTATGGGTATGGCATGTATTTAAGAATCATGCTTTTGTGAATGAACTCTTTCAAAAAAACTAAATATAATATGATGATATGACAAAAAGCTATCTGTTGAATTTTAAATTTTCATTTCAATAGTAGTGCACAGAGACAGACTATGGCATGAAATGTGTAATTATGGTTTAATATGTGGCAATTGTATGGCAAGTTTTTCCTTCATAGACACTATTATGTAGTGTTTTGTTGTTGAGTGATAGTCTGGTGCAGTGCATCTGTATCTTTGAAGATTCTGTATTGATGGATTCTTCAGACCCATCTTTATATTGTAATCCTTTCATTGAGTATTTAAGTAAAAATTAAGATGGTATGTGTACGTTCAAAGATTGCATGGGTAAGTTTGAAGTTTGTGCGAAAGATGTCATATCTGACCTGGCTAGTAAGGAAGGTAAGTAGGCATGAGCCTTTTCATTGGAGCACATGGGCCAATAGGTGGGCAAGCAAGCGGTTCAATATCTTTATCTATTTGCTAGCAGTTCAATGCTCGCTTGTGCGGGGTTGGAGCCATATCTCTTTCTACCATGTTTTTGGTTCGGCTCTTTCTACCATGTTTTTTGTTTCGGCTAGCCAATTTGCTTTTTGTTTGGGCTAGCTAGTTTGTGGGCCTCCTGAACCCCTATTCTGCAGATTTGAACGTTAGCAACATGTTTATACACATGATTTTGTAAACATAAATCAACAATGAAGTCATTCCATTACTTACAACTTAATTAAAACAAGTGGGCATATATAACACAGTGCATTAATTATGTAATTAATTTAAAACATTGAAATAGGTGAAGGCAACAATAAGATTTGAAATATACTAATCAATGGAATATGAGAAAATATTTTTTTTTATTATATCAAAAAATATATATTTATTTTCTTAAGTTAAACATTACACTTCACACACAAATTTAAAATAAAAAGAAAATTAATGTCAAACCACCAGCAAACTCAATGCTATAATCTATTGGCAGGGACTAATAACCTCTAACAAAAACTAATAAAAAGATTACAAACATCTATTTCCACATACCAAGGAAATTATTTAGTTTTTTTTTTAATATGATTTTAAAATATTTTTAAAATTTATAAATTAAAAATATTTTTAAAATTTATAAATTAAAAAATATTTTAAAAAAATTAAAATTAAAAAAACATATATATATATATAGAGAGAGAGAGAAATATTTTACAAATCCAAAAATAATATAAAAGTCAAATCTATTAAACTAACAACCAATTACAATAAATCTTATTTTAAAAATCCATAACCTCTTAACCTTCAAATAAATTAATCAATTACTAATGCAAAAATCCATATTAATAATTCTAAACAAAGCTTAATAAAAAGAAATCCATAATAATAATTATAACCAAAGATTAATAAAGATCATTGTTTTGAAAAATTATAAATATATGCATCAATTATGTAGACTAATTGTTAAAGTAAATAAGCCAGACTTATAACTAAATACTATAATTAAAAACATACACGATTCATCTTATTATGATGCATCTATGGTTTATTGGAGCTTTCCTAATTAATATAATCGTTTGCAGGAAAACTATCACGTTAGGAAGAACTAGTGGCCGGTGGACAACAACAACTAATTGTAGTAGAACAAAAGGCAAACTAATATTGCCATTAACATCGTAGCTCGCTTTACAAACCACATCCATAGGGAATTACGAAGTTGTCCTCTTATTCTCATGTCTTTGAAGTGTTGAAAGAATATGAAAAGGAGGGTGGCAATGTTGGTTGTAGACACCAACATAGAGAGAATATTCAGTCCCAAACTTTGTCCCCCCATTCCTGGAAAAGAGCGCATGACTACAGTGAACATTGTTTCATGATGGTGTAAAGATTTAATAAGTTGTATATGACACTTGTATCATCCATGGTTTCGATTTACATGACAATTGTATCATTATGCGGATATGCATGTTTGTACACATGATTTTGACCCTCTCCTTCGAACTCATGGTGGCGTCGAACAACTCATCCATCAGAGCTCCCATAGTAGTGTCTTCTGCAAATTTATCTAGAAAATATTTCTGGAACTTCGTCCAGCTAGTGATAGATCCTATCGACAGGTTAAAATACCACGCAGAAACTAAATTTTCAAATGTATAGGGGAAAATTATGCATACTACGTCTTCATGTTGGACATTCATAAGTCTGATCGCTAGTATGAACTTCTTGATATGATCTTCAGGAAATCCTGAATTCTCGGGGTCGAATTTAGGAAGTATCTTCTCCGGGTGTCAGGGAAGATTATGGAATCGTCCCAGGATGGACAAAGCATCTCCAGCCAACCAAGGTTGATTGTTCTGGGGAGGGTTTTCCCCTTCTTCCTCATGGTCGTTGTTGCCTTCCATATCTTCGGATTCTGAGTTAAACTCCTCCTCTTCCAAAAAATCACCTGGTTCAAAGACATCGTCAGCTGGCATTTCGAGTATTAGATCAAGAGGATCTTGGATTTTAGTGATTGCAAAGTCTATTAAGTCTTCTACCGTGTGCATGAAAACTCTGTCGAGAGTATTGATCATTGGTCTACTTATCGTTTTTCTTCGAGGAAGTATTGGAGCTAAAGACAACGCATCGATCTGTCGAGTGTATGCTCTTGTGATTATTCTAAATTGATTTAACTCCTCGTGAGGGAGAGCGTAAGGTACTTCAGGGAACAATTGTTCTTCCTCAAGCTGGGGTGAGTTACTCGTTTTAGGAGTACTCAGCGTGTGTGGGTTCTCATAGGGATGACTAGCCATGCATGTGGGTTGTTTTGAATCTATCGGTTGTTTGAAATACTATATGAAATATGTATCTAGCCATTCAATATTCGCCCTCCTTCTAGCGCCAATTTTGTTGATGGGTCCTAGATCCCTTGGTCAACAGTAGGAACCAAACCCGCCACCAAGGCCCAATTAGACTCTCCAGTGTTTAATAGTGGAATGGTTCTCCAGATCTTGCGATCCGACCAATTTATCGATGGGATTTATGTTTTCTTGTGAAGGCTCCTCCTTCAGTTTGGACTATCTCTTTTTGTATTTTCTCTTGGGTGGGACCGACATGAGATGTAAGCCGGTATAAACCAATTTGGCAACAAACAGGGTTAAATTTTAAATACTGGGGAAGAGGATGAGCTTGGGATAACCCGCTACTCAAGCATGCAGACGACAATTTTATACCATGGGCCTAGTACTAATACATTAACCATGTGGGAATCCAATTACTGCGTGAGAAATTGATTGTCAGAATTAAAACACATATGTGATAAGATAATGACAAGAAAAATAATTCACCTACACTAATCATCCATCACACGATAACACAACAATTCATCTTCATCATTAAAGTAAAGAACAACAAAATATTGCACCAGATAACTTGACAATAGATTAAATAGCTCTTACTCATTACAACATCATTCATGAAACGAGATAGGAAATAGTTCTTCTCCAAGTCCAATCACACATGCATTTGATGAAAATAACTTTGTCTTTGGTCCAGACATACTTCTCAATTAATGGTAGCTCCAAAATAATTCTTAACAAACAAGAAAGGAGAGTTTCTTGCAAAAACCATCGCCTCTTAACTAATTGGTCGATGTTCTTATTTATAACATAAAATTCAACTGAAAATAACAACCAAGTGTAGTTTAAACAAAACAAAATTCACCACGTGGCATCTTCTTCTAACAGCTTCTTTAATAGTCAACTCAAGATATCACTTGAAAGGGTGACTTTTCTCATACTCCGACCAACTGATGAACAAATCCTTACAAGTTTGGGCCCATGGAAATTTGTGTTGTTCCATCAGAGCCGCGTAAATTCCTCCGACCTCCATCGCATGTGCTCGATACTTCACCATACTGGTGTTTAACTGTTGTAGAATAGTCCGAGCTCTAATCGGATGTTCCATAAATCGTTGAACTTGTCCTGGCGCTGTGTCAGTCACCGTCTCTAGCTCTTCAACCCATAATGAATCTTGCTTGGTATGTGATTTGACTATGTCGCACAAGTCAACGAAATCGTCAGGGGTGCCAAACTCGGGGAGTCCGATATCCTTCATCACCTTGTTGATTTTACCCCAATGTTTCTCGCATTTGGCCCATTGATCTTGAATTTCCTGGTGTGGTCCCTGAGCTATCTCAGCCCAATACTCGGCTGATCGCTTCATGTGATCAAGACAGATTTTTCTCAACATCCAGATGTCGTGTTCTTCTTTATCTCTGCCATGTTGGACTGCATCAATGTATTCGATTCTAGCGGTACCCTTTCATACCATCGCTCCATATCCTTGCACGTTGTGAGTTCCATGAGAGTGTCTTCCTGGAGCTCGACTATCTTCGTAGTAAAAAAGTGTCACTCTTTTTTGAACTTGTTGTAAGCCTCTTCGAACTCGCTTCTCAGGTCAATCGTTGTCTGAGTGGTTCCCTGATAATACTCATCCAAGTGGAACAAAATTTCTAGTTCCTTTAGGGTGGTGGCCAACTCTTTTTCATCCTGTTTGGCTCTGTCAAGGGTAGCATTTGAGATCTCCACCCCCACGCTGATGAGCTCAGATGTTCTGGCATTTTTTGTGTTTATCAAATTCTCCTCTGTAGTGATGAGGATGGAGTGATCCAATGTGATCCTCCTTTTCTTTGTAGTTCTTTGGACGATGGCCTTCCTCTTTCGATCATAGGAGATCACGTAAATATTCGCTACCTCGTCCATAGGTTCGAGAATCTGCTGATCACCCCATGTGAGTGTGTTTCCCAGATTTCTGATGGTGTATACCTATTCAAGGTTGGGTTCTTGAACTTCCTCATTGTGCTCCGTGGGCCCGGACTCTGTCTGTTGCTTGTCGGGGATCTGAGTATTGAGTGGAATAAATGCATCGAGAAAAGACTCAATACTTACTTGTTCATCGACTGTTGAATCACCTATTTGATTTAGTGGGGATCCTTCCTTTGGCTCGTCGGCTCTGACTTGTCTTTCATATTGTCTTCTCGGGTCTCTGGCGTATTGGGTCTCTTCGTGTTGAGGCTGCTTTCGGCTTCTTTTTCCTTTTGTGGGACCTCCTGGGTTTGGACCCCTGGAACAAGATAAGAAGTTTTCTCAGGCCCCTTTTCTTCTTGGACACACACAAGGGTCCCGCAAGATGCCTCCGGGCTTTCATCATCACTATATATATTTATAAACTCGCTCAAAGTATTAGGCATGCTTGTTTCTACTGATACCCGACCCATCTTTGGTTGAGTCGTCACACCTGTCGATGATCCAACCAATGGAATTGTGGATTCAGGGTCATTTGACCCATTGATGTTATCAAGGTTTATGAAATCAGGGCCGCTTGGCCCCATCGGGCTTTCTTCTAGGCTATCAGTTGGAAGCCTTGGCATCTAGACGAGGTTCGAGTTATCCCGCATTTGATTCATCATCTGTTGGGATTGTTCATACATGAGTGCCCCTCTCTCTTGCGCATCCCAAGCCTCGGGGAAATTCCTGTCCTATACCAAGGTTACCTGGGAAATCTTTGTTGTTTTGGTGGCTTCCTGAAGAGCTTCAACCGCTTCGACTGATTCAGATGCCATCCTTTCTTCTCTGGCCCTGAGGACCTCTTGGTATGATTGTTATAGGATTGTTGCTTGCTCATCCCAACTCATGGCCTTGAACTTGGTTTCTTTAGGGTCAACCATCCTTTCCACCACCTCATCCCAGTTTTGAGCATTTTCGGTGAATATCTCATCCTCAAACCTGTCATGGGCATATGGCCAGCAGGATGATACCTATGATGCATGCTTCAGGACTAGACCCCTGGGGTCGTGCTTGCGAAAATGACCAGCCTGTAATCGGAAATCCAATTGGCTTTACCCTTCTTGTTTGGCCTGCATGGTGTCCTTTACCATTTAGAAACCAATATAAAACCCATAAGGTATGAAGGACTGCTTCTTGTCTTTTACCAAAGTGGCATTGTAACCTTGTAGGATGGTCTGATAACAGATCTTCCCTACTACCAGTCAATTGGGGACATATATAGGTAACAAATGGGGTGCTCCAGTGGCATTGAAAATTCTGATGTAGGTATCATGCTCATCTAGGTACCAGTGACCAACTTTCGACACAATATTTTTGGTTGCATCTGACAGCCTTGGGAACTCTTTCTTGAACAACAAAGAATAAATACGTGTGATAAATTGGTCGCAAATGAGAGAGTAGGATTTCTTGTACCTATTCTCCCACAAGAGGCCGAAATATACATGGACCGACAGTTCTGAGACGTGCCAACTCAAGTTCATTCTGACAAATACATTATTGGCATAGATGACGTCCAATAAATAAGAAGCCATGTAGAAGGAAGGGGTTTCTCCCTCTTTCAGCATCTGAGCTTGTCGTATGCAAGTGCTTAGCTGTTTGGAGATGATGGCACCCCAGTTAAAACCTATTTCAAAAATGGCTACCGTATAAGCTAGAGGCATCTAGGCCTTTGAAAACCTAGAGCAGTCTTTCTCCCCATGCAATTGGCAGAGGAGGGCCATTAGATAGATGTATGGCTCCCTTAGGTTGGTTGTCGGGTACCAGTTGGAGGTTTGATTGGTGAACCTTTTATCCTCTCTCCACCACGACGCCATCACCTTGTTGGTGTCGTGTTTCTCATAGAACTTACAACAAAATCAATGTTTAGCCATTCTTTCGTCTCTCTGAGCTTGTAGTAATTTTGCACTCCCACTAGGAGGAAAACCCCGACATATCTGCCACTGTTGTCATTAATCAAACATATTTGTGTGTCAGTGTGATCAATAAGCCATTTTAGGAGTTCTATGTAGAGAATACCGGAGTCCTTGCCACCATGTGTAGATACGCCTTTCGAACATTCAGGAGGACTTCATCGTCGAGTCTTCTCGGATCAGGATCGTTGTGCGGGGTATATTCAGGGAATTCCTCCCGTTTGATTTTCTTGAAAAGTTCTTCCCAGCACAGGAATACTGTCTTGGTTCCGATGTTCACCTCTGTGTCTCCAAAGGCTGGGGGTTGAATGAAGGCCTTCTTTGTGGTTGTTTTGATGATGGGCACCGGATTTGGAGAAAATTCCAATTGTCTTGCAACCGCTGGGGAGGAACCTTCTCCCACCTCTGGTTCTTATAGCTTTGGCGCTCTTGGAGATTTCCTGGTGGTAGGTTTCTTCGGAGGCATTGTTCCTATAATGCTTGCTAAACCTATTTCTTAACACTCACCGGACCTTGGAAGCTTTCCCCGGATTGTTCGTCTCGCTCCTCTGGATGTTCCAGACTTCTTTGAGCACAAAATAATCTTGTTTACAATGACTCAAGAGGATTTAATGAGAGAGATCCTACCAGTCGTATCAACCAGTTAATTCGAGTAATGAGTGAAATTCAAAACAACCTACGACCGAATCTCTGCAAATAAATTCTACGTGGGTTGATAGCGGAGGAGCGGAGGGTGATGCATTGTATCTACATGTTCAAACAATCCTTTTTATTTGCTCACGAATTAGCAACTAATGCGATATTTTGGAATTAATTAGCCCTTTAAATGTGTCATATATAGCGTATCTTAGAGCTAAAATTCCCCATCGCATCGATTTCTTAGTGGGAAGACCGGGAATCAGCGATATCTTTGTGTATGTTCCTGTTAGTATCCTCCTGAGAAACACTTCCGACACCGACGGGTTTCGTCGTATGATGCTAGCGTGGAAAAACTAGTTCGGGATACGATGTGGGTCTCAGGAGCTAGTAACGACTCAAGAAAAAACTAGATCGTATGTCTAACCACTCAGGAAATGATAGATGGCAACAAAGAACAGGTGGTTTGATCGTATATCTCAGTCAGAGTCGGGTCTTTCAACATAAGACGTGCAAACAAAAAACCTGGGATTGTTGAGGCCGAAAGGTATTAGGGTCGACGATCGGGGATTGACTTATCTCGTTCTCTATGGGATATCCTTATAAAAACTCGTCGATGTTGGAAGTTATCGGGGATCGACTCTCAGAGATAGTTCCATCGCGTAGTTCCTTTGTGGGTTATCATCCTCGGAAACCCCCGATGCCGAAAACGTTTCAGAAGTCGGTGATCGACAATATCTTTCCATTATTTGTGAGCACTTACTCTTTTAGTATTTCATCGATGCCGAAGGGATCGGTCATCGGCGATATCCTCAGTGATGCTTGTCACGAAAGAAAGCTTCTGTTTGCCAACGCTGAATTTCTTAAGCGCGTCGGGGAAAGTTTTAACTATCGATTCTTTTAATTAAAAGTTAGTCATTCAAGTTATGGGTTTTCGTATGCTCAAGCAAACTTTTAAAGACTTAAAAGAGAAATGAAATGATAAGCAAAGACAACAATTTTCATACCGAGGTAGAATCATATAGTGCAAAATATCAAGTGGTACCCAAAAAAGTAAAATTTGGCATAGGGTTTTTAGGGTGTGTTGAGTGTTCAACATGACCTATCCAGATTTTTTGGAATTTGGATTTCTTACCTTTATCAGCATGTGCAGAGTCCTAAAGAAATACTTTTTCATTTACTTTAAACTTGACATATTTGGCGCGCTTATCAAAGTATTTCTTGACTGTCTGCTACCTTTTTTTCAGATTTTCCAAGGCATGATTCCTTTGTTCTTCTAAGGCTAGTAGAACATTCATCCTCTGGGAAATATCAGTACAATTCAATTCTTCATCCTGCATAGCTAAACTGAGAGATGTGAGTTCAAGTTCAATATGCATAACAACTTCTTGGCCATACAAAAGTTGAAAAGGAGTGTGGCCAATGCTATTTTTGGTGGTTGTGCGATCAACCCATAATGCATATGTGAGGAGAGTATGCCATTGGAGGGGCTTATCGTTGATAATCATTTTCAGAATCCTGATCAGGTTCTTGTTAGTGGACTTGGATTTCCCATTTCCCTGAGGGTAATATGTGGATGAGGTAAAGTTCTTGACTCTAAATTTGCTCGGAAACTGAGTAAACTTTGCTGAAATAAATGTTGATCTGTTGTCCGAAATTATTTCAAGAGGAAGACCAAAGTGAGAAAAGATATTAGATTCTAAGAAGTTAATAATATGCTCATCATGTGCATTCTTAAGAGGGACAAATTCAACCCACTTGGTAAATTAGTCTGTTGCCATCAAGATAAATACATTCCCTACAAAATATGGGCAGTGAATAGGGTCGATAAAATTTAATCCCCATTTAGAAAATGGGAAATTAGGTAAAACTGGCTATAAATGCACAGCAAAAAACTGTTCCCTACCATAATGTTTTTGACATTTTTCACAAGCCTGAACAAAATTGAAAGAATCTTGAAACATCAAGGGCCAAAAATAACCATCTCTGATGATATTGCAAGTTGTAGCTTTTGCTGCGAAATGGCCACCAATATGGAGGTTAGAATACGTTGATCCATGAAATTCATTCAAATTTTTTTGGGCTTCTTTATCATCAATACATCTTAACAACAACCCATCATCACATTTGTGAAAAATAATATTTCCAAACATGAGGAACTTTGGGGCTATCAAGCGCGGTTTTCTACGCTGATGTAAATCTAAATAATCGAGACAATTCTAATGTAAGAGATAATAAATGATATATCTGTACTAAGTGTAACACCCTTGTTTCCCCCAGCTTGTAATTAATCATTAATTAGGATTACCATGTTGTGGCATGGGAATGATGTAAATGTGTTATTATTTGAATTTCCAATAACTGACTATGGGGGGTGAAGCCTCGAAGTACTGGCCATGATATCACTAGAGGAAAGAATGAGGAAACTGTGGAGACGGTTCATTAGTTCAAATGGCCCAAATTCCCTTTGCTGAGATAATAAGCCTCATCCGAATCCCAAGGAGAGGAATCAATTAATGAAGGAAAGATTGGTGGTTGGATAATCAACTACCCCCATGACTGGAATCATGGCCTAACTGAAGAATGTCAACCCGAAGTACCACAGGGTCTGGCAAACCGGTGTGACTCGAGTTTCCTTCTAACAGAAGGAATAGGACATGTTGATAACCTTCCCAAGGAGGAAAAAGGCACGGGGAGATATACTGGAGAGGACATACAAGAAGAGACACATGAAGGAGGAGGCATGTTCGTGAGGCTCTACAGAGAGTAGGAGAGACATCAGACAGGAGCACATGCAAAGAGGGGAACGAGACCTGAGTAGAAGACTATGAGTTTGATGCTGAGGAGGCATCTGATAAACCTCGCAGAGACTGTGATAGAGAAAGAATTGTCTGAGATATTTGTAGGAATTTCCCTGGTGATATCATGTCTTGGCACGGGGGTGGATAGAGAGCTAAGAATGAATGTCTCTGAGCCTATGGTTGGGTGAAGAGGCGAACACCCATAGTCATTTGATTGGTGATCAATTGTAATAGATAAGTATTTTCATTCTCTGTGTGGTACAATGGATGTGATGATTGAATGTTCGTGTCTATGGTTAAGTTTTACAATGTTTGAACAATTATTAGAAAGGCTCATTTGCTTCTGTAAAATTCTATATTTACAGGGCCTTCTACTTATCTCAGTCTAGCTGCTAGAGAGTTATGGAATGTGAATCCATAGGAGAGTCGGGGTAGGATTAACTAAAATGTCTACGTTCAACCGATCTATTGAGTTACCTTAGCGGGAATGTCAAGTTCAACTCTATGGAAAAAGGGTGTTTCCTTCAGACTATCCACCCATCTGACCAAGGGATCATGCCCATGTCCTTAACTCATTTGATGCTAAAAGGATTAGCACTTATCCCATAAGAATTTCCAAAGGACCCATATGACCAGGGTATTTGAACCCTGCACTAGTTAGAAAAGAGCTAGCCCTTTTGGCTTTGGGATTTCATAACTTATGACTCCACAATCCTAAAAAATAGTCGAAGGCTGGAGTCGTGAATAGATGAGGGTCATAGATCTGGGTATCTAGTGGAGACCTCCCTCAGCCGTTAGATCAGACTTAGAAAGGGTAGCGTTAAGTGCTTCGGCGAAGTTCCACTCTGAGAGAATAAGAGTCATCTAGCATCAACAATCCTGAATTCCAAAGTCACGAAGTTAATTGAGACCATTGAAAGTGGAGGGACGCATGTCCACAGATCAACGACTATCATAAAGTTTAGGTATCCAGCAGTATAAGGACGCGCGGGTTTCCTAGGATCTCTCCAAGCTGGAGTAAATCCTAGTCGTGAATGCTAGGTACATGTGGCGATATATCGAGCATTGTTCGAAGAGGAAGATGGAAGATACATGCCAAAACTCTTGAATGCCGAACTTCTGAAGTGATGTGGACCGTCGATCCTCAGATCATTTGGGATCCCTCTCATCCGTCGATCTAAGGAACCCCCCATCGACTTCCCAACCAACTGGGAACACGTTGTGGAGTGACACATGAACCCTACTTGTCCCCTGTCAAATGTTGTCCATTGAACTAGAGTCATTGGATGAGAGGCTACGTGGCAAGTGATCCTATATTCCAGAGACTTGGTACTCCAGAGAAACTTGGCCAATATTTTTCAAGGTGTGAAAACTCCCAAAGTCGTGAACGACGAAGTGAATATCAACCGTTGATAGGCAGAGGACACGTGGTGCTAGATCCGAGAGTCTAGAGACTTGGCTCTTCGGTGAATTCACAATATGAGGAGTTGGTAGGCTCTGAAGCCCGGAGCTGCAAAGTAACGAGAATCGTGGATCTATGGATCTATGTGGAAAAATCTGAACCATGAGATTTGAAAGAAGTGAGGAGACTATATTTCGGGGGCTTACATGGTTCACTGACGTCATTCCGGGTGACATGAACCCACAACTAAAGTTCCATGTGTCACCCATATATGGTCGATTTACAGACCCCTTATGCCTATTATTTCATGACACGTGTCACACCCTAATGAGGACACATGTCACCCTTGGACCTCGTCGCGTGTCATTTTTTGGTCTGTGCCCGCCTGGCCAACATGGTTGGTGACTTGTCTGGGACTCCGGGAGCCTGGATAACTTTGAGAGTTCAGAAGATTTGGGCATAGTATGGTAAAGGGATGTTCAACATTGATCGTCGAATGTTGAATGTTCAACGACAATTGTCAATTGCTGAAATGCAGAAAACGTGGGACATCGATCGTCGATTGCCGAAATGAAAAAAATGTAGGACGTCGATCGTCGATTGCCGAAATGAAAAAAATGTAGGACATCGATCGTCGATTGTCGAAACACTGAAAATGTAGAATGTTGATCGTCAATTGTCGAACGTCGAATGCTGAAAAAGGGACGTTCACCGCAAAACGTCGAATGCCAAAAAAGGGACGTTCAACACAAAACGTCGATCGTCGAATGGCCAAGGCCACGTGGCGGGATTTTGGGACTTCATGGAGTAAGAAAGGGGCATTCAACGTTGAACGCTGAAGACCCCAACTAATAATGCCCGAATAACTTTGGGAGGTGATAACTTGCAGATAAGAGCTTATATTTTAGTGTGGTGATGTTAGAAAGCTCGTGGCGAGAAATAGCCAATGAAGAGCCTAGAATTAGGATTTGAGATAGTTAGGAAAAGAAAAATTTTGATTCCCCATCCCTAGAAAGGGTATTTAGGGGTCGGGTGTGTTACAAATTGGCATCAGAGCATGAAAACAACACTTGGCCTGCTTGGGATCATGCACGAGTTGTATGAAAATAGTTTTTGAGGAATTTAAGGGGTAACACCCTATCTTACCAATTTCCTAAGAGGTTTAGTCAAATCTCTACCAAAGAGACGAATGAAACATGTTGTTGTTTATAGATGTTTTCGAAAATATGCATTGTGTGTTTTTAGCATTTCCAAATAAAGAAGCTGACTTCACTGTGCAATTGTACAGTCATAATATTAGGTTACCAAGGATAAGATGAGTGTGTGGAGAATATTACTGCCAAACATAATTTTTTTGTATAAGTTCCTTGAGTAGAAGGATGTAGATTAAAATGTAGTTGGGATTTTACCCAACGAGATTGAATCATGCTAGTCTGTGTAAAAAGAAGCCTATCATTTCTTTGGGAAATGATAGATGAACCTACAAGAGTGGGATTATGCTGGTGGGCACTAATAACAAGACTTGGATGTGAATGGATTGAAAGGATCTATAGCAGTAATAATTATTGCTTTAATGAAGGATTAAACCTTATATATGTGTATAATCCCTCACGATCAGAGGAATGAGTCTGGTGACCATTCTCCGAAAAGGGAGAGCATGCGCAAATCTCGGGTTTCGAAGGGAACTAAGAAACAAATTTTTGTTTCTAGTCATAAGAATTATTGGGAAAGGTTTTTCTAATCAAGCTGATAAACAGAGTTGTAGAAATATAGAGTGATTGAGTGAGAAATCACAACAACCTCCCTTGCTTGGTGGATATAAAACTAATCTGCCAGAATTCTTATGGGAGGAGGAGAGTGATCTATGTCCTTGACTGTTGCTGAACAGAAGGAAGAATTCTAGGTGTAATGGTTAAGACTAATTATGACCTAAAGATACTCTGGAATTATGAACTAGAATACTTAATAAGTAACATAATTCGAAATTGTATTTGGGCTTTAAGGGAATAGTCCTAATGTTATTAGACATTAAATTTTATTATAAATAAGGTAAAATGGTTGATTAAATGTTGATCTTGAATGTGGTAAAGTAAGTGTTGGGACACTTCTAGAAGCCCAATGGGTCATATTGACATCTAGTGGTGGATGGTAGCCATATAGATATAGTTGGACCCTAGTAAAGGGAATCTAGAAAAGAATTCACTTGATCGGAAGGTCTGCTGATCAAGATCAGTTGGAAGCTAGATTGGTTGTTTTATTACCTTGGGCATGGTTATAATCATCCAGACTATATTTATGATTGGGAAATGTTTTCATGAAAGTTAAGGCAAGAGTGTTTTCTTGCTAGCTATTATCGCATAAAAAGGGAAACATAGTTATGACTATGTCTGTTGAACTACCAGGTGGATATCATGTGAATGACTACAAGCTCTCAACTGAAGGGGAGACTCGGTGTTGAGTGTCCCTATGAGGCTTGTCATAAGGATGGCAGAAATATCCTTGGAGGAGGATTTGGAAGTTTGATATGTCCATGTGCATGTAGGACATGGAAAGGGTGCAAGAAATGAGCTTGCACAATGAATGTTTGGCTAGGTTTGTATGTGTTTGAATGCATGGGTTAATGCATTGTGAGGCTTCTTGACATGAATACTAATATTAATACCAATTAGGTATGAAATATATTAAATGTGAAAGTGATGCACATGTATGATGTAAGAGTATAGGTGTACTAAAGGCATGATATGACTTCCTTGATGAGTGATATGTAAGGCAAGAACTGCACTTGCCAAGATTAAGTGAATACCATGGATGCATGGTTGACTCCATAGAAGAGTCATGAAAGTTCTTTTTTGAATGATAGCTTAAGGGGAATGTGCTCCATTCCCTTAGGAAAGACTAATATAAATAGTTGAAAGAGTAAATGAGCAAGGATGCTCAGGTGTCATGATAAGAGGCAAGTGATTATGCCTTTGAGGATTGCATGAGAATGATTGTGAACAATCATGAGTTGACTGATTTTAAGGTAGAGATGTATGTGGGATGTGAAATATACCTATGGAAACTACACATAAGCTTATGATTATGCATATGGTTAAGTATGTCATGGATGTAATTTAACAAAACAAAGAATATGTGTAGATACATAATTTGGATGTATAACAGAGATGCATGTTTATATTCCCTATGGAATAATTGGTAGACAACTAAAGCTAACTCAAGATTGAGGCTATTGTAGATAGTTAAGGATATTCAATAAGGAAGTTTCATGTTGAAGGATTTACCTATGGAGGAATTGTGTGAAGACTCTGTCGAGGGAACAGAGTCACAACCTTAATGACTGCTGAGAATTAATGTACATAGTGCACAACAAATGGATGTTGACCATTTTGATAACTGAATGGTAATGTACAAAGTGCACAGGTTCATGATTCATTATGAACAAAAAGGTTTTCTATTGAAGCATGTTGATGTATCCAAAAGGTTATGGTGAGCCTAACCAATGTTGCTCAAGGAAAATAGCAGAAAGGTCCCAACAGGGAGTAAATTGCAAAATCAAAGAAGGGGAAAAAGGGGGAATACTTTATTCACTTTAAAAACTATGAATTGCTTATAGAGTTGTAGTTCTTAAAAGAGAAGTTGTGGAAACTAGTACATCTGGTAAAAGGAAAATAAACCCCTAAGTATGATTAAATGAATGATCTTGGTTAATCCATGATAAATAAACGCATTGAGGCCTTGGAAAATAACTCAGTTGGACTGAAAGTCCAAGATTGTGTAGAAGGGGTTGAAAGGGGGGAGATCCCTTAACTCCTTTCTTGTTGTATATGGCATTTTCTCTGGAATGAGAAACTAGTGTGCTGATAAAAGTAAATGCCTTGACACCATAGTGATGATGGTTGTGTGACCGAAGAAACAATTGAGAATTGTTTGTGTTGCACCCATGAAAACATTAAGGATAATGGGATGGAGTGCCTATCTGAAAATGTTTTATTAACTAGAATGCTATGATACATGCATTTTTATTTTACATAACAAATAATATATTTATGGTGTATGACATGTGTAGAAAGTAATTGGAATTGTTGATAATGACAGTTTACAATGATGGACAACCTCAAGCAAAGTATGACTATGAGAAGGTTGTTAAAAGATTGTTGAAGGGACTTTAAAAGTCCCCATAAAGCACCATTGATGAGGTAATATCAGAAAAGGTGCTAGCAACCAGAGAAGGTATAAAAATTTCCATACCTATGTGGCATAAGGCATGAAGGAATTTGGCAAGAATCCCTTCTGAAAATATTTCATTATCTTAAATATATGCAAATAATTGTGAGTGGTTGTTGTATGCTATTGCTACCCAAGTAGGGTAAGATTCATGAAAGAAGAATATGAACAATAGAGAGAGGAAGTCTATGCCATTCAAGGATGAGTTATAATTCTTGCAAGAAAATGCATGAGTAAAAAGTACCACAGGTACAATGACCAATCTAGGGAGATTGGGAATAAAGGTGCTCATAGTTATCACATTGCATGGAATTGCTTTGAGGAAATACATGTTTGCATAAAAGGAAAACAATGGATTTTCCATTGAGGAAGAAGGACCTTCCAATATTTTACTTACACAATATAGGTGTTAAAGAAAATCAAATTTGGGTGGCTATGAGTGTTGACACCCTGGTTACTAAGGAAGGAAGAATGCTTGGGTGCATTCAAGAGAAACATATAGTTCATATGTGCTGATTTGGGATCATAATCAGCCTATAGTAGGAAGTACAATCATGTTGCAATAATGAACGAGAATGAATAAGCCCTATGGGGAAGAGGTTGGTTAAGCTCCAATACACCATGGAAAGGTGCTTGTCAAGAAGTGTGGCTAGCTTGAAATCAATGCAAGGGTGCATTGGGTGTGAATGTGGCCATGAATATTGGCACATTGATTAAAGACATTTGATATTTGAATTTCATTTGGAAAATTTAGTATGTTGAAAGGATGCATACGTAAATAATAATGAATAGATGAAAATAACTCAGACTATTAGTGTGCATAGTTTTGAAAATATAGTGTGCATGAAAATTGACAATTTGTTTGGCTGAGCAATGTTGAAGTTGCAAGAAGAAAAGGGTCTTGGATATGGAAGTGTTGTAATCCATAAGGAGGACCAATTTCCTACTAAGCCAAATTGCTATGGGAAGAAAAATCCCATACTTTTGAATCTGGTTCTTGTGTGGAACAGATCTGTAAAACAAATGTGGAATTTGGAAATCTGTGGGTGACAGATTTGCAAGAAAATTATGAATTTGAAATTGATGATAATTTCTCATAATTTTGTATGCCTATGATACAGTTGAGATGAAAAATACTATCTAGGGACAACATATGAAGGTTGTCAAGCTAGAAAGCGTGAAAGATACTATTGTTGAGACATGAGAACCTTGTGGTAAGCCATGATCGCCCTAGAATATGTTGTGTTGTGGTAACACAAGCTAGAGGGATGCCTCAACAGAGCAAGTCTGAGGGATGCCTCGACTGTAAGGCTCAATAAAGTCTCTATAAATATTCTTGTGCAAGAAATCCTTGGCAAGGAAAGATGGATCACCCGAAGAACTGTATAGCAGAGAAGGGGATGCCTAAGCTTGGGCCTGGAGGGTGAGTGATCGCAAGGAAGAGGAGACTTTGACAATCCTAGTAAACTATTGATTGGGATAATGCACACAATGGGTATGTATAGGAAAAACAATGAGCCCATATAACAAGATAGCCATGTGGATGAAAATCCATGGACTGCACAGATAAGTATTGTGCTAGATTATGCAAATTTACCTCTTGAATTTTGAACAATAGTAATATGTTTCACATAAAATTGTGATTAATGTTTTTGTTGTCCAAGAATTAGTGAAGACAAGTGGAGAAAGACAAGAGTATGAAAAAGGACCTGACCAAGAAAGAGGGTCGAGACTTCTGAAGCAGCTAAATGAGAAAGGCATGCCAGGTGTTACTGAGAAACAACATCGAGGATGATGTTCCTTTTAAAAGGGAGGGGATTGTAATAGCCTTGTTTCCCCCAGCTTGTAATTAATCATTAATTAGGATTACCATGCTATGGCATGGGAACAATGTAAATGTATTATTGTTTGAATTACCAAGAACTGAATATGGGGGGTGAAGTCTCGAAGTACTGACCATGATATCACTAGAGGAAAGAATGAGGAAACTATGGAAAGGGTTCATTAGTTCAAATGACCCAAATTCCCTTTACTGAGATAATAAACCTCATCTGGATCCCAAGGAGAGGAATAAGTTAATGAAGGAAGGACTGGTTGTTGGATAATCAACCACCTCCATGAATGGAAGAATGGCATGGATGAAGAATGTTAGCCCAAAGTACCACAAGGCCTGGTAGACCAGGCTGACCCAAGTTTCCTTTTGATAGAAGGAACATGACCGATTGATAACCTTCTTGAGGAAGAGAAAGGCATGGGGAGATATACCGAAGAGGAGAAACAAGAAGAGACACACAGAGGAGGAGGCATGTCTGTGAGGCTCTACAGAAAGAAGGAGAGACACCAAATAAGAGTGAATGCATAGAGGGGAACGCAACCCGAGCAAGAAACTATGAGTTTGATGCTGAGGAGGCATCTGATAAACCTCGCAGAGACCATGACATAGAAAGAATTCTCTGAGAGATTTGTAGAAATTTCCCTAGTGTTATCATGGCTTGGCGCGAGGGTGGCCAGAGTGCTAAGAATGAATGCCTCTGAGCATATGGTTGGGTGGACAGGTGAACACCCACAGTTAGTCGGTTGGTGATTAACTGTAATATATAAGTATTTTCAAGCTCTGTGTGGTACAATGGATGTGATGATTGAATGCCCGTATTTATGGTTAAGTTTTACAGTGTTTGAGCAATTATTAGAAAAGCTCACTTTATTTTGTAAACTGATATATTTACATGGCCTTCTACTTATCTCAGTCTGGCTACTAGAGAGTTATGGAATGTGAATCAGTAGGAGAGTCGGGGTAGGATTAACTAAAACTTCTAAGTCCTAACGATCTATTGAGTTACCTTAGAGAGAATATCAAGTTCAACTCTGTGGGAAAAAGGGTGTTTACTTCAGACTATCCACCCATGTGACCAAGGGCTCATGCTCATGTCCTTAACCCATTTGATGCTAAAAGGATTAGCACTTAGCCCATAAGAATTTCCAAAGGACCCATATGACCAGGGTCTGGGAACCCTGCACTAGTTCCACTTCAAGAGAATAGGAGTGGTCTAGCGTCAAAACTCTCGAATGCCGAAGTCGCAAAGTTAATTGGGAGCATTGAAAGTGGAGGGACATGTGTCCACATATCAACGACTATTCAGAAGTTCGGATATTTAGTGGTATAAGGATGCACAAGTTTCTCTGGGGCTCTGCAAACCGGAGTAAATCCTAGCTGTGAATGCTAGGTACATGTGGCGATAGATCGGGTGTGGTCTGGAGAGGAAGCTGGAAGATACACGTTGAAATTCTCAAATGTCGAACTTTCGAAGTGACATGGATCGTCGATCCTTAGATCCTTTGGGATCCCTCTCAACCATCGATCTAAGGAACCCCCCCCTCGATTTCCCAACCAACCAGGAACACGTCGCGGAGCGACACGTGGCCCCTACTTGTCCCCTATCAAATGTTGTCTGTTGAACTAGAGCCGTTGGATGAGAGGCTACGTGGAAAGAGAACCTATAGTCCAGAGACTTGGTACTCTGGAGGAATGTGGCCAAGAGTTTTCAAGATGTAAAAACTCCCTAAGTCATGAACAACAAAGTGAATATCCACTGTTGATAGGTAGAGGACACGTGGTGCTAGAGCCAAGAGTCTAGAGACTTGGCTCTTCGGGGGATTCACGATATGAGGAGTTGGTAGGCTATGAAGCTCGTAGCCACGAAGTAACAGGAACCGTGGATCTATGGATCTACGTGGAAAAATATCAACCATGAGATTTGAAAAAAGTGAGGAGATTGTATGTCGGGGGATGATGTGGCTCACTGACATCATCCCGGGTGACGTAGACTCACAACTAAGGTTCCACGTGTCACCCAGATGTGTCTCATTTACAGACCGCTTATGCCTATTAGACCATGACATGTGTCACCCCCTAATGAGGACACGTGTCACCCTTGTCCCTTGCCACATGTCAGCTTCTGGTCCGTGCTCGCCTGGCCAACGTGGTTGGTGACGTGTACAAGACTCCAAGAGTTTGGATAACTTCGGGAGTTCGAAATATTTGGGCATAGTATGGTAAAGGGATTTTCAACAACGATCGTCGATCACCAAACACTGAATGTTCAATGACAATCGTCGATTGTCGAAACGCCGAAAACGTAGGACGTCAATTGTTGATTGTTGAATTGTCGAATACATAGGACATCAATTGTTGATTGTCAAAACACTGAAAACATAGTATCTCGATCGCCAAATGCCGAAAAAGGGATGTTCATCACAAAACGTCGAATGTCAAAAAATGGATGTTCAACGCAAAACATCGAACACCGATCGTTGAATTCCCAAGGTCATGTGGTGAGATTTTGGGACTTCGGGGAGTAAGAAAATGGGCATTCAAGGCCGAACGCTGAAGACCCCAACTAATAATGCCAAAATAATTTTGGGAGGTGACAACTTGCAGACCAGATCTTAGATTTTAGTGTGGTGATGACCATTAGAAAGCCCATGGCGAGCAATGGCCAATTGAGAGCCCAAAATTGGGATTTGAGATAGTTATAAAAAACAAAAATTTGATTCCCCATCCCTAGAAAATGTATTTAGGGGCCAGGTGCGTTACACCAAGGATTGTCAACAAGATCTATATCAAGAGTTTCCAAGTAAAATAGTGCTAAAAAAACATTCTCATCTTCCTCAAGAGAATCACTTGGTTCCATATGTTGAGCCAAGTGAAGAGATAGATCATGTCCCTTAATTTTCTTGGTTGAAGTAATCATTAAATCGTGTTCTTGAATTTTGGCAAGACAATGTGCAAGTTTTCATGAGACATGAGTCTATGTAAGAAAAAACTTGACTGTAGGCAAAGGGACTCTTACTTGTGTTTTCTTTCCCAAAATAAAATGCCTGAACTTTCCTATAGCTTTTACCAAGGCGAAAGTGTGTTTTTCAATCAAGGTATATTTCACCTCATCATCTGACAAACTTTGAATCATATAGGCTATAGGATTTTCTTGATTTTGGTCATCATCTTGTAGAAGGATGGAAGAGACTACCTCTTCTGTGGCATTGGTATAGATGAAGAAGTCTTTATTAAAATCGGGCTTAGCTAAGACTGGTGCAGATTTGATTGCCTTCTTGATTGCTAAAAAATCCTTTTCTACCTCATCAGTGCAAGAGAAGGTTCTATCCTTCTTAAGAAAATTATGAATAGGTTTAACCATCACGTCGAAGTCATGAAAACTCCTCCTAACAAAGTTAATAGTGCCCATGAGAGATTTAACTCCTTGTTTAGAGGTAGGAGAAGGGAGGTTGATAATCGTAGAAACTCTCTCGGGGTCAATACTAATACCGCAGTTAGAATTAATATGACCAAGGAGTTTTCCTTAAGTGACTATGGAAATAGACTTAGAACGATTCAATGGCATACCAAATTTTCTGTAACGCAGAAAGACTTTCCTAAGATGACCAAAATGATATGATCAGTTCTTAGAGTAAACAATTAAGTCATCAAGGCAAACCAGAATTATTTTACCGATCAAATAATCAAAAGCTATTTTCATATCTCTCTAGAATGTGGCAACTATGTTAGACATGCCAAAGGGAATGCATTCATAGGAAAAGGTGCCCCATCTGGTGGTGAATGTGGTTTTGTATTTTCCAGCTCTCTTGACTCTAATTTGATTGTATCTAGAAAAACCATCAAGTAGGGACATTATTTGAGACACGACCACCTGTTGTAGGATCATTTCCATATTAGGAAGTGGAAAATTATATTTAACACTAGCTCTATTCAAAGCATGAAAGTCAACACATAACTTGATCTGACCAGTTTTCTTTCATACAAGAACTAGATTTGACACCCATTAGAAACATTTTACTAGAAAGGTGATTTGAGCTTTTAGAAACTTTTCGACTTCCTTCCTGATAGTAGCTTCGAGGACAGGGATTATAGGCCTTTGTCTCTGCCTGACTAGTTTCTCCCCTTCCTTAACAAGAATGGAGTGTTGGATGATGTTGGGATCAAAACCATGAAGATCCTTATATGACCAAGAAAAGATTTTCTTGAATTGATGGAATAAATCCATGAATCTTTGTTTTTCTTCTTGTGATCACTGGGCTCCTATTTTAAGAATATTGGGATCATATGAGGTTCCAATGTTCATGGAGACAATGTCTCCAACTTTCCTCTTTGAATCCTCTTCTACAGTATTTTCCTTTTTACCAACATCACTTGTTGAAAATGAACTCTCAAGAGGAGTCAATCCTTTTGGAAACTTATCATCTTTAATAGAAATTACTTCCTTGGGCTTAAGAAGTTCACTTTGTAAGAAAGCACAAATATCCTCGTCATTTTTGAAAACCTACCATGATTCAACATTATCAAGTATATGTGGATGATAAAGGGACATAAAAGTGTAATCAGGTTGTTGTAGTAAAATATGTTGAGTAGGAGAGGTAGCAAAAACTGCCACCCTGTCAACCATGGTATTAAGCTCCCTTTTTATGTGAGTGATGTTGAAATACAACATATTCGAAATCAAGGCCCAAACGGCTTGAGTATATCTTTTCATCAGATTTTTATTGGGATTATAGTTTTTTCTAACAAGATTAACTATAAGCTCGAAATCACCAAAAACGGTAAGATGACCACAACCCAGATTATAAGCATTTTTGACACCTAACAATAGGGCTTCAAACTCAGCAACATTGTTGGTGCATGTGAATTCTAACCTGAAGGAGAAATTCTAGATTTTTCCTACGGGTGATTAAAGGATAATACTAGCTCCATTTCCTTCACTGGAGCATGCACCATTAAAGTGCATATGCCACAATCCGTCATCATAGTCAAATTGTTCGCGTGGCACATCACCTTCTTCTATGAAAATAGAATAAACACCCAGGATTTCCTCAACATAATTGATATTTAGCTGAGGAAATTTCTCAATGTAAGGTGAGATACGATCTTGTCTGAGGACAATAACGTTCTTTACACCCTTGGGGATAGAAAAATGAGACCCATCTAAAGACAAGTAACCACCCATTAAGGCTTGCCAGTCTCTACCAAAAATATTTGACTAATTGCTAAAATGCATATCAATGACTTGAATGCTAAGGGTGGTTCAAATTTTTGGATGTGCACAAAGTACTAAGGTTACATCTTTGATCTCACCAATCGTGGATTGATGTTGATTATTATAGGAGATCGTGCTTTTTCATTTTCGTTTGTACAAGAGAGGCCTAACTCTTCCATAATGATCTTTGACATGAAACTTGGGCCTGAGCCACCATCAATGAGGTAACAATGAGCTATTTTGTCTAAAATATTTACAGAAATATAGAAAGGGGGGTAATTTATATATCTCCTAAAGTTATTTACACCTATCCTATTTACATGAGACTCTTCTTCATCGTAATCTTCCGCGAGGTTGGATATGTTGTTATTTTTACCTTCCATGAAATTTCTAAGATGATGTTGTTGTTCTGGTATAGTCACCATATCCAAAAGAGTAGCATCAACTTTTATGTTATCCAACTGATTTAAAATATTATACTTTGAAGAAGGAGAAGTGAATTGATGACTGGTAGAAGGGTGAGCATCTTGTGAGCCAGTATTTTGAGTGGATGTGCTAGGGGAAAATGTAGTCTTGGAATAATCGACTTTGCCCTTATTGGCATATGATATATTTATGGTATTAACTACCATAACATCATCCTATAGGGCCCAATCTAAGACATCAATGGTAGTTTCTGGTTTCTTTCCAAAGATTCGATCCCTCACATTTTTATTGATTTCACAAGTGCTTTCCTCATGATGTTCTTCACAAAAATTACACCATGCCCTAGGCAATATGGCTTTTGGTTGAAAGTTACTATTTGTGAAATTCCTAGTGGAAGCCTGGGTAGAAGTTTCAATAGTGGCAGTAGGAGTAATTCCCTTTCTCTCAAAAGAAATCATTAGATTATTAATGTCTTGCATAAGCTGTAAAACGATATACATATCGGTTTGTTTGGTATAGTCTTCTTTAGGAAGACCAGTTTTGTCTAGCTTCTCTTTGTACTCCAAACAAGTCTAAAGGGAAGATCCAATATTATCTATGGCTTTCTCTTCCAATATGTGACAATAGGAAGAGGGTAAAGCATTGTAGTAATGCATGAACACAACTTGATTTTGTGGTCTGATCAATTCAAGTATTTGATTATATAACTTGGTGAAGTGAAGATTGAAAGATTTAGTGGTTTCACCTTTGTTATATGTAATATTATTGTACTCTTTAAACCGATCAGCTGGGCTTCTAGGTTGCCCAAAAGTGGACTTGAACTAGTAGACTAATTCATCCTAGGTAGAAACAATCTTCGGAGGTAAATCAAAGAAGTCATCCACATATTTTCCTTCTAAAGAGTTGACAAATAAGCACATGTAGGTATCATTATCATTTGCACCAATGTTATGGAAATAATTTGAGAAAGCAATCAAATGTTCATCTATAGAAATGGTACTGTTTCTTGAGAACTTGGGAAAATGATCCTTGAACTTAGGCAAAGGATTGGTTGCAGGTGTGAGATTTAGGGGGGAAGAAACATGCCACGGAGTAGCATTTCCATCTTCCTCTAATTGAAGCAAGCCATATTTATTAATGAATTTGGCTGGATTAGTGGTGGATTGAACAGGGATAGCATGGCTATAAGTACTCATGATTGAAGTTGAAGTGAAAGGTTGTGATGAACATTAACTACTGGTGCCACCTGCAAAACCACTGCTTCATGTTCCACTACTAGTGCCCGACATTTTGAAGATGTAAGGAAGTGGAGAGGATGAGGAACTATCCGAATCAGACAAAGACCGATGGAGTTCATCTTGTTGTCCTTGGAGAACAATTTTTCTTCTTCCTACTTCGGGAATGAGAGTAAATTCATGTGATTGACCTCGTATTCATCGAGATATAGGGAGGAAGAGGACATAAGATGAGCTAATTTCGGGGTTCATTGAGGGATCGTCTCCTTTGGTCATCCAAATCTTGTTGGAGACGGACTTCAACAACAATAACTTCCTAGTGTCAATGTAACTCGACTCTAGTATGAGAATGTTTGAGGATTTATCAAAATAATGTAAATGAGAAATTTTTCTAATTGACAAGACCTTTATGAATATTGGTTTGATCAAGAGTAGGCATGGTCATGATAACAAATTATTGATGAGGATGGTTTCTAATCATCCTCTGACGAGAATCCCACTATTCCCTAATTTGAGCCTCTTCAAAAACAACTTCCCAAGAATGATTTAGTTCATCCTAACTATTGGGAATCTCAAAAATGAGATTGTACAAGGTAAGGGTAATATTGGTTTGATCCTCTAGACCTTCACCTAGGTTGGGTTGTCTTTGAGTAGGTATAGTCATGAGTCAAGAGAAAAATCTGAACAAAAATATACAATCCATAAACAAACAACAAACAAAAAGTAAAGCAATAAATATAAACAATAAATTTACAAGTATACAAAAAAGACAAACTAGGGAAATGAAAATGGAGTCCTTCATCCCCAGTATGGTCACCAAAGAAAATGTTGAGTAAAAGAAATTAAATTCCTCCTAACAACATTTTTTTCGAATCTTTTTTGGCCAAGACAAGATAGGCAGGATTATCACCCTAATTTATAGCCTTATTGCAAGTTCAATTAACCTTCAATTTATTTGACTTAAAGACCAATTCTTGTTTTAAATTTATTTATCAAATGCAAACTGAAATAAAGAAGTATGTTTTTTTATATAATAATTTAAACAAGAAGAAAAATCACATAATCTGATAGCTATAAGAGAGACCAAGAGAGTTGCAAAACCATCAATGATTTTATTCATTCATTTTGTAAAAATCAATACGCTTCTCATACTGTCAAAGTATGGACCAGATGTAAGTCTAGCAATCTAAGGTAACATACACATATGCCACTGGTGCCTTCAAATCAAACCAAGAATGATAAGTCAACAACCACAGCATGTACTCCGTTATAACTCTGCATAAGAATCTTATTTAGTACTTAGAAACTAATCCAAAAACCAAAAGAAGTCTGCAGACTATCAAACATACAATCAACCTAGAAGCATATCAAAATTCAATGCTTCTTGGTTCTAGATTTTCGTCATCTTCAATAGACCTTGCTATCATAAGAAGTGTCTGAGTTTATAAATCAGAGATGAATGAAGTAGTAATGATATCTCACTTGGAAGTAAGAGCAGACCTTATCATCGTTCTCCTTGCTTACTTTGTTCAACTTACCCTTTTTTATATCTCCAGAGTAGTTGTATCATTCAACTACTTTTAGTTACTCATTAACTAACCATTAGTTAGTTAATAGGAAATTTGTCAAGTAAATTAATAAATAATAATAATAATATGATAAGGGTATTAAATAATACTAATAAGTGGGACCCCCTATTTTATTTAGACCAATTAATGAACCATTTCCTCCTTGTAACTTCCACCATAGATGCAAGACATATCATATTGCCACATCATACAACCTATGTCATAAAAATGCATAAAACAAAATGTTCATAAGAATCCCCTTGTCGCTCCATGTAATAATTATTTAAATTCATCCAAATTTAACCATCATGTAGATCTGTGCAAAACATATAGCATAAAAATATAAGACTATCCAAAATATAAAACTGTCAAAGTATGAGTTGTCCCAAATAAAACGTTTTCAAAATCATAGGCTGCCAAAAATAATATGATGTCTGAAATAAAGTGCAAACAAGTTCATATACAGATATCACTATATCATGAGAAACCATATTTACTGTGGTAGGCTTCTCCTCTCTTGATATGACTGCTTTCATCCCTTTCATTTCTCCCAATTGATGGACCTGCCTTAGCAAATTTCTGATCATTTCCCTGCACATGTGAAGTGACTGAATGTGATGGCTCATGTGATGACTTTGACGCAACTGCTACTACTTCCTCCTTCTCTGGAATATCCTCAAGCTCAATGATATTGTCCTTGGCATGATGGGCATGTGAGGCTTGGGATATAGGTTGTTGATGCAAGGGAGAAGCAACATGCAAGGCATGAAAAGGGGGCTGGTGAGGGTGATCAATATTTGGCCAACCATGTGATTGTCTAGAAGGAGGATGTACAACATTTTTCCATCCATCATGTTATGGTCTAACTAAAGGAGTGGAAACATGGTTTGGCATTGGAATACCGATACTTGGACGAGGGTTCTCAGGCATAAGTTGAGGTCTATAGGATTTTTGACTAGCCAAATTAAGGAAACCTGTCTGCAACAACTGATTGAATTCTTCTGAATCTGCATCAAAATGTATAGAAAATCGGAGCTGCTTATTTCCCCTTTATCAAGGATCTATTCCCCTACATCTATTGTTTCCTCTCCTACCATGACTGCCCCTGCTGAAAAAACTCATACTGATATACATAAACACAAATCAAAAATAAAGTTCAACTAATATTTCACTTAAAACTTTGCAAAAAAAATAATTTAAACATGGCTCTATTCATAAAAATACATATACAAGCATGGATCTATTCATAAAAATACATATGCAAGCAATCATCATGCAATTCATGTGCTCAAAGCTACCAATCACTTAGAATAGGGATTTGAACAGGGATTTGGTATTAAATGACATGATTTATAATGAGTGTAAAATTGTAAGTATTAGAGGAATGAAAAATGGATTGTTAATTACTATGGATAGCTTCATTAACTCCTTATGATCAAGTGCACGCAATTTAAAACTCTTTATCTAAGCTATAAAGGAGAGTTAATCCTGAAAAATTAAATACTTCTCTCATAATGAATTCAATTCTGCAATTTAATATTTTACACAGTTATAATTGAAGCATGGGAATAAAAGGGAACTTGGGAAAATGGGCTAGGATTGTAATGAGTGAAAAGTCTTACTTATGACAGGTAATGTAAATGGAAATGCATTATTTATAAATTGTATGATCCTGTTCTATTTTCAACCATTCACGAAAAGAAGAATTATAACCACATACAATTAGGGTATTTAAACAAAAGTTCAATCATAATTTCTTATTTCATTTCCAAATCCTTCATTCAACTCATAGCTTGCAAAAATGTTTCAATAATAGTTATGTTTCCAGCCCATGTAGTATTTATTATTTTTTGTTCATCGTACCATGCCCAACAGTCACGATTTCTTTATTTTTGTTCAATACCTTTACATGACTTTTCACGATTTCCTCAATTACACAGTGTTATCATTTCTGAAGTTAAGTTATTCCACAGTACAAACCATTAAACATCAATCCTAGTATAGATCAACTTCAACATGAAACCACTTCTTATCAAAAGTTTCCAATGCCAACTTCATGATAAAACCTAAGTTTGGCCTTCACCAACTAGATTATTCAATCAACAAATTCAAATTGATTTGGTAGCTTCAATTTGTAATAACAAGCATAAATTCAAACCATAAATCAAAATATGCATTGCATACATGACAAAATAAACTCAGAGATGTAGAGGGTCCTAAACCCAAAATTTATTTTAAAACTTGGTTGGGCTCACAAGAATTACAAACCAAGTTCATAATAAAACTAACATTCCAAAGTGTTGTGTATTAGTTTGTGGGGTTTCTCCCTTTGGAAAATCGATAACCTATAGTTTGCATGCAACCAACTTGCATACAACCACAATGAAGTGACTAGACCCCTGGGTTGTAAGGCCAAATTTGAATAATAGATAATTGAATATCCATGTTGTTATCAGACTAATTAGTAGGTGCAGACACTAACATATCTCCCTAGATCCACCTGGATATAGAACAAAACAGGATAGGACATGACTCTTTCCCTAAGTTTTGACCATTGAATTAGCTAGTAGGAAGGAACAAGTAACATACCTTTGTATCGCTTCCTAGGGTCTCTGTTGCTCCTGCTTCACTCTGGTGCTCTTGTGAGGTCAATATGAAGACATCACAAACCAACCAAAGTAAAGATAGCAAAATATATTCAACTGTCAACTTATGTGTATGATTAAGGAGTTACACAATAAAGTGAGAATGACTTTATGGGAAAAGGACATGTCGTTGTATCATATTAATCGAAAGTAGAAGATACAACCTAATTGTCTTGATGTTGCAAGCTTCCTTTCGGTGGCTCTTGGCTCCAACACACACACTTGCTCAATCCTTGTATGAAGAAGATCAAATCCTCTTGATAGACTTACTAGAGTCTCCAAGCTCCTATTCAAGCTAGGTCCTTCACACAATTCTTTCACCAATTCTCCAATGAATCTTTCTTAACCTTTTCCATGAGAATTCCATCAATATATAGGAGAGAATGAGATGGTTACTTGGATAAGAATGATCCCACAATATCAGGGAAACCAATAAAAGGATAACCATTCGAATGCCAACCCATTCTTCTAGAATATTCCCTTCTATAACCATCGAGACTTCATCTTTTTCCAAGCCTTAGAACAAGTTCGCACCCTAGCTATGTAGCACAGTGCAAGAAGTTTGCACCCTAGCTTAAGGCAGCCTGCGAGAATGGGTCATTCTCGCACCCTAGTATATTAGCAACCTGCAAACTCTCTTGAAAAGTAAGTTTTTTGGGAAGAGATGAATGTCACTTTTCTCAGGAGAAAGTTCTTATGAGGAACCTGAGTACACCATCATCAATACACCATCAAGATTGACCAAAATCATGGGTAACACATGCGTAAAGGACTAGTATTAATGAATACTTGCAAATGAAGACTATAATCGTGTAGGGCGCAAAAATAGTTAGTGACAACCCATAACCATTCAATCAATGAAATCCCAAATATGAGATGGTAGCTTCAATCAAAAACTTTCTTTTTGACCCTGAACACCAAATATTAGCATGAGGTCGTGGAGTCTCAAACCTAAAAGAATAAACATACCCATGGACGGTAATGCAACTTTTTGCATATGATAGTTTTAAAACAAATAAACTCTTGAGCTACAAAATAGAAGAAGCCAAGATATGTATCTTCCAAACAAAGAGATAATGAGTGGGAATTAAAACACAGAAAGCTCAACTACCATTATCTGCAACTCTTCATTAAATGTCTTTTGATCTCAACTATTCATCTCAAAAATATATATTCGTTCAAATAGGAGTAGCATTCTTCATATTTCCATAATCATAACATGAGATAAATCATATTAACAAGAACAACACATCATTTACAGAGCTGCGAGTAAATTATTAAGAAAAGAACAATTTTAGATGAAAGGGAGTTGAAACCCTAGTACGTGGAGTTGCGTATTAATTATTTTCCCTTTGAAACAGTTACAACAGTTACAACCCGACGATCAAACCCTTCCTCAACTCAAAGTGGATCGAATGCCAAAACCCCAAAGGTGGTAACCCAAAACAACCAAGGTGCAATAATTGTTGGTCACGTCGCGCTAGGGTGGTGGCCAACATTAATCTTTTGCAAACTTCAAGAACTTACCACGTCAAAATCTTAGACACCCGACGAACACCAAGTGTATGCCATGTCATATGACCCGATATGCCTCATATGTTTCCACCTACCTCATTAAATATCCATAACGCTCTTCTTCAAATAATCTACAGTCAAGTCGTATGTCCCACATACACTAACACTACCAAACTTTTAACATATAAAACTTTTGAATCCATTGCAATTTCCACCAACAAGGTCGATACCATTCATATCTTTGTAAAGCATATGATGTTTGTCAAAACTTATACATGTAATCAATGATACATATATATACGATCGACATACTATATGCATATGTAAATTGAACACCCCTTTGTCAATATATTGCACCATGTTTACCAAGGAGTTGTGAAATAAAACTTATCATAAGCATGTATAAAATGACATGACACTTAGTAAGAAATATGATGATCCTTTTTCCCATTTGACCTATACTGAGAACAAAATACCAAGCTGATATGTATCAACAAAATGTATGCCTTCTAATCATGTTAGTTTCCAAATATCCTTTTAAGGGGATCCTCTTTGAACTTTTTATACAACACCATAGGGGGTACCACTTATTAGTTTACTTAGTATGTATATATATATATATATATATATATATATATATATATATATATATATATATGTATATATGTTTATTTTCTCAAAAATTATAAGTGTCTTGCATCTCTTTACATGTTGTTGACTTCATGATGATTTTAAGAGTCAACATAACCTCAGTTGTAGATCATTGTGGGTTCCTCTTAAGTGAGGCTAAAAGGGAGAGTTGATGTCAGTATGACGTATCATTCCAACATGGAAACCAACATGCTCGAAGTAAGACATGTGTCAATGACATCAGACAACATAATTAAGCCAAAGAAAAATGGACATATGTCAACACCCAAGTGGAGATATCGTATGTTGGACAATGATGTGTACACCCTCGCTAATCCACATGGGAGGTACATGTATCAAGTGGTGATTGTGCCACATGTCATGGTGATTTGGCACTTTGAGAAGTTGTCTGTCTCACATAGTGAGTGCCACATGTCAATCCAGATGGCAGGCAGTGATAGGGTCACATGTCACGCTAGGAGGAAGGTCATGGTAGAGCCACGTGTCCTGGTGCCAAATAAACTATCAGACTAGGTGATTGGATTTACTAAGTGCTAGAGTATTGTTTTACCCAGGGGTCAGTATCCTGGTACCCTGGTGGTCCAATATCCCAGTGGTCGGAGCCCCGAAATATCAAGTATCATAAGTATGTTAATAATGTTGAGTGAGTGAGGGTCAAGGGCCCTAAATGTCGAGGGTCTAGTGGGCTAGGTTGAAGGTGCCACACCAGAAGCCATGTGACACTCGAAGGTGATGTGTTATGACACACCAGTTCTACATCGGATGACACAGGTGATGTGGGTGCCACGTGGTGGTGGGGTGGAATTTAACCAAGAAGGTATAAATTTGGAAGGTCATAACTTTTGATCCAGAGCTCGGTTTTAAGCATGGTGATAGTCGTTGGAAAACTCTTGACGAGCTGAAGACACTGGTGCCCTCGAGCGGAGGACTTGAGATGGTTGAGGTAAAGGGAAAATTTAATACCCAATGCATTAAAAAGGGTACGTAACGTTTCGGGTGTCTTACAACTATGTGGCATGGCCCCAACATGGTGTGGCATATGATGTCAATTAGGGCCCATGATTTCATTGATTACGACAAGAATCCTTGGATTAAGCCTCACAATGGGATATACCTAAAGAGGTACTATGCATAACTAGCAGTGTTTTGTAGTGCTTTGTACCATATTTTTATTTTAAAGGTTTAAGTTGTGTATTATAGAGCACGAGTTATTATTGGAGGTTTATACTTGATTTATTAAATTTTGGACTAGTTTCGTTGATAATGTATACAATACTTTGAAGAAATTTTCTTTAGTAATTTTTCTATGGTAATATTCACTAAACTATGAGGTATGTGTTTCGATCTAGCATATAGCAATAGGGTTTTCCCTTCTTTCCAATCTTGCATTATTAACCATTTGTTTATAGAAATTGTGCCTTAGGTTCAACCCCTCCATGTTGTGACATTATCTCTTCTATGTTGCATGTCATAACTTGCATGATAGTGCCTACCCTTGATGTATTTCCTTACTTAGCATCCCCTTTTTCATTTGGCACCCATGTTGTATTTCTCTATATCCTCGGGAACCTATATTTAGCCCCACCATGACTTAAAATTTGAGACCTCATTATTCTCTTTTAATCTTTTTTCTAGCCATGTATCAAAGGGGTTCCCATTATATTTGTTTATTTACAGTTGCATTTTCTTTTTTCTACTTCTATCTTGGTGCATACTACTACATTATCGTTCACTTGATTCCACTTATTTCCATTGCAGTCACTCTTGACCATTTTCCATTTGAATAATTTTACCTATGTTTTGCTACCTTTATCCCTGGAGAAAACAACAATGTTTGGACATCATTTTCCCATATCCATGTTTGAATTTTTTTTTGTGACATGCCCATAGCACCAGTGTAAGTCACATCATCAGAAAAAAAACTTCGAATACCAGACAGTAACGTACCCACTGCTTGGGTACCTCTAAATTTTCCTTCTTGGGCATATACAAATTTTTGTTACCATTGTTTATTAATCAAGAAACATGTTACCAACACATGCAATAATCAAGAAGCATGATAAACTATAAAATAAATGACCAACATGCCATGCAAAACATTAACAACAAGCATGCACAATGTAAATACATCTTAGAGATAATAAATACACAACAAAATATAAATTACATAGAAAACATAGAGAGCACTTATCTTTAAATTAACCATTCACCAACTAGTTGCAGATGTTGAATGTTCCATCCAATCATAGACTCTATTGTTCCAAATCTCAATAGCAGGTCACCCTCAAGCCAAGGATATGAATCCACAAAGACAGGTCCTAGGCCGAGTCTAAGACACAACTAGCTATCAAGCTCTCACAAATTTCCCAACCACACAACAATCCTAGTTTGTCAGCTCTCTTCCCCTTCAGCTTGCACAACCCAAAGAAATGAAACCCTTTATTTGCAATGAAGTACCTTAGGTTTTTCCACTTCATTTCCAAGGCTCCAGTGCTACTGGTCAAGAAATATCAATGCTGAAAACTCCAAGGAATCTCAGCTCTAGACAATTCTTTTTCAACTGCCATTATTCTCATGCACACAAGCATCCATTCCCTCTTGAAATAATCAATAATTTATTATATCCAACAACCAATGGATCCTCTCCCCCCATATTTCGTTTCCCATGTCCAAAACAAGAGAAATGATGAATGAGGAACAAATGAAAATGAGTAACAATGAACAAGGAACCCCCAAACATCCCAAAAGTGGGGTTTATATAATTACATGCAATAAAGAACAAAATGAAATTCTCCTAAGAAGCTCATGTAACCACTTTTCCCAACTAATACCAAGATGGGTAAATACAAATAATAATAAAATACTTAGCCCCTTTATCCCCCTCTCTCATGGAATCATAGGCCCCTATCTTTGTCCTTGTCCGTCTTGTAGTTAGCGATGTATTGTATTAATAATATTCAAAGTATTACATTTCTAGGCACTCCAACCTTTCAACTTTATAGGGATTCTAGCCTTAACATACCGGCTCACCAGCCTAAGTATCATATCTCCAAAATACATTATAAATTCAGGGATTCAAAACCGGGGTATTACAGTTGTGCATAGGTCTATTCCATGCACTTGGAATGTAGTTTCATGGCATTGAGCCACTCATTTTCTCCACTGTAACATACTTTTAGCTCTTTTTTGCACTCATTAAACCATCAAAAAGAGAGTAAAAAGGAAACAAAAAAAACATAAAAAGAAAAATAAAGAGGGGGAAAGTGTATCGATATTTATTCAGTTTGAGTGAAACCATCAATTATTGTCACACCCTTGAACATGAAACCTATTTGTGTCATTTTCTTATAGTTTGGATTTAGATTGCCTCAGAAGTCGTACCATGATTATGAGTTATCTATTCCTCTATATGATTATTCTTCCAATCACTATGGAGAGTGCTTCAATGCCTCATGTGTTATTTCACTATATCAATGGTCCTTTGACTTAGTGTTTCCCAAGTAATTATTGTGTCATGCAATATGCTCTAGGTAATTTGAGCCCAAGTTGGTCATTCTACAGTTTTGTTGACCTTTCATGTCATATATCCCTGTGTCAGTTGTACTTGGTGATTTTTCTCTTCACAAAATCTCTCAGTTATTGTTTCATGTTGACTGACGTGGGATACATTAATTCCCTCCTTTCGATGGATGCTTTCCTATCAACACTAGCTCATTATCTAGAAAGAAGATCTAGAAACTAGATAGTACCATGGTACTTACAGACATCAATGGAAATATTTCTTTGTGATTAACAATGGATTTACATCATTGAATCATGATTGATCAATTCTATAAGTGTTTGACACAAAATGCTCTATTCATGCTCTCTAGATTGTACTATTTACCTTGGTGTCTATTTTTGTTATTCATGGGCACCCTCGTGTTTGTTAGCAACATTGATTAATGATCGATAATCAAACAGTTTCTACCATGCTTGACATCAGCTCATTCATCCACATGATGTATATTTGTATGATCAATGAGTTTGGATTGAATAACGTGGGCTAGAGGCATCTTCCAATGATGCTACCCTTCATAAGTTGTGAAAGATATATATCACTAATTGATAAATACTTTAAAAAACACATGGGAACTCTTGTTTTTGCTAAATGTCTTTCTGATGTAGACTATGACATAGATCCACATTCTATTTTCTCATGGTTGTGATCTCTTATATGACATGGATCCACCTTGTACTTTTTTGTGGTCATGGTCTTGCATCTGATTTCAGTTTTCAGGTACTTCCTGGTTCCCTAAACTACTGAACTCCTCCTTAAGCCACTCGTCACCATATATTTTAATAATATATTTTGACCATCGGTTCCTCTTCTAACCTCATACATTAGGGGGAATTTGTTATAATTGTATTTGGAGCCATAGGCTTTGCAAGGTTGCTATGAAATATTATGAGGATGAAATTTACATAATTGAGCAAAAAGTTCATAATTATTTCATCACAATTTCATAACTATGAAATAATAATTATTTCATAATTGAGAAAAAAACTCATAATTGACAAAAATGTTCATAATGAGTTGGAAAAAACTCATAATTAAGAAAAACGTTCATAATGAGTTGGGAAAATCTCATAATTCAGCATGGAACTTAAGAAAAAATCTCATAATGGGTTCGCAAAAGCTCATAATTGAGCATGGAACTTGTGCATGACTTGTAATTACTTAGTTCACATGCCATGAAGCCTATCTCCAAGATCCTCTAAAGATCTATAAGAAGAGGCCAGATCCATAGGATGGGGATCACAAGAGAGAAGTATCCTTACACTGATGAATTAGAGAAATATTCTTTAGTCCTAAGCATACAACATATTGTTGAGTGTTGGGGATCAACACTATCTTGACTAGATCCTAAGTGACAGATTTAAGTGTTTTTTTACTGCAATACACCATATTATTGTGCTTCTTCAACCAAGAAAGTTTGTGGCTAAGAATCAAAGTTATAGATCTTGGAGCAAGGAGTACAACAACCAAAACTGAAGGTATTGTTTATTGTTATAATTCTTTCTACTTAATATAGATCTATACTCCTTCCTCCCTCAAAATGTTTGTAATTCATTGATTTATGGTATCTTGAGCTAGATTTTCTAGATCTTAATAGACTTGAGTTACTAGGATTAGAGATTACTTCATGCAAATTTTATCTGCAATATCACAAAGGTAAGAGGAAGCTCCTTTTTGTTAGTATGTTGTGCAGGAGAATAGGTAGAGTAACTTCACTGGAGTTGAATCTAGTGGGATACACTGGACAACCGATAATTTAAGCTACATTTTACTTTCTTCATTCTTTCCTTTGCATATATAATTGCATGATTTACTATAGGAGAAATATATAGCAGTTTATCCTCATGTTTGTGATTGGATTCAATCCATCCAATTAGGGGATTTATGTCTTGATCTAGAACAGATCGTCATATAATTTTTCATCTATATTGGTACTTTCTAGGTGGAAAAATTAGATGAATTATCTTGCAGGGCCCATTTTAGTGGTAGCTTCTAGTTTGGAAAATTGGGATCTAGAACCTTTTAGAGCCATTTTGAGGCATTAAATGAATTTTTTTTTGGGTTATAGCATCCAAAATCTTACACTCACACCCTCAAAGGTGTTCTACACACTAAGACCTTTCCAATGGTGAAAACATCACCTCAATCAGAGCTCATATGTGAAAGTTATGCCTCCCACAAGTTGACCTACCTTGTTGGCCACCATAGTATGAGTGGATGCCATGTCAACCTCCATTACTCACAAATGTGGGGCTAGCCACGTGTGGAATTTCAAGAAGATTCTAGAAGGTCCAAACCTTATTACTAATTGAGGGTTAAGGATGTAAAAAACCTAACCCTAGAAGGCTATCAGGCCATGTTAAATATCAAGCCACTTTGAGGAGAAAGGGATCCATTTTTTGGCATTGTATTTGTTCCATAATTGAGAAAAGAATCTAGGAGTGGTATTTCAAGAGCATAATATAGGAGGAAAATTTTATATATCAGTCATACAGGCCATAGTATCAAGGGTAAATCCATAATGAGTGCATCTTTCTTTGTATTTTCATTTCCATAACTGAATAAAAAAGAGAAGAGCACATGCCTCACCTTCTAGCCGGGCGTTTGTTCTCTCATTTTTGTATTTCAGTTATTTCATAAATTCAAGCAAAGATAGTAATTGATTAATTTAGCACTACTGCATATGACCAAATTTGCCACATTTTTTCATTGTTATTGCCACACATATCCGTCGCACTTTCCATGAAGGAAAACAATATTTTTTGTGGAACTTTTTCGTCTCTATATCCACGCACTAAGTATTCGTGGAAACAATGACAAAATCAAGCCGCCATGTGTCATCATCCTAAATATTTTATGTTAATTTTTTTGTTCACATTGTCGTAATTACGACAAACTATCATCAGTAGACCAATGAACATACATCGAAAAGATGGAATCCCAAAGAAAATATTTAACTTCTTGCCACAAACGTTCATCGCTATAGGGACGGAAGTTTGTGGCAAGAAGAAGAGATGTATACCTTCTTGCGACGGACATGCGCCGCTATATCAATGAAGGAGCATGGAAATAACGACGAAGGAGCATGAAAGAGTAGAAAACCCACCAATGGCTTGCGACATAGGTGCCATACTTGCAATGAACTTATGTTGCTATTGCGGCGACTTCTATAGGTTTTAAAAAAAAAAATTGATATTTTTCCCCTGCTTTCTAAGAAATATCCTATCACATCCTTTTGTGTGGATAAGGAAAACTTGGTTATGATTTTGAAACATGGTTCTATATGGGCAAGAAGGGAGAAGACTATAATCTAAAGCACTCACTAGTCTCTAGCCTTAATGGCTTATGTACATCATCGAACAATCTTCGTAAGTGGATATATATTTCTTGGGCTTCTTTTTTGATGCCATTAATTAGGATCCATATATTCTAAAGGGTTTTCCTTTATAGGATTTATCATTGAGTTTAATTTTTCACATGTTATAGATGATGGCTCTAATTGGTTCATGTATAATGTAGGTCTCTTTATAAAGCTATGCTTTCTTGAATTCAACTTACATTTGGGGTAATTTTCAGAGGTCGTAATTTGGGTAAGATTTCTGAGTGTCCTTTTGGAATACAAGGGAATTAAATCTGTTGTGACTAGCAATAAGACTTTGGGTACACTATCCAAAATTTGGGAGGGTGACATCCTCAACTTATGCCCAAATATACATTTACGTAGAGTTGTGCAAAGGTCTTCATGGCCAAATTGTATTGGAGTACAAGAATTGTAGTTGGACACATTGACTAGACTATGAATATATTGGTTTTTGTTGTGGAGTCGTTTTTTAGCATGGACATGTAGCAAATTCTTCTCTGAAGGCAAAGGATTTTCAATATAATAGGCAGATGAATAACAAATCTTATTGTTGGAAAGACTCGAAAAAGGAAAACTCAAAGAATGTCTTTTGGGTGCCATTAAAAAAAAAGATTCTAGAGGTACCCAAGCATGTGGTATTGTAAAGGACTTTGACCAATCCACAGGGGGTGGTGGTGTAGACATGGATACAATAACTCATGAATCAAACCCTTTTTCAATAGTCTCCTTACCCAACAGCTCCCTCGAGGGGATGAAGAGGAGGCATGCATTAGATAATTCAAATAAGAAAAAAAAATCAATCCATTCAATATCACCAGATGATGCAAAGAAATTCACATTGTTAAACTCTCCATCAATGTCTAATTAGTGTGATGGTTAGATTGAACTTCAAAGGGAAAATGAAGAAGGAAGTTGGTTACCCTCCATCATCAAAGGTGCTTAACACATTTTCGACATGCCAAATTGGTCTAAATGAATGTTAATAGGATATTGTATCCTTATTTTATGATCCTCAACTAAATGAATTAGACTCTTCATTGTCTCTATGCTAATATTGTAAAATATT
>JZKD02S0445113.1:424808-445129 GCA_000966675.3 Picea glauca
TTAGGGAGGAAGGATCAACCTTCAACATAACCTATGAGTTGAATTTTGGATCCACTCAAGGGCACGAGGAGAGAGATCCACATAGGGAGAATGTCACATTAGGGCACAAGGTCCCGCGACCATATGGATTTGCACAAGGGGTAGAGAGCATGTAGGTAGAGTTGGGAGTCCTATGGTCATACAACCATATGGTCTCTCATGGGAATGGTTGCTTGGACACTTTAATTCTTAGAAGGGTAGATCAGATTCTTTTGTACTTAAAGGGAGATCACCAGTTTGGGCCATTGAAGAAGAGTATCATGTGTACGCAAGGAGGACTTGTTCTCCACTAGAGAATTTTCCTTTTAATTGTGGATATTTAATTGGATCTAGTTGGAATGTTGTGTCCTAATTGATTGGAAAGTTTGAAGGGGTTGTAGACCCAAAAGTTAACTCACAAGAAGAATGGTCACCATTATCTTCAAGAAAATTGTCGGATTCAATTGTTCCCGGAATGATTTGGTTGTCATTTTGTATGTGGATACCAAGACCCAGATGGTTGAGATGACTTAGGATGTGTAGGTTGAGGGCATTTCAAAGGAACTCACAATAGTTTCAAAGGAAACGCTACTTGGCGTAGAAAATGTTGGGGGAGGGGGGGTAAAATTGCAGAATTAAAATGGCTTGAAATAAAGTGACATGAAGCAAATAAAACTATTGTAATAACTTGCATGAAAATACTACATGAACTTGTAAACTACTATAGAACTGAGAATATCATAGAAAAGAGGGTTATTTTCATTCCATTGAGTGGGACCTACTCAAGGTCTCTATAAGAACCCTTGGTGAAACCATAAGTTCTCAAAAATGTAGTCTCCTTATTAAGAAATTTAACTCATGACAATAGTGTGTCCTCTACAATTTGAATCCACTATCATAATTATGAAAGTATTATTCCAAAGACAAACTAGAATATACTTGACTTCATCCTATCTCCTACTTATAATAAAATATCAGAACTAGCCCTTCAATCAATCCTTGATTGAAGGGAACTTTTCTCTAGGATCCCTAGAATCAAGGATCCTTGTTTCAATGGACAAATTTCCCTCCTTAATTCAAATTCCCTCAATCAACAAATCAAATGAGCATCTATCTTATTGAGTGACTTGAGTTCTTTGAATGTTTGTGTCCCTTAGAGATTAGAGAGGGGGAATAATCCCCCTCTTCTCTCATGTGGAATTTGATGGAGACCACCCTTTTGACCTACTTGTACCAATAATTAGATCAAAACCTCAAGCACGCTTAAATTCATATAAAATAAAAATTAAGCCAACGTATATCACATAAACTCATCAACTTAATTACTCATAAAATTCAATCTGCATGGGGAGATAAATGGTCCTAGAAACATGACAAAGTAGATTTGTAGGTGCAATATTTCATAGCCCATACAACTTAATAAGATTTGTCCACGAGATGCATTTCCATCACCAAGACCTACATGAATCATAAAAGACAAATTATTTATATGAGTAAATAATATATAAGAAAATAAACAGGCATTTAATTATGTAAAATACTCTAGAAAAAACTTAAGTGGTCTCATACCTTAATGAGCTTCTCTTTGTTTCGAGAATAGGTTATTCTCTACTGAACAGGGTGAACCACGTAAAGGTGGAAGCTCATATGGCCCCTCCCCCCCCTCACATCACTCTCAATTCCCCGTACCCAACAAATTATTTTGCTTATATAGAAAACATATAGACATTCATGAATAACTAGGCTAGTCATCAAAACATATGAACATATAAACATTGAAGCATAATGTTGTAATTCATATAAACAATTTTTCATACTAGCAGCATCGATAAACATCCAAATACAAGTCATGAATTTATACATCTAGTTTTTCTTTGATTTATGTTTTTTTACATTCATAAAATTGACGATTGGGCCCTGGGGTATCATAATCATCCTTTGACACTGTATTTCTTGCGCTTTGTCCTTCTATTGTTTGTCTTTCCATGCACTCATGTACCATACTTCTGGTACGTCACTGAGAAGGGCATGGAGGCAGCTATGCAGGGGTGTGAACTGCAACAATAAAAATGATCATATCGATATGTTAAAATATAATTGAAATAACTATTTCATTATTTTGATTAACATTACAATATTTCTCTTTACCTGTCTATGTAGTTGTGATAGTTGGTGCATTAATTTCTTGTCCACTTGGTTCCTCTCGTAGTTCACCCTCCTGAGCTACATGCTCTTCCATTTAAAGAAGATAATATATAAGTATAAGCCAGGAAATGAATATCTACAATCACAGTAAATATTTCTAATTCCGAAGCATACATACCGGAATGGGTAATATACTCCCCACTATCATTGGACATATGCTCCCTAGTATGAAGTGGTGTCTGCAGAATACCGCTAGATTCACTATTGTGGTTGCACTGTTTCTTGAAAACAAACATAAATAATTAGTTAAGTGTGATATAATAAAATATGAATAGACTTTACAAGTATGTTATTGTGGTTTCCTTATTCATTTTATTTACCTGCGTGGCTGGGGAGATTGGAGTTTGCCCCAAGTTTCTCCTATATTCAATCACACTTTTAAAATAGTGCTTGTAACCAAGCTTTAGGTCCTCCTCAGTGGAATCAATGTCAAACATATTTAACTACAATGCATAACACCATTAAAATTACCAATAAAAAAAATATATATTTGTTCGCTACTGTTAAATAAATATTCACCATAGTTAATCATTTAATTTTTACGATTCGGGATTTTAGCTTTCCATAGCCACCCTGGCCTAGTTTATGTTGCTCGTGCTTTTCCATTCTAGCCTTGGTTTCTTTGGAGGTGTCAGGTAGCCTATATATGGAATTTTTGAAAAAAAAATAGATATCGGAATTGTTACTTAAAACAAGAAAGAAAAACATAAATGAGCATATTTCACTAAGAAGATGACATGTGTTGTACCTTGCTTTACCAGGTCATGGATGTCTTCCTTGTTTTTTAAACAAGTTCTCCTTTGCATCCTCTATCAAGACCTTCCACTCTTTCTCCGGAACCATGGGAGGGCACTCATGCTTGAGGTCTAATTGCAATTTCTCCCTATATTGGGCCCTGGTATATTTTAAATTATCGTCGGCTAAATTTGTAACCACTTTCTTGTTGAACGTATTACCGAACAAGTTTACCATGTGGCCTATCAATTCATCTTTCTTTTCACTATCTTGGCATTCCACCATGTGTGAATGATGGGGCCAAACAACTCCAATGCTTTGTCATTCAAGTTTCTATAGAAAACATTGTTTCCTGTAGAAACGTGTTATCCATTAATTTATAATAATCTCAACAAATGTCCATTTCAATTTCATGATAAAAATGAATCAATTAATTAACAAATACTTGCAATCTTATGAATATTGATCGGAACACATGTGTCATCCACCAGAAAGGTGAGATCTAGTGATCCGATGCTTTTAATTGGTGTTGCTCCATGAATAGTTTCCTCTCCATCTACAGTATGTTCATCTCCGGAGTCATGTGGAGTCCCAAGCTCCGACTCATCATGCTCCGACGTGTCATTTCGGTCAACATCATTGCGCTCATCAATGGATTTGAGGGGAACCTCAAGAGGGTCAAAAAGCCTCACTTGTACTTTTCTATGTTGACTTTTTTGTTGCATTGAACCATCACTACTACCTATAGCAGTTGCAGGCTCGACAAGTTCCCGGGGCACGAGGTTTAAAAACTCCTACAAGCGAAAAAATTTACTTTATAAGATCATATAGAAAATATAAAACAAAAAAACATATATGAAATTCATTTCATAGCTGATAAAAATATGTGAAGATGCCACTTACCCCAAAATTAGTTATTAGATTTTGTAGCTCTGCAATTCTTGCCATGTCCTCCTGTGTCAGGGGTCTTTTGCGAAACAAACCTAGATATTCTATGTTTGCCTTCTTTAAGGCCTTCGCGATAGTTGTTATTGGGTCAGTGGAATAAAATATTTCATTCTCAAGATCCTCATCGTCCAAATAGACTGTACTGGACTAAAAACATCAAACAATAAATGAAATTAAAATAATCTCAACATCAAAAAAATTTAGATATTGTAATCAAATTTAGTTATTATTAAGCACTAACATTTACCTGATGTTGTTGTGCGACCGTTGACTTCCCACGGTCACCCTGCTCTGATATACTATGAGTGGGTTCCTTCCCACGATGACCATGCCACAATACATTAATGAATAAAATTAATGAGATGAACTTTAACATTTGAGAAATTTAGTTATTGTAGTCATAAGTTATTACTATATTTAACATTTACCTACTGAGGCACATCGAGTGCCTTTCCATGGTCACCCTGGGCATATGTAGCGGGTGATTTTCCATGGTCACCCTGGACAGATGTTGACACAATAAATCAATCAACAAAAGTTATGAAATTCACCCATAACATTAAAAAAATGAAATATTACAGTAATATCATAAAACAAATAATGAAATTTCAGAAATTTAGTTGTTGTAGTCATAAGTTGTTACTATATTTAACATTTACATGCTGAGGCACAGCATGTGCATTTCCACGGTCACCCTGGACAGATGTAGCATGTGATTTCTCATGGTCACCCTGGACATATGGTGACACAATAAATTAATCAACAAGAGTTATGAAAGTATTTGTAACATTACAAAAATGAAATATTGCAGTAATATCAGAAAAAAAATAATGAAAAATGAAATATATGCATTAAAAAATTGAAATATTGCATCGATAAATTATAACAATGATTGATCAAAGGTTGAGTTGAATGGTATGTAACATATTTACCCCCATAGTCGCACCCCCTCCATCTATTCGTTTTAAGTTGTAATCGATCAACAACTCTTCACCTGGAACTATTGTTTTTGTTACACATACAAATATACGATTTCCTTCGCGTCCCTCAAATATGCAATTTGGTTTCTTAGTTGTTGCCACTGGTCGTGTACTATTTATAAAGCCCACAATTTTTCCAGAAGATTTTGGCCTTCCATCAATTTACATAGTTTCCCCTTTATTTTGATTGTTATCTACTAGTTGTATATAATTTGCGACAACTCTGTATCTCCGCATACTTCGCGTATATCGAACCAACATCAACCGGTGATTGTATTTGTATAATGGTCCAACATACTCCATCAATTCAGTTACAGTTCCATATCTGACCTTTATTCCATCCATGGAAAATAACCCCAATCCATGTAAGGACGAAGGAGCAATGCGATACATCCTCCCACTGATGAACAAATCTTTGTCCACTTCAGGTATCTCCTTAGGTGCCCATCATTTCACTAGATGTCTATACCTCAAGGGAAACTTAATGTCACCTATGCTCTCAGCATCATAATTACATGACTCTCCGTTGGCAATAAAAAAATGCATGTGTATACGAAATCTTTTCCTTACCTTTTCAGATCTAGTTGATCTAGAACCAGTAGATCTAGTAAAACATGTCTCACTTTCAACCTCTCTGAGTATATCTTGATCATCACTCAAGGAATATAGATCTGACATATACCTATTTGGTGGTACCTACACTCGTTAAAACAAGAAGATAAGTTATCATGTGAATATAAGTTTGTGGTACAAACACTCGAAAAAATGAGAAGATAAGTTAGCGAGCAAATATTTAGGGAACCCATGTTTTGATTGGAGAATATACTTGATCCTATTGTATGTAACAAACTTATTGGGGTCCGTGTTTACTTGATTCATATCATACTTGACATCCCATTATTTTTATCTTGGTATGCTTTGGGCTATGAGTCTTCTCTTTTATAGAATGGCATTAAAGTCCCAACATTAGAGATGTATGAAATTCGTTAGGATAGAAAGAGGCATTAAAGTCCCAACATTAGGCTTGGGAATTGATGTAGATAGGGTGATGAAGGAAATTCATCCTTAGCGAGGATATTTAGGGTCTATGATACTAAAAAGGCTTAGTGGATGACACTTTTCTTGATGATACTAAAAAGGCTTAGTGGATACTCAACAAGATAGATGCTTTAGAATTAATGAATGGTATCCCAAGGGTGCCAAGGCCTCATCTAAAGATGGGTCAAGTGACAAGTTTCAATGACAAGGCAAGATAGAAGTTATATGACAAAGTAAAAGTGTTATTGCAACAAGTATAAGTGACAATACAAGTTGAAGGCAAGGACAAACTCGTATATGAAACAATAGATACTTGCACTATTCAAGATAGGTACATTAACAATGGTGCATGAGAAACAAGCATAGAAAAACAAAGACAATGGTATCTTTCAAGTACAAAGACTGTCCATATGTAAATGAAGACAATTGGTTTCTTCATAACTTGAGGGTCTTCACTCTTCTTACGACATCCATTTGTACCTCTCCTTTTCATACACCTTTGTATAATCAAGTGAATGAGAGGTGTATGAAATCCATTAGGATAAAAAGAGGAATTAAAGTCCCAACATTAGTCTTGGGAATTGATGTAGATAGGGTGATGAAGGAAATGCAGCCTTAGCGAGGATATTTAGGGTCTATGATACTAAAAAGGATTAGTGGATGACACTTATCTTGATGATACTAAAAAGTCTTAGTGGATGCTCAACATGTAGATTTGGAATCTACATGGATTCCTAAACCATTGACCAAGACACCATATGAACAACTTGAAGACAATCCCAAGATAATTTCCATAGAAAAATGAGCCCAAGGGTTATTTTAGGGGGTTAGGGAGACAATTGCAACCAAAATTGAAAAACTATTGAAGTAGTTGATGGATCTATGGGAATTGATGAGACAATACTTTGTCCTTAACACAAAAATTATTTATTTGACCAACTCTTTGAATCAATGATTTACCAACTTCTCTAAAAATGAGATAAAATGATGGCTTAGTGATTTCGTTATTGAGAATTCTCGGATTGATTGAATGATTCAAGAGAAATGCATATAATTAAGGAGAGAGAGAGTAATGAGAGATACTCTTTTTCCTTCCCCCATTCCTTCCCCGAAGATGGAGAAGCAAGAGAAGATCTATTAGGAAAAATATTTCTTCGAGACAGAATTTTCACAGTTACATCAAATTACAAGCCATACGAAATTCACCCCTTTCTCATGGAAATTTACCCATCACAAAGATCCACAGAGGGACAGGATGAGCTTCACATATACCTTTTCCACTCAATCCAAAAACAAGACCGGACGTCATCCTGGTTTGTCTCCATTTCCATGAAACTATTCCTCAAGCGAGGTAGCCAATAAGTCACCAAAAGATTCATGTGAATAATGAAATGGGTAACATAACTCGTTCTAAAGTGTCCCGCATGGTGGACCCAAAATATTGTAAAAAGGGCCTTTGGACTGGACTTCCATCGGGTCTTTTGGAGAAGATATATAGTCTAAGATCAAAGGGATATTGATCAACCCGGTTGGGAAAACCCGATAATTTAGAAATGGGATTTAGAAACCATGTTGGGTCAGGGGAAGGATTTGTGTAAGCCCCAAACATGAAGGAAAATATGGCCTAGCTTGGTGGGCACTTAGAATAGTATTGCTAGTACCTTTATATTCCTACTTTATGAATTTATGTTGGACAACTACGGTGGTTGGATCGTCAGAACTGTCTTCTTGAATTGAGGAATCCCAGCGGAGCGAAGATTGGAAAGGCTTACGTGGGCACTTAGACAATCAGTTAGTTGGGTGAGAGTTAATATAGAGCTATGCAGTATGTTGTAATGTGATGTATGATAATACAATGGAAGATCGTTCTACTTACTTCTATGTGCTTGTGATGTATATGGATGATGTGTTTATAGTTATATTTGATTTGTATGCATTTAGTTCTATTAATATAGATGAATGTGATTAAAGGACTCTTAATGGAAATGAACACCCCCACTACATTCTTAACGCTCTTCACATGAATTACAAAACAACTATAATACATGCCTTGAGTGACCAGTTTAACCTAATCTAACTACAATAAAGGCTCTATCATTCTCGTTTCTCCATAGATTGTGTCATAAAGCCTGAGCCTTTGGAACCTAGTAAATACTATGAATGTTATGGCACTCACTCATATCAGTAAAGGTAAATCTTATACTATTAAAACCCATCACACTCAAAGTAACCTTATTACTAATAACACCTATCATGTTAAATGAGAGATATGTTATAATGATACGTATTCTACATAATCTTGATCATACTAGTAATATGAGTACTCTTTCACACCTAGTGAAATCAATGACAAGAGATTACACATCAATCATTCTCTTTATTCAGGGACTTGTACAGGTTAGATTACTCCATAACAGGAGCTTATGTAAGTAATGATGCTTACTGGTACTATGAAACCCATCTACTTATAAGATTCAAACCTATGATGTTTCTATAATTAATGTATAGTTATAACACATACTCTATATTAGATATGTGATTTCCATGAGTACGAGATTTCAAACCATTACAAGGAGCTTAGTATTATTGATTACACTAGTTAAGAAGAAGGAGGTGTGTATTGTATATCATAGTTATGGTGCCATATCACTCCAAGAATCATGAGCTTAGAGTTATGATGATTACAGTAATTCCATAATATGTGGTTTCATCTATTGAATTCACCCCATCAATGACCATATTGATGTGGTTTTCACTCTTATTACGACCAAACATACAATTGTTATCAATATATAGGGTTTTATCAGTATTTTGTTCCATCTCATAATGCAACCCTAGGCTGCTAAATATATTTCCATGATTGTTTATAGCTTATAATTTCACTTTCCATCGAGGGCATGGTCAAATGGTTGAGGGAGAAAAAGAGAAAATGTAGTTGATGACTCAACAACCGGAAGAAAAACTTACCATTGAATCTGTAATGTTGCTCAATCTAGGGTTGATCGTGGTCTCCTCTGTCTCCAATGTTTCTCAAGCTAGGGATGACACTCCCCTCTCTCCCCTAGTATGTCGCTCCAATCAGGATATCTCTCCATGCGAAGAGTGTCGAGGGTACTCAATACATATTTGTCTCCACGCAAGAATAATATCAAGGTGATAATGGAAGAGAAAGAGATGGGTAAGACTACCCATAAATAATCATCAAATGGATAGGTAGTAGGATGGAGTTCCCTACAAATAAGGATAGGAATTCCAGCCTAAGGGATCTTGGATGAAAAAGAGAAAGAAGGGGTAGATTCCATGGGTAAAGGAGGAGTGGAAGGAGGAATGATCTATTGTAAAGGAAGAGGTTCCAACATAGGAAAAATACAAGGAATAATGTCACTTGGTCATTGATGGATTTTGTGAGGATTTAACATTGTTAGATATTTAGCACCGAAACCATCCTAAGAAGAGATAAGAAGGAGGATTCGAGAGAAGGATTGGGTCACATATCAATGAATGGGTATCATTAATTTCCAAATGGGATATGGGATCCATGAGTAGGTTATTTATGAACCAATAATTACTATTAATGTCTAATGAATGTCAAGGGAGAGAAATAATGGCATTATGTCCTAAATGAAGAGTCTCGAGTCAAGCACCAAAAAGAAAAACCATGAAGATTCTCAAGTTATGTCATTGAAATCCTCCTTGAAACATGACACAGGACCTTCATAGGGTATCTTTGGCCTACCAAAGTGATATGGGTGCCATGATTAAACCACAACAAAGGACCTAAAAAAGAACATGTATCGGTTCCACACATGGCATATTTATTGGGTACATCATGGTTAGGGTTTTGTAGCACTTGAGTGGGATATGAGGAAAACTTCATGAGCTCTCACTTCAATGTATTTGGCATAAGATTTGGACACGAGTGCCATTTATATGTTTTTCATACTACATATGGGTCTCATGGCTAAGATGTAGTCATCACATGTAGAGACTAAGATAAACAAAATGGAGGCTAATATGTTAACAAAAATTTAATTATATTTTGTACTCAAATTCCATGACATTGAATTCTTTTATCTATGAAGCCCTAACATACGTATCACATAGATTGGAGGATTCATTTACCGATTTTTGCAGCATGGTTCCTCTGTCGTGTTGGGGTGTTCCTTTGTCTCCTCTATCGAGCTAGGCCACTATCCCTTCTGTCTCCTATATTGTCAAGCTAGACCGCTAGTGTCTGGATATCTGATCGTGAGTGATATTTTTCAAGAGGGGAGCTATGGAAGTCGGGATACTAGGGTGTCGAGTTGGGCCACTATATCCTATGTCTCCTATGTCGAGCCAGACCGCTAGTGTCTGGATATCTGATGATGAGTAATCTTTGTCGAGAGGGGAGCTATGGTAGTCAGCATACTAGGGTGCAATCAGGAGGCATGAGCTAGGGAGCTAGGGTGCAATCGAGATTTAGGGAGCTAGGGAAGTCAAGAGCTAGGGTGCATTCGAGAGACAAAAGCTAGGGCATGTAGTCGAGATATACTCTCAAGCAAGGGAAGTCGGGATATGGACTAGTCGATCGACTGTTACAATGGTCGAGGGCAGTCAAGATATGGATCCCGCGTGAACCTATTTTTTGGTTATATATTTTATATAATATATAAATTACAAATATATATAATATATTATATATATTTTATGTATTTTTAATTTATATAATATATAAATTATAAATATATAAAATATATATTATATATATTATATGTAATATATAATATATATTTTATAAATTTATAATTTATAAATTTGTTCATATAAATATCTCCCATAGGAACCACATGGAATATTGTTAAAAAGTGGCCCTCATTGAAAACGATGATTTCAATTATGCACTATTTGAGAGGCATGAGTCTACATATTAGGATTAGGACTTGCACTTAGACCAACTGGGACTGGGAATAGAACTTAGACTTAAACTTAGACTAGCCCCAAGTCCCCATAGTTGGGGACCCCCTTTAATTTTATCTTTCATGGTCCATGCATAGGGATTTATGGCATCACACATGCCCTATGTGACATAACAATCGTAATTTCAAATACATTTGTAACATGAAGTATGGTTCTCATGGTTGTCCATGGAATTATCTAGGGTCAAACGACAAGGTACAAGATCATATAAATTTCCTTAGGGACGCATGGGACATTCATCACAATGATCTAGCCCCATTCATAGGTAAAAGCACATTGTATGTTGATATGCTATATCTACATGTTGAAAACCTCAAATAGTCAATAAGGGAGTAACATTATATGGCATTGAAAGAACTTCAAGACTACCTTGTTTGAACAACCATGGATGAGTATTAAAAATCCTAGATATTCTCATAATATTTTAGAGGGGGGAAATTACATAGTTGTTACCACAAGAGGGGAAAAGTTATCCAATTGTAAGAAATGGTTTAACATTGATCCATGCACGAAAGAGAGTGTGGTTAAATGATGTGTTGTAAGAAAATTCTGAAGTTGGAGGTAAGGAAATATCTAAAAGGTCTTCTCTAACATCATATTGGGAAATATTTTATCATGTATTTATCTTTAGCAAACTCTTCACTATTGCACCCACCACCTTAGATCGCCTAGTTTTAATAATAGGTCCAACAATTGATTCTTGGGTATCTAAACACTTAGCAATTCATGATGGGATAGTAGGAGACATGCTTGGTTTGTCTATGATAGAAACATTTCTCATAGGCTCAAGAAAAATCTTAAATTTAGTTTTTTCCCTTGTATGCCCAACTTCACTTATGGGGTTAGGAATAACTCTACAAGATATACTTCCATCAACATCTAGAAGTTTATCTTGAAAATAATTCTTTAGAACTTACTTAACAATAGATTTTTCTTATTCCTTTGCATTTTGAACAACCACATGCAACCCTTATTTCAAAAAAATCACCCCAATCGTTTGTAGGGCATCTCGCCTTCTGCAACACCCTAGATGTGGATTGTTTTAGGAAATTTTGTTCATATAAATATCTCCCATATGCACCACATGGAATATTGTTAAAAAGTGTCCCACATTGAAAAGGATGATTTCAATTATGCACTATTTGAGAGGCATGAGCCTACATATTAGGATTAGGGCTTGCACTTAGACCAACTAGGATTGGGAATAGAACTTAGACTAGCCACAATTCCCCATAGTTGGGGACCCCATTTCATTTTATCTTTCATGGTCCATGCCTAGGGCTTTATGGCATCACACATTCCCTATGTTATATAAAAATGGTCATTTCAAATACATTTGTAACATGAAGTATCGTTCTCATGGTTGTCCAAGGAATGCTCTATGGTCAAACGACAAGGTACAAGTTCATGGAAATTTCTTTAGGGATGCATGGGCCATTCATCATAGTGATCTAGCCCCATTCACAAGTAAAATAACATTGTATGTTGATATGTTATATCTACATGTTGCAACCCTCAAATATTCAATAAGGGAGTAACGTTATATGGCATTGAAAGAACTTCAAGACTACCTTGTTTGAACAACCATGGATGAGTATAAAAAATTCTAGATATTCTCATAAGATTTTAGAGGGGGAAATTATATAGTTGTTACCACAAAAGGGGAAAAGTTATACAATTGTAAGAAATGGTTTAACATTGAACCATGCATGAAAGAGAGTGTGATTAAATGATGTGTTGTAAGTAAATTCTAAAGTTGGAGGTAAGGAAATATCTAAAAGGTCTACCCTAACATCATATTGCGAAATATTTTATTGTGTATTTATCTTTAGCAAACTCTTCACTATTGCACTCACCACCTTAGATCGCCTAGTTTTAATAATAGGTCCAACAATTGATTCTTGGGTATATAAACACTTATCACTTCATGATGGGATAGTAGGGAACATGCTCAGGTTGGCTATTCTAGACACATTTCTCATAGGCTCAAGAAAATGCCTAAATTTAGTTTTTTCACTTGTATGCCCAACTTCACTTATGGGGTTAGGAATAACTATAGGAGATATACTTCCATCAACATCTAGAAGTTTATCTTGAAAATAATTCTTTAGCACTTACTCAACAGGAGATGTTTCTTATTCCTTTGCATTGTGAACAACCACATACAACCCTTATTTGAAAAAAATCACCCAAATCGTTTGTAGGGAATCCCACCTCCTGCGACAACATAGATGTGGATTGTTCTAGGTAAATCTGTTCATATAGATATCTCACATATGTACCACAAGGAATATTGTTAAAAAGTGGCCCACATTGAAAAGGATGATTTCAATATTGTACTATTTCATAGGCATGAGCCTACATATTAGAAATAGGAATTTTACTTACACCAACTAGGACTAGGAATACAACTTAGACTTAAAATTAGACTAGCCCCAAGTCGCCATAGTTGGGAACCCCATTTCATTTTATCTTTCATGGTCCATGCCTAGGGATTTATGGAATCGCACATGTAATATGTGATATAACAATGGTCATTTAAAATGCATTTGTAACATGAAGTATGGTTCTCATGGTTTTCCAAGGAATGCTCTAGGGTCAAATGACAAGGTACAAGATCATAGAAATTTCTTTAGGGATGCATGGGCCATTCATTATAGTCATTTTTATAGTGTTGATTAAACAATGAATGAAAAGAGGGATTTTCACCACAACTATGACACACATACATTGTATATACAATGTAAAACATGAAAGAAAAATAAAGAAAGGTTGATGCAAACATAAAACTTGTGTCAAGATATTTGTGTACTTTGAAAGAAAAATAGGGCTTATGGTTTACATGATGAATTGTTGATGGAAACAAGTGGGTGTGTGAATCAATTTTAGTCCAGAAACCTTCCCATATCATTAAGGCATGCAAATAGTCTATCCATGTAAAATTTCAGTGCATACAGAAACAGTTTGAAAACATTTCAACATTGGCCCCATTCACAGGTCACCATTGCCCATGTCTAGACCCAATACAATGTATGTTCGTTGTTCCTTTTAAAATTCATTGACAATACAGATGTTACCACATCTAGTACTGTATATTTGAGTCTAGAAACCCTTCCATATCATTAATTCATGTGAACAATCTATTCATGTCAAATTTCAGTGCATACATAAACATTTTGAAAGAATTTCAACATTGGCCTTGTTAGTCCCTAAAGTTGCACTTAACTGTGAGAGGGCAAGCTAGGGCATCATCAGGTTATTGCAATAATATTTTAAGGGTTTTATGAATTGGTTTTTAAGTATGGTTGAAAGTTGGTTCAAGGTTTCAAGGTAAACATAAGGTTCAAAATAAAGGCAAGAGATATCCCACTGATTTGTTAAAGGGTGGCCACATAAATAGATCAGACAAATAAGCAAATAAAGAGAGGAAATATGGAAGGATTCAATTTGTCAACCCCATATGGATTTTTTATTTCAAAATGTAATTTATAAACACGAACATGTACTTGAAATCAAATCTTGATAATAAACAATAACAACAAAATCTTCATTGTATTAATTAAGACCAAGAAATCAATGCATTGCAACTGAAAAATGATCTCAAGAAAGAAAAGAAATAGAACATGAAATGAGAGAAACTATGACCATCAACATGTATTTTCAATTAAGTATCAATGTGGAATAAAACTATCTTACAAAGACTTCAAAACAGGTCCCTGAAAGCCAAACCTTTCGATCTTTAACTTCTCCTTCTACAGAGTTTATATAGAAACAGTACATAATTATTAAGATCCAAAAGAAATGGATCCGAAAACCTCCCCATTTATATTTAGTTTATTTTTTAAAATAATCAAGGATAATATCAAATTTGATATTCAAGTCGAATTGATGAGGTGGCTTGTCAACTGTTGTCCATGAGATTTTTTAGGAAACTAAATCTGGAAAATTCCTAAAAAATAGGGTCCAGCAATATCTTCATATCTCCCAAAAGGTGATATATGTGTAAAAACCGATAGAGGTTTTTGTGAAGGGGCATGTTCCCAAAAAAAACCTCTTTTTTTCTAAAAAAAATTGTCTCCAACTGTTCTGCAACCTCTCCCAAAATTACTGACTAAAACAAGAAATTGTGTACTGTGAAATCTTAGAAAAATTGGCTTGAAAGATAAATTTGAATCTCTTAAAATGTGATAGATGTGTAAAACCAGAGAGAGGTTTTTGTGAAGGGGAATATTACCAACAAAAACTTCTTTTTTTTCTTCCAAAAATTCATCTCCATATGTTCTACAACCTCTCCCAAAATCACTGACTAAAACAAGAAATTATGTATTGTGAAATCTAAAAAACATAGGCCTCAAAGATAAATTTGAATCTCTTAAAATGTGATAGTTTTGTAAAATCCGAGAGAGGTTTTTGTGAAGGGGAATGTTACCAACAAAAACCTCTTTTGGTTTCCAAAAATTCATCTCCCAATGTTCTGCAACCTCTCCCAAAATTACTGACTAAAACATGAAATTATGTATATTTGTGAAATTTCAGAAAAATAGGCCTCAAAGATAAATTTGAATATCTAAAATGTGATAGTTGTGTAATAACCGAGAGAGATTTTTGTGAAAGGGAATGTTACCTACAAAAAAATATTTTGGTTTCCAAAAATTCATCTGTATCTATTTTTCAACCTCTCCCAAAATTACTAACTAAAACATTAAATTATGTATTGTGAAATCTCAGAAAAATAGGCCTCAAAGCTAAATTTGAATCTCTTAAAATGTGATAGTTGTGTAAACACCGAGAGAGTTTTTGTGAAGGGTAATGTTACCAACAAAAAACTCTTTTGGTTTCCAAAAATTCATCTCCAGCTATTTTGCAACCTCTCTTGAGGATAAAGACTAAAACAGGTAAAAAAACAGAGTATTTCCTGTAGCTTTTCTGGTTCTGGAAAAAGATCATCTCTGTCATCATAAACTACATATGTACCTTTAAACACAAATTCAGATATTTAATTTGATTTTGTGGTTTCTCTTTTCAGAGGTCTCCTGGAGTATTTGAGCAACTTTTTTTCCTTTTTCTTGTGTCTTCCCCAAGTTTTCAGTTTCTTTCTCATTCTTGTGCAAAGAAGGTGGCTTTGCCTGTTTCTTGATGCCTGTTTTAGGATCTTCATAATTATCCTCAATGATTATAAGATTCTCTTTTTTAATGGAGGAATCAAACATGGCCTTAGAATTTAACCTGAATTTATTGACAACCCTAGTGGAGTTTATCCTAGGGTACTTAGGCATAGGTGTAGGCTTCTTCCTCTATTTTTTTCCCTTTGCACTTTTATTAATTGCAAATTTATGTTTATGCTTGACTGGAGAATGAATTGGGTTCATAGTATAATCTTCATTCACATCAATTTCCATCTTTATCTCTGGATCAAGAAATATATCAATATTTTCATCTAGTTTTGATCTCCTACCTTTACTGGTGGTAGCTTCTTCTTGACTTTTACCTACAAGAGCATCTCCAAAGATTTGTTGAGTTTGCATATTTCTTTTGCTATCTCGTGTTACCCTATTTGTATATGATCCTTCTTTAATTGGTGACTCAGTGATTGTACCAATTTGTTTTTGTTATGTTGATTTCTTACCTTTGGCCTTTTGGATTTAGCTGGTTGTGAATCATTTCCTAAATACTGGATTAGCCAATCCCAGGATCTTTGGATTGTTTAAAGAGGAGATGACCAATGTCTTTATTAAACCTTGGTGAAAAATACTGCCTTTATTTGTAGCAGGATGAGACTGCACCCTCTTGGACATTTTAGATAAACTCTTAAGTAGGAAATAGGGTCAATTGAGAGGATAATCCCCATTAATTGTAATTAACAGTCTGATATGGTAAATATAAACCAATGAAAACCTACCCTCACACATGATACACCTATGGATGATCATCAAATAAGTATGCCATTCCTTCTTTACCCAACTATGTGGAATTCCCTTTTTTCAGTTAGGGTTTTGTTTTTCTGGGATTAAGAACTAATTCACGAATTCCATAACCACATTCTCTTTCTTCCACCACCTTTCTCCACCAACTGTCAATTTACGAGCTCTTTCAATTGAATGCTCAGTCACCATCATCAATAATTTCCCAATTACAACTTCAAAGCCATCAAAATTTTGTGTGAAGATCATTGAGATTTGTTCACCGTGTCCCTAGAAGGTTGTAAGAAACTCAAACTAACCTGCATATTTAAACCTTTGCGCCATTTGGGGGTATTCTTTAAGTAATTTAGTGCCCTCTGGTTCTAATCTAATAACATGTCCACTCTTCTTCGGTGCCATGCTGTTGATATAGTCCTGTAAACAGATTTGTGAGGTTTGATACTGAGAATTTTAAAACTTGTGGACTGTTAGAAACTAAAAATCTCTTCTTTTTCCAATTCGATCTCTACACAAAATACTCGATACATTATAATAGAAGGTGATAGTTTCTATTAATGATATCAAAACATGTTTGATTTGATGCAGGTCAGGCTGGTACAATTCAATCCCTCGCATATAATGGTTATAATTATAGTGTCAACTCGAGAAGAGATCGTGGAGAGGCATGCAGATATTCTAATCACAATTTGCACAATTATGATGTGATCAGGGTGAGTTGACGTATGTAAAAACATGATTATCCTTGGCACTGTAGGAATAGCACTATTTTTGTAGCGCCATTCATGACTTGGCAGGAATTTTGAAAATTCAAAAATGAATAGACAAGTGATGTGAAATGATTCATCAAATCAAATCCTACACCTTTAAAAACTTAAGAAAATCATTTTAAAGGTGCAAAACTTGCAAAACATGACAAATTAAACCAAGGGGTAAAAATTAAATTTTAGGAAACAAAGCATAAGCAGGGAGGATTAAGGAATAGGGACACTCTCTTAATCAAAAACAAAGCTAGAGACTAACATGCCCCATTCACAGGTTACTATTGACCATCGGGTTACTATTGAACTAGATTACATATGAGAATGAAGCTCCATATGAAAAATCAAGCTACATGGGCTCTTGGTGATAAATATTATTAGGATGGGTGTCAAATGGAAAAATGGTACTACTCTAGGGTAACCCATCATAGGAAGGCTCCACCTTTAATTGTTTTCAAAGTGAAGAAGATGTAATAATGTACCAATGTTCAATAGGGATATTCCTAGGACAATTTTAAGGTGGAAAAAGGTTTAAATGAAACAATGCAGAGGGAAATGATCCTAATTCTATATGAAAGTTCAAGAATATACCTTACTCATCTAAACATGGCTAAGAAAATGATCTATAGAAACCATACAATTCAATGCAAGGTCCTACACCCAAAACAAAAACTGGAAAGTCATATTAGATGCTTCATGTCAACACGAAATAGTTTGACAACATCTCGTTCGATGGAAACATCAATAATCTTGAGTATGGAAATTTAATCCAAGGTATCTTCTTCAAGTCAGAGATGTTGTTGGTAGAGATGAATCAAAATGATCAATATTTCCAAAGGGATAAAGTATAAGAGAATGGTAGTAGTGGAGTAGATAGACCTAGGGTGAAATTCAATAGGAGATCCATTATGGAGGTTATCCTAAGGACTATATAAAAAGGTTGTGGCCTCTAATAATTTATCATCGTTAGGAAATATCATGATCGAAGAAGTAGGACCCGACACTTTTGCACATAGGGGGTGAAATTGGATTTGTTACCCTTGTGGATAAATTTCCAGTTTTAAACTTCGAGCCTAAGTCATGAAAATGAGTCAAAGGCTCATTATTTATGGGAGTTTATGTTAAAAAATGGTGGAAGTGGCCACATAATTCAATTATGAAGGAGGTTTTTGCAACTAACTAGTAGGGATAGACTATATATGTATGATCCACTAAAGGTGATACATTATCATTGGTCAAATGTGTTTGTGGATCATAACATGAGAATTGATTGATGGTGACAATGAATCCTTAATGTGGAAATTGCATCACAAAAAGAGTAAGGAATTACGACTTTCACGGTGTACATACAATTGTGCCTAAGGAACAGGTTGGATTTTGTTGGCATTGTCACAACCACTACATCAATTAAAACAATATTGTTACCACCCAAGGTATATTTGAGTCTAGAAACCCTTCCATGTCATTAATGCATGCGAACAATCTATCCATGTCAAATTTCAGTGCATATAGAAACATTTTGAAAGAATTTCAATGTTGGCCCCATTCACAGGTTATTGTTGCCCATCATGTACTCTATCCCTATTCCAATGTATTTTAGTTGTTTCCTTTAAAATATGATCAGGATGCATGATGTCCATGCATATAGTACTGCAAGGGAATGCAATAATGTCAATAAAGAAATACTTGATTAATCGCAGAAGCTTCAATATCAGTTATTTTTTGTCTTTGTTTTTCTCTCTCATTTAAGTACTCTTTTTGTCCATAAAGAATATTAGTAAAAAATCATTATTTAAATATGAAATATCATTTATTTCCTTCTTCTTGCCACGACCAAAATCATGGGCCTAATTGGCATGATGTTGTTTTGAACGACACAGACAATGAATATAAAGAGTGGGTGTGTGAGTGGTGTTTGAGTCTGTAAACCCTCCCATATCATCAAGGTATACAAGCAGTCTATCCATGTAAAATTTTAGTGCATACATAAACATTTTGAAAAAAAATCAACATTGGCCCCATTCACATGTCATTGGTGCCCATCATGTACTCTATCCCTAGTACAATGTCTTTTAATAGTTGTTTCCTTTAAAATTCAACCAAGAAAATTAAAACAAAATTTGGACGAACTGGGTCGATATATAGAGTGTTTGTGTGAGTAATATTTGAGTCTGGAAACCCTTCCTGACCGGCCTGATGGGGATGAAATGCAGCCACATAGGCGGCCACATAGGTTGATGAAATGCCTCTACAACCCCAAATTTAATTAGAGTCGTGTTGGGGAATATGTTTCATGAAGTGATACTTGAACTCACTGTCACCTACACTCACTTTCAACCTAGATAACTCTTTGTTGTCCTCCAAAACTTACCCTGGACATATTAAGGCCTCCAATGAAATCTTTCCCTCTTATGCTTGTGGTTGTTTGTGTAGGTAGATAGGATATCAATAGAGTGGAGGCAGAAAGGCCTACGAGGTCCTATAGAAGAATCTACATAGAGCAACATGGGTGACAAGGTGGATACATTGTTATATTAAACTTCTTTCATTTATCCTTCTTTGAAGTCATACTTCATTGTCCAATTAGTAAGTAGGCCTGAAGTGTTCTAACTCTAATCCTAAGCCACTTACTATCACGCCTTAATGGGGTCAAGTAGTACATGATTAGGCATAGTTTCACAAATCTCCTCTTGGTTTTGAGAATAGTTCATTCTCTACTAAACAGGGGAAACCACATGAAGGTGGAAGCTCTAATTATG
>JZKD02S0445113.1:509815-538024 GCA_000966675.3 Picea glauca
CTTCTATGAACTGCTCTGTAGCTGCGGAAAGTTTTCACTTTCAACAACGCACAACTTTGTAAAAACCATTCCATAGCTGCGGAAAGTCTTCACTTTCAACAGCGCACGACCTTCTATGAACTGCTCTGTAGCTGCGGAAAGTTTTCACTTTCAACAGCGCACAACTTTGTAAAAACCGTTCCATAGCTGCGGAAAGTCTTCACTTTCAACAGTGCACGACCTTGTAAATACCGCTCCATAGCTGCGGAAATCATGCACTTTCAACAGCGCACGACCCGCGAAACTGATTGTTGGACATTTTGAAATTCACCACTTTCAATAGCGCACGGACTTATGAGAAGCACTCCTTAGCTGCTGAAAGTTGCCACTTTCCACAGCTAACACTCAACTTTTGGACACACGTTAGCTGTTGAAAGTGAATTATGCAAATTTTGAAAAGAAGACTTTATGGGTCATATTATTTTCTAAGACAAAAACTGAAACCTAAGTTTTGCAACTATAAAGACTCAAAAATGAATTGAGGCAACTACCGATAGCCATGTTATCCACCACAAAACTCGACTAAAAGGACGGTTTTATTTTGGGAGATAACACCGCCTACAACCATCTCTTTGGTTATTGCAAAACAATGCAGTAAGCTCATTGCCAAAACCAAGAAATTTGTTTTCCTGATGATCCGCCCTCAAGTAAAGAATAATATTGTGGCCACGACCTCCAGACAGGGCCCCTCTGCACGACAACAACATATGGATAAGTTTGTGGAGAAATATGAGGACATATTCACATCCCCTGCAGGGGTGCCTCTACATTGTCAAGTCAAGCACCCCATCGATCTGACCCCAGGTGTGTCGCTGCCCAATGGACCAATATATCAGTGCTCTGTTATGGAGAATGGAAAAATCAAGAGGTAGATTCAGGAGTTGTTGTAGAAAGGTCACATCCAGCCAAGTTCATTGCCCTATGGGAGCCCAATTGTCTAGAATAGTTACCCGATCCCACGGATTGATGACCTTATGGACCAACTCAAGGGGGTGAAATATTTCAGCAAGATCGACTTGAAGTCTGGGTATCACCAGGTACCAATCAAACCCTTGAATGTGTGGAAGACTTCTTTCAAATCCAAGGAGGGCCTTTTCGAATGGTTGTTCATGCCTTTCGGGTTGACGAATTCCCCTGCAACCTTCATGAGACTAATGGACGACATATTGTGACCATTCACCGACTCATTTGTAGTGGTGTACTTGGATGACATTCTGATCTTTAGCCAAACTTGGGAAGAGCATCTCCACCACATTCGGCAAGTCCTCCAAACACTACAGCAACACAAGTTGTGTGCCAATTTGGAGAAGTGCACTTTTGGCATGACACAGGTTCAGTATTTGGGATACATTATTGATGAGCGGGGGTTGCATGTGGATCCATCCAAGATCCAATTCATTTGGGATTGGCCATCCCCAACCACCCTAATAGAGCTCCGTGGATTTTTGGGTCTTGCCAATTTCTATCGTAGGTTTGTGTTGGGAGTCTCTCATATCACTTGGCCCTTGAGTCAAGTAACCAAAATAGGAGCGAAAGAAAAATTATTTTGGTCTGAATCTCAATAGAAGGCATTCGATGATTTGAAGCATTGCCTCTACTTTGCACCAGTGCTCACATTACCAGACTTGCAACAACCATTTGAGATCGAGACAGATGCCTCTGACTATGCTATTGGGGCAATCCTTACTCAACAGGGGCATCCAATGGCATATCATAGTGAGACACTTTCTGACACAGTCCGGAAGTATCCCAATTATGACAAAGAGATTTATTCCATTATGCAGGCTTGCTGACAATGGAAGCATTACATTTTGGGAAAGGAAACGATCATCCACACAGACCACCGACCCTTGCAGTTCATACAGATACAAGGGAAGTTGCAGAACGATCGCCATCAAAAGTGGTCCACATATCTACAAAAATTTCATTTGAACATTAAGTACAAGAAAGGAAGCACCAATAATGTTGCGGACTACCTCAACCGACCACCTATCATGGCGCTAACCACGGTGCTCAACTCTTGTGGGAACGAGACTTTTAATTGATCGCTTCTCTACAAAAGTGATCCCAAATTCGGCCACACATACAATACGCTCTTGGAGGGTAAGAAAGTTCCTAATTTTCACCTCTAGGATTCCCTGCTATGTCACCTGGAATATCTTTGTGTTCCTTCAAGCAAACGTGCCAAGATGATTTGGGAGGCTCACTACAGTCGGGTCGTTGGGAATTTCGGGGTCGAGAAAACCATGGCAGTACTGCAAAAGTATTTCTATTAGCTGAACCTTTGACAAGATGTCGAGAAGTACATCAAGTCCTACACTGCTTGCGCCATTTCCAAACCGACCATCAAGAAGCAAGGCCTTTATACTCCGCTACCTACCCCTATTCAACCTTGGGAATCCATATCCATGGATTACATGTCGGGCCGTCCTTCTACTAAGCATGGAAATGACTGTGTTTTTGTGGTCGAAGACAAATTCTCGAAGATGTCCATTATGATGGCCTACCAGAAGAATATCACAGCAGAATCCACTGCTAAAATCTTCTTTGAATGAGTGTGGGTACACTTTTGGATCCCACAGTCTATCATCTCATATCGGAACAGCAAGTTCCTCAGTACATTTTGGTCCAGCCTTTGGTCGATGTTGGACACCAAGCTCACCAAGTCCACAACTTTCCATCTGCAAACTGATGGCCATACAGAGGTCATCAACCGGATGATTGTACATATTTTGCGCATGTACAACTCAAAGCATCCACGCACATGGGATGAGAGACTCCCCTATGTATAAAACAGCTACAACTAGGCTCTCCATAACTCAACCATCCACAACCCCTTTCAGGTGGGCTTGGGATTCCAGCCACTATGTCCCATTGACATAGCCATGCCATTTGCGACTACTCAGGCAGATTCATCCCATGTCCAGTATGAGGGTGACAAGGCAAACAACTTCATTGAGTACATTCAACACATTCGCCAACATGTTCATGAAATCTTGGATAGAGCCAATTCTAAGTACAAGTAGCAACATGATCAATATTGGGTGCCACACAACTTCCAAGTGGACGACAAAGTGTGGCTACATTTGCAAAAGGAGTGCCTCACTAAACCCTACCGCAATATTCGCCCGCTCCGATATGGGACATAAACCATCACCAAGGCTGTAGGGGGGAATTCCTTTGAGCTCAGTATTCCACCATTCCTTGGTATGCACCCAGTGTTCACTGTGGATCACCTTCGACCCTACTTTCCACCTCTACTGGACACATCCGACATGGAAGAAAAACACACACCAATAGAGTTAAGCCCATATTGCATGGAACAAGCCACAAATGATCAAATTATGGACACATAGATCAAGAAGACCCGCCAGCAGAGGATCCAGCTATATCGAGTTGTCAAAGCAGGCCAACTCCTTCACCAAGGCAAGTGTCTCACCAGGGACCAAGTTCAACAGAAGTTTCCTCATCTCATGGAGGAACTCAACATAATGGGGACCATTGCTTCCTAAGGGGGGAGGAATGATCCAGGTGGATATTGGTGGCCACCCGCCTATTCCACTTGGACCCACACCATTGTTTCTTTCAGTTTTTCAATTTCCTTAATTGTAGCACAATTTACTATTTTTAGCAGTTTTTCGGGTCCTAAACTTCCAGAGTTTTTTTGAGACCCTAAACGAAATTTTGTGGGCATGAATACTCTGGTGAAGATAATTTCATTTTGGACTTTATATTTGTCTACATCATTGTATTCCTTAGATAGATCTTTCCAACGATGTATCATGTGCGTCAAACGGAGATAGTGTGCCAAAGTTACGACCTCGGGAAATTGATGTACCAATTTACCCCAACGGGGCCCATATTCAGGCGTTTCATATCATAGGGTTAGGTTTTTGGATGCTTAGAGTTTTCCATTGTTTCTCAATAATATATAGGCTTTCGAGCCTCATTGTAACATAGAGTTCAGAGGCCAGTAGCCGCCACAACTCTTCTCAGAGATAAGCTACCAGGGCCCGAGCTATTTTATTTCCATTTTGTCTGTAAGCATATTTCAGTTATTTTTTGTTAATGAAATGAAGTGATCTAGATGGATATCAGTGGCCACCCACCTTTTCCAACTGGCTCAAAATAGTTTTCTAGCAATTTTGTCAATTTACTATTTTTAGCAGTTTTCACTTTCGGGGCCATTTTGAGGGCCTAAATGAAGGTTTTTTGAGATGGAGATTCTCAATTATTTCCTATGAATCGTTTGAGGCCCAAAATGAATCTCCTCAATGATACCTTTCCAATGGGCTATCATACGCCTAAAACAGAGATCGTATGCAAAAGTTACGACCCCGGGAAGTTAATGTACTAACTTACCCAAACAGGGTCCACATGACTTTTAGCGCTTCATCTCCTAGGGTTAGGTTTTTGGATGTATAGGGTTTTTTGCATTCCTGTTTATTGTAAAGTGTCTTCAAAGCCTCATTGTAATCATCTTCTTTCTAATGAGTGCAACCATCACATCTCTTCTCAGAGATAAGCCGCCACCATTCCAGCAAGCTTGTTTTTGCTGCATTTTACAGTTTCAGCTTATTTCATTATTGAATAGAAAAATAGTTTTACTGTATCTCTGTTATTTTCTGTTAAGAATCTATTATTAATCTGTATTCATTTCGTTCTGCTCATAAAATCTAGATCAATGGTATCATAGTGGTCTGCTCCTTGTCGTCTTAATGCATGTCCCCAACGAGGTCAGAGTACAAAGAGTTGGGTCTTGAGCTTGTTTCTCTTGAGGAAAAAAGCTCTCGCATGCCTAAGCGACCTCTCATGGCAAGAGAAAAGAAATATGATGGGATAGGATATCCTTTCAAACTTTTGATTGAAGAAGCCCTCACGCAACAGATGAACGAGGTGATGGATAGTTTCATGCAAATCCTTCGGCGACTACCAACAGGCGATGCATCTTCTTTGAGTGAAGGCGCCACCCCCTTCAAGGTACAAATAAACTTCTATATTCCTATATTTGAAGTTCATATAGACACAGATGTTGTAGACAAGTGGTTGAATCTGCTAGAAGGGTATTTTTCTGTCCATAACTTCTCGAATAGAGAAAATATTACTTTTGGGCTCCTCAAAGTCGTCCCCCGTGTCAAAGATTGGTGGGAAACATTATGTGAGCAAAAGAAAATAGAGGAACCCTCATTATTTACAGTCACAGTTACCTATGATTCCTTCAAGGATGCTATTAAGGAACAATACTACCCTGTCGGAAGTTATGATGACTTATATACCAAATGGACCACACTACGGCAAGAAAGAGACCAAGCAGTGCCAGATTTCACAAATATCTTCTATACCTTGCGCACCAAGATGGGTATCAAAGATTCGGAGTGACATTTGGTTCTCAAGTATCGTGGTGATGTGCATAGATACATCCAGACCGAAATGGAATTTCTAGACATCTCATCCTTGTGCGTGGCCTACCGATATGTCATCAAAATCGAGCAGAAGCTCAAACAAAAGACGCAGCAATTTGGGCCTGGAAACCCTTCACAAAAAAAGCCAGGAAAGGGCAACCCCAACCCATAGAACAAAGGACAGAGTAAATATGGACAGTATGAGGACAACCATTCCAAGCCGCAAGAAAAGGACACTAGAAAGACAAAGAAAGATACCGAGAAGTGGTGCGACTTCCATAAGAGCCCTTGGCATAACATTGATGATTGTCGCTCAAAGCAGTTGCTAGTGGCCGAAGTGAAAGCCTCTAAATCATATGTGGATTATGACTCTGGGCTAGAATCAGAAAGGGGAATATGGATCATTGATGCGGAACCCAGTGCCACCGTTGCTACCACCAAGATCCATCCTGGTGAACCAGATGAGCCAGAAGAAGGAGAGTGCCTCTTCCATTCGCAAATGTGGGTAAAAGGCACCTCGTTTCACTTCATCATTGATAGCGGTAGCCAAAGGAACCTCATATCTGTAGAGGTCATCAAGCGGCTGGCCTTTCCCACAACGCCTCACTCACAACCCTACACCATTGGATGGCTCCGCCAAGGAAGCGATATCCACATCAGCCAATAGTGTCAATTGTTATATGGCATCAAGCCCTTCAGAGATGAGGTATTGTGTGATGTTTTTCCTCTCGAAGTTTGTGATGTTCTTTTGGGCCAACCTCATTTATGGAAACGTCATGTTGTATATGAATCTTGGCCTTGTAGTGTTATTATTACTTTGAACAGGAAATTGTATAGGATACCTGAGGTAGTCCCACCTAGTGTTATTTCCTTGATCTCTGCTAAGAAATGCAGGAAGGTCATCTCTTAGATGGGGAAGTTTGTCTTCTTCGTGATTCGCTCTCAGAATAATTGAAAGATCACAGCCACATCCAGGGTCTCTACGGCCGACCTCTCCACATAGCAGAGCAAGTAGATAAGGTCATGGAAGAATACTCAGATATCTTCTCCTCACCTATCGGGGTACCTCTGCACTGCCAAGTCAAGCACCCCATCGATCTGGCCCCCAATGCACCGCTTCCCAATGGGATAGTCTATCGTTTCTCTCTATTAGAGAATGAGGAGATCAAGTGACAAATCCAGCAACTTCTCTAGAAGGGGCACATCTGTCCCAGCTCATCAGCCTGCGGAAGCCCAATCGTGTTGGTACAGAAGAAAGATGGAACCTGACAACTCTACATTGATTATCGGGCTCTGAATAAAATCACAGTCAAAAAATGGTACTCAATTCCCCAAATCGACAACCTCCTTGATCAACTCATGGGGGATAAATACTTTAGTAAAATTGATCTGAAGTCTGGCTACCACCAGGTCCCAATAGAATAGACAGATGTATGGAAGACTGCCTTCAATTCAAAGGAAGGCCTTTTTGAATGGTTGGTCATACCCTTTGGTTTGACAAATGATCCAGCCACTTTCATGAGGATGATGGACGATATCCTCTGACCATTCTCCAATAATTTTGTAGTGGTGTATCTGGATGAAATTATCATTTATAACAAAACTTGGGCCAAACACTTGCAGCATATTCAGCAGGTTATGCACACCCTGCGACAGCACAAGCTATACGCCAACTTGGAAAAATGCTCCTTCAGCATGGACAGGGTCCATTAACTGGGCTACATCATTGATCAGCATGGTGTACATGTGGATCCAACCAAGATCCAAGTCATCTGTGACTGGCCAGCCCCAACCACACTCACTGAGCTTCATAGCTTCTTGGGCCTTCCCAATTTCTACCATAGGTTTGTGTTGGGATTCTCCCATATTGCATGGGACCTCAACCAAATCACCAGGGGTGGTGGTAAGGAAAAATTTGCATTGGAACGGTCCCAACAACAAGCGTTCGATGATTTGAAGCAGCGCTTGTGCTCATCCCCAATACTTTCACTACCTGACCTACAGCATCCCTTTGAGATCAAGACAGATCCTTCAGACAATGTTGTGCGAACCGTTTTCACTCAGCACTACCACCCCGTGGCTTATCATAGTGAGACACTATCCGATGTTGTCCGTAAGTACCCTACTTACGACAAAGAAATGTGTTCCATTGTGCAAGCCTCACTCCAGTGGAGACATTATATTCTTGGGAAGGAGATAGTCATCCACACTGATAATAAGCCACTGCAGTTTATGCAGACACAAGGAAAATTGCAGAATGATTGCCATCAAAAGTGGTCCACATACTTGCAGCAATTTCACCTCAACATCAAGTATAAAACAGGAAGCACCAATCGCGTTGCTAATTTCCTCATCAGAACACCACTCGCGACACTCACCACAGTACTAGAATCTTGCATCTATGAGACCTCTGGATGGCCCCAACTCTATGAGACAGATGCGGACTTCGCCACCACCTACCAAATGTTGGGTGAAAACATAGTTGTCAATAATTTCTATCTTCAGGATGGGTTGTTGTGTCATCTGAGCCATATATGTGTTCCATCAAGTGAGCAATCGAAGATGATATGGGAAGCCCACTACAGTCGGGTGGCAGGACACTTTGGCGCCGAAAAGATAGTGGCGATGCTGCAAAAACATTTCTACTGGCCGAAACTCCGACAGGAGTTCAAAAAGTATATCAAGCCTTGCACTGCCTGCGTTATTGCCAAACCAACCACTAAGAAATAGGGCCTGTACACCCCTCTTCCTACTCCTGACAGGCCATGGGAATCCATCTCAATGGACTACATGTCAGGCCTCCCTTCCACCAAGCGGGGAAATGACTGCTTTTCTAAGATGGCGATTCTGGTTGCCTGCAAGAAGAGCATCACAGCAGAGACCACTGCCAAGCTCTTCTTTGAACGGGTATGGGTACATTTTGGACTCCCAAAAACCATTGTCTCTGATAGGGACAGTTGATTTCTCAACACATTCTGTTCGAGACTCTGGTCACTCCTGGACACCAAGCTAACCAAATCCACGACCTTCCACCCCCAGACAAATGGCCAAACCGAGGTCGTAAATCGAATGGTTGTGCATATCCTTCGCATGTATAATTCAAAGAACCCTTGCACATGGGATGGGAGCCTTCCCTATGTTCAACATAGCTACAACCAAGCCCTGCTTAACTCAGCCAGCCACAACCCCTACCAGGTGGGGTTGTGATTCCAACCATTAGGTCCCATCGATGTTGCACTTCCCCTGGCATCCACCTCGACCGACTCATCTCATATTCCAACTGAAGCTGACAAAGCCACTCGGTTCATTGAGCGGATCTAACACATCTTCCAACAGGTTCAGGATATCCTACAGAAGTTGAATGACAAGTAAAACAATGCCATGATCAACATCGGGTGCCACATAAGTTTCAGGTGGGAGACAAAGTTTGGTTTCACTTGCAAAAGGAACGCTTTACATGACCCCATCGGAAGCTTCCCCCACTCCGTTATGGGTCGTACACCATCACCAAGGCCATGGGGGATAATGATTTTGAGCTCAACATTCCTCCTTTCCTTGGCCTACACCCAGTGTTCAATGTGGATCTCCTTCGCCCTTATTTCCCACCATTATTAGACACCTCAGACGTAGCAGAATAGCTGACACCAACAAAGATCAAACCTGCCTACATCCAATAGGAATCCAACGATCAGATTGTGGACACATAGATCAAGGGAATCGATAGCAAAGGATCCAGCTTTATCGAGTCGTTAGAGCAGGGCAACTCCTACACTAAGGCAAGTGGCTCACCCGGGGCCAAATTCAACAAAAATTTCCTCATCTGATGGGGGAACTCAACGCAATGGAGACCATTGATTCTTAAGGAGGGATGATTGATCCATATGGATATCGGTGGCCACCCACGTTTTCCAACTAGCTCAAAACAGTTTTCTGAGAATTTTGGCAATTTACTATTTTTAGCAGTTTTCACTTCCAGGGCCATTTTGAGGGCCTAAATGAGGGTTTTTCGAGATTGATCTTCTCAATGATAACCTACAACATTATTGAAAACCCAAAATGAATCTCCTCGACAATACCTTTCCAATGGGCTATCATACACCTAAAATGGAGATCGTATGCAAAAGTTACGACCCCATGAAGTTAACGTACTAACTTACCCAAACGGGGCCCACGTGACTTTTGGCGCTTCATCTCCTAGGGTTAGGTTTTTGGATGTCTAGGGTTTTTGGCATTCCTTTTTATTGTAAAAGGCTTTTAGAGCCTCATTTTAATCATCTTCTTGCTAATGAGTGCAACCGTCACATCTCTTCTCAGAGATAAGCCGCCACCATTCCAGCAAGCTTGTTTCTGTTGCATTTTACAGTTTCAACTTATTTCATTATTGAATAGAAAACCAGTTTTACTTTATCTTTGTTATTTTCTATTAAGAATATGTTAATAATCTATATTCACTTTGTTCTTCTCATAAAATCTGGTTCATGAAGTTTTACTTCCACTTCATCTCTGCGTTTATGTGTATTTATGTATTTGATTGTGTTCCTACATAAATCTGGATCAGTCCAGAACTTGAAATTGATATTAAACTTGTTGTTTTTAACCAAGCAAGCATTTGGTGATCAATTTCATATCTATAAAAGACTATCATTTGAAAATTTCTATGGAATTCTTGAAGATGACGTGAAAACTTGGCTAGTCGGTTATGCAATTAGAAACAAAAATATTCAAGAAGCATTGCACAACTTGTCTATTGATCTAAGGGACTTGGAAAGTGAACTCTTCAATATAAAAATCCGGCATGAAATGAACATGGCGCCCATGAGGAGCTACATCGAAGAATGATTGAAAAAGGCTATTGACCAGATTACCAATGAAGCTCCAAGCCACAGAAAGCCATAAAAGGACATCAACGAAGAAATGACAAGGCATGGAACACCATCATAGTAAGTTGATATTGATTACATTCTTCTGTCTTCATCCACTTATTCTAACAAATCTTTAATCTAGATCTAAAAATTTTCTCTTTCTTCTTGCCAGGTTTTGTTGTTTTCCATCATCGACTTTCTTCTTTCTACAAACTTCATTCTTGTACATCTTTGATTTGTAGTTCGTGGCAGTCCCAATCAGAGTCATTATGGCAAACACATTTTTTATTTCACAAAATATGTACTGAACTATAGTTTTTTTTTGCAAATTCGAAGACAACATTTTTTGGGAAATATTCTCAAATGTATTTTGTGACCCAGTTGATCTAAATATAAATATTTGGGGTTGTTCTGTGTTGATATTCAATGCTTGGTGTTGTTATTTGGAATTTGTATTTCTTCGTAAAATTAACTGATTTCGTTGTGTTGACGGGCAAAATTGACCGCTCGTCAACTGGAGGAGTGAATCTGGTCTGGGGTTGTCTAATTAATCCAATTCGTTTGGATTAATCCACTCCGACGGGTTTAGCAGCTCCGTTGGACGATCTAAGTCCTAAAGAAAGCGAAAAACAAAACTAAAGAGTGTAATAACTAGATGAATAACAATCGCTGAAAACTATATAAAGATCTAATATATATTTACAGTTAAACTAACTAATATTTATAAAATAACTCTACTTACTATACGTACAATATATACAAATGCTTCTATTTCTAATATATATACAATATTTACAACATACAAATTTTAATCTAAATCCGCGAAAATCAAATATCAATTGATTTTTTTAAACAACAGTAAAGTTATTTAATCTTTTTGATTTATTTTCTTATAATGTTTATAACTGAGAAATGGAAAACTGTCTAATTGAAAGCTGAAATCAAAAATAGCAGAAAATGTTTTAGCTACAGAAAATTTCTGTATTCGTTGAACTAATGAAATTAAACTAGCAAACTGACCTGTTATCGCATCCAATATTTGTTCATCATGTAGCATCCAATCTCCCTGTCTGATGAGGTAAACCCGCAACAAATCCTGCAATTGCTTCTCATAAACGTGAAGCAATAATGATTGAATTCGAATGATAGAACATATAAGAGATATAATCACAACAATCTTGTCATCTCACAAGCAGCCACATTAAGATAAATCCTATTGTGAAAACTTGTGCATGAATGTTCAACAAATGATGAAGATAAATCTCTTAAGCCCAGGCTTAAACAAAATGATTACTGTGTGTTAAATATGGAAACATAAACATGGATAATATATATAAATTTATATCGTACCAATCTGTAGTAAACCACGACAATGAAAGTAATCATAATTTAATTACAAATCGAAATAATCATGACTTGAATAAAAACACGATATGGGGAAGCCAAAGCTGTGACAAATATCATATTCTATTCAAGTCTATAAATTAGAAATCCATAGTTTTTTCCCCAAGCAGAGATTGTTTTATGTTTACAAAATAACATGCTTATATAGGTTCCAAGAACATAATGTCTCCTGTTGATAACATCAAATCTGTTCAAAAAAGTGGAGGATGCAACCTCCCAGATTTTACTTGATATAAAAAAACTAACAGCCTAATCTATTTACTAAAAAACATAAAGATGGTATGGCTAGGAGATCCCAACAGTGCTTCATATGTCTTTGAAAATCATGAGTTCCTGAAAACAAATAAAAATAAGAAGATTTTAGATGTATTTTCAATTATTAAAACAAGCAATTCAAATTTTTCTAACTAGCTACAGAATCTGTAGCTAGTTGTAATAGCCAATGCAATCAAAACAAACTAATCTTAATCAGAAAAGTAGTTTATTGAATCAAATCGTATATCCTAACTTAAGAGTGACCAAATCGTGCTAAAATTAAACAAAATCATACCTCTGATCATGAAATCAAATCGAATCATGATGGTTGTAGTTGCTTCTACGTTTTTTCTTTTAAATATCACATGTCCTGTAGATGTATAACTTGTTGGAAGACTGGTTGAATATCCTTTGGATTGATCAAGGGTTCACAGTAGGAGGCTGAGACACATGGCTGGACAGGTGAGAGGGGTGCTTTGGGATGCTAATGCACGGGCCTGGAGAGGTCACAAATGTTTCAACACTTGCAAACAGACCAAAACGCTCCCTTCAGCCACAGAGAAAAACTAAGATTTGATCTCTAAAGGACGAGCTATATTTCTGGAATGATCCAATTTCTAGGGAAACCACCCGGGATGAAGGTAAAAGGGCTCGTTTTGATTCTGGGTTTTCAAGGGTTTGATCTAATTCAAAACCGTTTGCTCAAAATAGCTCACACAAAAACATGTCTCTAGCAGGCAATTACGGGGTTAGCTTAAGAGCTCTTCAGTTACTTCCAATTGCACAGACCGATATTTTCCCTGCAACCATCGAAGGTCAAGGTGAACTCTTGGGCAACTCTCGGATTGAAACCCTTAAACTTTTGGATGAACAAAAAACAACCGTTCCTTTCTGAATCCTCTCTAGCATTATCATACGATAATAGGGTTTGGACGCCATTAGGCTCGACTCTCACCACTTGAGCCATGCCGAATGGAAGGGAATCAACACATAACTCACAGGTAGGGTTTGGTAAAAAAGACACTGAGCTATAGCCCCTAGCCTCATCAAAACAATTCTATGACAATACAAATGGTGGGCAGAGGTGTTTTTCACCATGCATGGGAATGAAATCATGAAGCCCGAGACCATACAGAGAAGTAATAGCACGTTGTACTTCATATGACACCTTGGCATATGGGTACGTATAAGGATGTAAACACTTGAAAACCACAGAACACACATTCATGACTTGGTTACAAAGGTAAATGTATCAAATAAACATTGACTAATTAAAAGTTTTATGAATCAAAACCGCATTGATATCAATCGAAAATAAACGAATGGAGTTCTTTCACTTATGCAACCAAGGCATGTTTAGAACCAAAAGGATCAAAAACAAGGAAAACAATCAAGTTCATAGAAAAATATGACAATTCGATAATAGATCATATGAACATTTTTCCTTTAATCAAAAATTGAAACAAAGTGTGAATTCCAGCTGCGAGTTTTCATGCTTACAGTCATGAAGACAAAAATCGAAAGGAAGATGTGTAAAAAGCGACAAGTGATAAGCTTCGTTGCTCATGACGAGTAACGAGAATTTAAAGACCCTGTGTAGGCAACTTATAAAAAATAGAAATTATATTATTGCTGCCAACAATGGAAACACACTGGGAGAAGCAGTTATCTCTGCCAAATGAATGAGTTCAGATTATGATAATTAGAAAAAAATTCAAATCGAAAACAACCAAAAAGTTGTCTAAACATCATTATCAAGTATAAAGCATTCCAGTTTCGGATTACTGTTATTTTAAAGAGACGAAAACTGACAACAATCTTAACAGAAGAGAGTCACGATATTAAAGTCAAAATCTTCAATATTGTTGACAGGGCCGTTGCTGCCAGCAGGCATCCATAGCCTCGACAGGAATGTCATTTAACCCACTCTAATATCTGTATTCTGCCAAGAAGTTCCAAATCAGAACGAAGGACATTTGAGGTCAAAAAAAATCCATATCTGAGAATTTTCATATACCTGACATTGCTTCGCTACCAGCGGGCCTGTTCAGTACCCCAACGAAGTTATCTTGGCATCATGCATGCATTTACCCGCTGCCAGCAGACCTGTTCAGTATCCCGGCGGGTTTACAAGCACTTCCCACAGCTCTCTGAAAATTTGTTTAGTTTTAAAGATTTTTAATAGAGCGGGGTGACGCTGAAAATCCATGTTTTTGGACATATCTTAGTAAACTACAAACCTTGAAGAAATTTCTTAGCTGTTCTTCATTAAGATCTAGAAATAGTTTGTTAATAAAACCGACTTTCAAGAGAGGGGAGACATCTCTGAGTTGTTCTCTTAAGGAACAAGGACAGTGTAAGAAGAATTTTTATGGATGATCGTGGGTAACTTCAGTTACAGATTGAAATCAAGAAACACTTTTCAAACAACAAGTTATCTTTAACATGGCTGCAAACTCAGAAAAATATCACAATTTATGCTTAAACAACCTTCAACAGTCATTTTAGGGGGGAATTTTTCTGTTCTCTTCGTCTGAGCTAGCCCATGATGCAAGCATGTGTTTTTTAAAAAGAAAGACTGATAAGGAAAATCAAAACCAACCAGCAAAGAAAAATTGGAAAGCAAAGAAATCCAAACAAAAAAAACAAAAAAAAAATGTACAGAAGGTGTATCTGAAAACATCATGCAAAAAATCCCTTGGGAGACTGAAAGAAAGTAGAAAAATCTTGTTTGATGTGAAAGTAGTCCTACTCGTGGTACCTTGGGTCAGGGTTGATTCAGATTTATTTATCTCTTTACTTTCCATTTAAGATTTTCATGACGATACTGCGTTTTTGAAAATAAATGTTCAACTAAAAGCAAAGAAAAAAGGATCAAGCAGCCTTCCTTGACAGCAGTCGTATTATGGTTCTCGTGGTGCACCCACTTGCGTTCATGACAGCTTTATTACAAAGAGAAATAGTGAGAAATAAAACTGAAAAAAAAAACATATTCCTAAACCTACCCTAACTATTAAACAAATCAGAATACTACGTGAAGTCATGCTTCCAATGTAGCCATCGGAGTAACTCCAATCCTGCAATGGAAACAAAATCAAGCATTACTAATAAGAACGGTAACAGAAACATATCACACTTACCTTCATAATCATCATCTAAAAACGAAGTAAGCATGATCTTACCATTTCCTTGAATGTTCCTGTTGTATGAATCCTCCAGCCATTGTGCAATCTTGTCGTGATAAGGGTCATAATGGCATGGGCGAGTGTAAGCAAGTTTAAAAAAATTGTCAAGATTATGAGGAAATCAAATAACCATCAACCAAGGCTGAAATGCCCCATCCTCCTGACAATTCTCTAAGTGTTCATTAATTTCTTCACATGGAGGATCTAAAAGAAATATGTAACGCCTACTTCCAAGATACTTAGGTAAAAAGAAAGTAAGCATAACTTTATCTTTATTATGAAAATTTGTTATATATGAATATTCAAGCCATCTTAAGATCCTGTCACAAAAATGAGGATTCAAACCATGAATTTGATGAAACAAATATGGGAAAATCATCACAAGAGGATTTGTGACATCAGTCAAATCATTGGTTTGAATGCTTCCTTTGATGAGATTGATCATTTCAAAATGTGAAGTATAAACATTAAGATTCGAGCTAATCAAAGAACGAATATGAAATGTAGAATGTTTGATCTCCATAAAATATAGTGCATTGTCTTTTTCAACAATAAATTGTGTAAAATCATCTCGCAACATGTCCTTTTCCCATATGAGTGATGAAAGTGAACAAGCATCAAATCCAAGTTTATCAATGTTAGGTTTGGAATTGATTTCACCAAAATTTAGCATATTGAAAGGATATGATTGTGGTGGAAAAGAGTAGGATGTTGTAGGTAAGATGTCAAGTCCAACAGAGTCTAGGAGTAGATCAAGATATAAAAAATAAAAGGAATCAGAAATAAGCACATGAAAAGAATCTCTTGAACTACGATACTTAACAATGGTATTCTCAGGACATTTCTCTTCACTTTCTTTAAAACTCTTACTCTGTTTTGGTGATGAATTCCTCAACATAATATGATCATCTGGATTTGTCTTTTGTGTGATAGATAATTCAAAATTTATGTGACAAACATCTAGTCTTTCCTCTAAACAAAGTGCATTTTGAGGATGAAGGTTTAAGGTTTCTTCTTCAAGTTGCATATCTTCTTCTCTAATCAGTTTCATAGGAGTACTAGAACGTTTAAGACGATTTTTGTCACTTAAGTGTTCTTCAATCACTGATTTTAAATATTGATTAGAGCATGAGTTACAAGAATGAGGATATTCACCTTGAGCTAGAAATGAATCTTCTTCCATACTGGTCGTAGACTGAAAATTCAATGATTCAAAGGAAAAATCAATTTGGTTGTCAATCATAAACTGGTCAATAGATTCTACCTCCCTAGCTTGTTCAACATTGTCGAAAGGATTCTTCTCATCTTGCAAAGAGAATTGTTCTTGCAGTTGAGTGATAGGATTTGCAGTTGGTTCTTCGTTCGTGATTGAATATGACTGGATGGAAGGGATGCAAGCATCATAGAAGAGATTTAATGCAAATGACACGTCATCGAGATTAAATTTACATAGGATATGATAGACTCTTATCAAAAAGTCTTCTGAAGATGAATCATCATTGATTAGCGAAGTATGAAATTGTTCACATAATTGGTCGAAATCATAAATTTCAAAAGCATCTAGAAACTCGTCTACAAATTGAAACCAATAAAAAATGTGACATGCTGGAAAGGATTCAAACCAATGTTTAATCCGACCTCTAAAAGTAAAAGCGAATAGTCTGCATAAAACTCTTAAATCTGAGATGTCATGTTTGATGCATTTGCACCAAAACTTGTTAAGGTGGTCTTTAGCAGATGTATTGCCTCCACCATCAAAGGTGAGTTTGGACAAGCGAGAGACTGTCTTATTGGGAACATTGGGTAATGAGAAGTTGAAAGCATGTTCCAACACAGTGATTTGGGGAGCCATGGGGGAATTGAATACATTTAAAATAAAGGATCCTACAAGGCCAGCTTGTCAGTTGGCCCTCCTTCTAGTGCCATTTGTTGACGGGTGAAATTGACCGCTCGTTAACTGGAGGAGTGAATCTGGTCCAGGGTTGTCTAATTAACCCAAGTTGTTTGGATTAATCCACTCCGACGGGTTTATCAACTCTGTTGGCCGATCTAAGTCCTAAAGAAAGCGAAAAACAAAACTAAAGAGAGTGTAATAACTAGATGAATAACAATCGTTGAAAACTATATAAAGATCTAATATATATTTATAGTTAAACTAACTAATATTTATAAAATAACTCTACTTACTATATGTACAATATATACAAATGCTTCTATTTCTAATATATATACAATATTTACAAAATATGAATTTTAATCTAAATCCGCGAAAATCAAATATCAATTGATTTTTTTAAACAACAGTAAAGTTATTTAATCTTTTTGATTTATTTTCTTATAATGTTTATAACTGAGAAATGGAAAACTGTCTAATTGAAAGATGAAATCACAAATAGCAGAAAATGTTTTAGCTACAAGAAATTTCTGTATTCATTGAACTAATGAAATTAAACTAGCAAACTGACCTGTTATCGCATCCAATATTTGTTCATCATGTAGCATCCAATCTCCCTGTCTGATGAGGTAAACCCAAAATAGATCCTGCAATTGCTTCTCATAAACGTGAAGCAATAATGATTGAATTCGAATGATAGAACATATAAGAGATATAATCACAACAATCTTGTCATCTCACAAGTAGCCACATTAAGATAAATCCTGCTGTGAAAACTTGTGCATGAATGTTCAACAAATGATGAAGATAAATCTCTTAATCCCAAGCTTAAACAAAATGATTATTGTGTGTTAAATCTGGAAACATAAACATGGATAATATATATAAATTTATATCGTACCAATCTGTAGTAAACCATGACAGCGAAAGCAATCATAATTTAATTACAAATCGAAATAATCATGACTTGAATAAAAATACGATATGGAGAAGCTAAAGCTGTGACAAATATCATATTCTATTCAAGTCTGTAAATCAAAAATCCATAGTTTTTGCCCCAGGCAGAGATTGTTTTATGTTTACAAAATAACATGCTTATATAGGTTCCAGGAACATAATGTTTCCTGTTGATAACATCAAATCTGTTCAAAAATGTGGAGGATGCAAACTCCCAGATTTTACTTGATATCAAAAAACTAATAGCCTAATCTATTTACTAAAAAACATAAAGATGGTATGGCTAGGAGATCCCAACAGTTCTTCATATCTCTTTGAAAATCATGAGTTCCTGAAAACAAATAAAAATAAGAAGATTTTAGATGTATTTTCAATTATTAAAACAAGCAATTCAAATTTTTCGAACTAGCTACAGAATCTGTAGCTAGTTGTAATAGCCAATGCAATCAAAACAAACTAATCTTAATCATAAAAATAGTTTATTGAATCAAATCGTATATCCTAACTTAAGAGTGACCAAATCGTGCTAAAATTAAACAAAATCATACCTCTGATCATGAAATTAAATCGAATCATGATGGTTGTAGCTGCTTCTACATTTTTTCTTTTAAATATCACATGTCCTGTAGATGTATAACTTGCTAGCAGATTGGTTGAATATCCTTTGGATTGATCAAGGGTTCACAATAGGAGGCTGAGACACATGGTTGGATCGGTGAGAGGGGTGTTGTGGGATGCTAATGCATAGGCCTGGAGAGGTCACAAATGTTTCAACACTTGCAAACAAACCAAAACGCTCCCTTCAGCCACAGAGAAAAATTGAGATTTGACCTCTAAAGGACGAGCTATATCTCTGGAATGATCCAATTTCTATGGAAACCGCTCACAATGAAGGTAAAAGGGCTCGTTTTAGTTCTGGGTTTTCAATGGTTTGATCTAATTCAAAACCGTTTTCTTAGAATAGCTCACGCCAAAACATGTCTCTGGCAGGAAATTACAGGGTTAGCTTAAGAGCTCTTCAGTTACTTCCAATTGCACATATTGATCTTTGTCCTGCAGCCATCAAAGGTCAAGTTGAACTCTTTGGAAACTCTCAGAATGAAACCCTTAAAATTTTGGATGAACAAAAACCAACCGTTCCTTTCTGAATCCTCTCTGGCATTATCATACGATAACAGGGTTTGGACGCCATTAGGCTCGACCCTCACCACTGGAGCCATGCCGAATGGAAGGGAATCAACACAGAACTCATAGGTAGGGTTTGGTAAAAAAGCCACAGAGCTATAGCCCCGAGCCTCATCAAAACAATGATGTGACAATACAAATGGTGGGCAGAGGCGTTAATCACCATGCGTGGGAATGAAATCGTGAAGCCCGAGACCATACAAAGCAGTAATAGCACGTTGTAATTCATATGACACCTTGGCATATGGGTACGTATAAGGATGTAAACACTTGAAAACCACAGAACGCACATTCATGACTTGGTTACAAAGGTAAATGTATCAAATAAACATTGAATAATTAAAAGTTTTATGAATCAAAACCCCATTGATATCAATAGAAAATAAACGAATGGAGGTCTTTCACTTATGCAACCAAGGCATGTTTAGAACCAAAAGGATCACAAACAAGGAAAACAATCAAGTTCATAGCAAAATATGACAATTCGATAATAGATCATATGAACATTTTTTCTTTAATCAAAAATCAAAACAAAGTGTGAATTCCAGCTGCGAGTTTTCATGCTTACAGTCATGAAAACAAAAATCGAAAGGAAGATGTGTAAAAAATGACAAGTGATAAGCTTCGTTGCTCATGATGAGTAACGAGAATTTAAAGACCCTGTGTAGGAAGCTTATAAAAAATAGAAATTATATTATTGCTGCCAACATGTTGTACATGTTCATGTTCTATATTGTGCATGTATTGCAGCTTCCTATATTTCAGAATATTCTTTGATATACAAAATGTAAAGTCATATATTTTTTTCTCCGTCCCTTGTAGGTTTGAGAAAAAATATTTGAGCCCAAAATACCATTCAAATTCGAACATGGTTTACATTTGGACCACAAATAATCTAGTAAGATACATTGATATGGATACATTTTAAATAAACATAAACAAAATCCCTTTAAACTTGAACCTGACTTTCTCGGGCTCCTAGATTGTCTATGGGTTGATCAGTTAGCAGAATGTCAAATCCTCATTTCCATCTATATCTTCACATCAGGAACCCAACCGACGACTATCCCTTTCAACACTTGGCCAAATATCTCGCCGCGACATCCCAACTTAGCGCTATCGTATTCTTATCCTGCGTGTTCCGTTATATGCATATTGCACCCAACACTTCCATCATATACATTTTGCACACAACAATTTCGTGATAAAAGATAAGTATAGAAGACAGTAATATATTGACATATGTGATAGATATCCCATTTTCTCACAAGATCTTTTCTGCATGTTTATGGAGAAGTTATATACTTATTGCATATACTTGGAAAGGACTGCGAAGGTGGCGGGCATAGAAATACCCGTGGAAAGCGATCATATGGGCTTCAAAATAGGGTGGCAAGGGTTCCCGATGAGACGTCAGGCCCCAATTGTCAAATTGTATATATCAGAACATTTCAATGCAAAATGTGTAACACGAAGAAGGTGTTCCTACCATCATCAATTCAAATTCATTCTTCATTCACTAGTGACAACTCAGTGCATAGCTTTTATTATTCACATTAACAAGAAAATAACGTATTCAACAACGATTTATGGGAGCCCGATCGACCCCCACATTGGGTGCCTCCTGTTTTGTGATATACGTATTCAACAATGATTTACGAGAGTCTGACCGACCCCTGGGTTCACGCTATTATAAATCTTGCACCTAAAACTTTCGTCATCTACAAGTGTGCGATACACATCTTGCACCCAAAACTTTCGTACTCTACAATTCGTCGCGAATTAGCGCTATCAATTTCTTATGCCCCCCTATTCCATGATATACATGTTGCACACAACACTTATGTGATATAAATTTTGCACCAAACACTTGCGTCATTTACAATTCGACCCTAGTTATAGAGCTCACCTACCCAGGAATCCGTGATTTGAAACGTGGCTAGGCATCGAATGGCTAGCAGTCGGTTGGAGACACGATATGAAAGAAAAAAAAAACATTCAAATTCGAACATGGTTTACATTTGGACCACAAATAATCTAGTAAGATATATTAATATGGATACATTTTAAATAAACATAAACAAAATCCCTTTAAACTTGAACCTGACTTTCTCGTGCTCCTAGATTATCCATGGGTTGATCGGTTAGCGGACTGTCAAATCCTCATTTCCATCTATATCTTCACATCGGGAACCCGACCGACGACTGTCCCTTTCAACACTTGGCCAACTATCTCATCACGACATCCCAACTTAGCACTATCGCATTCTTATCCTGCGTGTTTTGTTATATACATATTGCACCCAACACTTTCATCATATACATATTGCACCCAACAATTCCGTGATAAAAGATAAAAGTATAGAAGACGAAAAAGAAGGGCAAATATATTCACATCTGTGATAGATATCCCATTTGCTCACAAGATCTTTTCTGCATGTTTCTGGAGAAGTTATATAGTTATTTCATATACTTGGAAAGAAGTGCAAAGGTGGCAGGCATAAAAATACTCGTGGAAAGCAGTCGAACGAGATTCAAAATGGGGTGGCAAGTGTTCCCGAGGAAATGTAAGGCCTCGACTGTCAAATTGTATATATCGGAACATTTTAGTGCAAAATGTGTAACATGAAAAGGGTGTTCTTATCATCCTCAATTCAAATTCATTATGTGTTCACTAGTGACAACTCATTGCACAGCTTTGTGCAACTTAGCACTATCGATTTCTTATGCCCCCCCCTGTTCCATGATATACATGTTGCACACAACACTTCCGTGATATAAATTTTGCACCAAACACTTGCATCATTTACAATTCGACCTCGGTTATAGAACCCGCCTACTCGGGAATCCGCGATCTGAAAAGTGGCTAGGCATTGAATGGCTAGCGATCGATCAGAGTCATGATATAAAAGCATGAGCACAAATGTGAACGGGTGCATCCGCCAATGTGCATTGAGACATTTTCAAAAAAACGAATAAGTAACGAGAAAGAGATAGTAGAGTGGAAAAACAAACGAGAATCTCATTGAGTATAGAAGAGGGAAAAGAAGGTCTGATATATTCAAATCTGCAATTGATAATCCATTTTCTAGCAAGATCTTTTCTGTATGTTTCAACTGCGGAAAGCGATCGAACGAGCTTCAAAATAGGGTGATAAGGGTTCCCGAGGAGAAGTAAGGCCCCGCCTGTCAAATTATATATATCGAAACATTTCAGTGCAAAATGTGTAACACAAAGAGGGTATTCATGCCATCTTCAATTCAAATTCATTCTGCTTTTACTGGTGACAACTTAGTGCACAGGTTCGCTTATTGGAAGTCACAACCAAAAAACCTATTCAACAACGATTTATGGGAGCCCAACCAACCCCTGGGTTGGTGCTATTATAGATCTTGCACCCAAAACTTGCACCATCTACAGTTCCGCCCTATACATCTTGCACGAAAAACTTTTGTGGTCTACAATTCGTCCACATATTGAAACATGGTTTGCATTTCGACCACAAATAATCTATTAAGATACATTAATATAAATACAATTTAAATAAATATATTTAAACTTGAACCTGACTTTTTTCGAACTCGTTGATTGGTCCTATATCGTCACATCATGAGCCCGACCGACCGCAGTTCCTTTCAACACTTAGTCAATTATCTCTCCACGGGGTCGCGACTTAGCGCTATCGAATTTTTATGCCCCCATGTTCTGTGATATACGTATTCAACAATAATTTACGGGAGTCCGACCAACCACCGAGTTGGTGCTATTATAAATCTTGCACCCAAAACTTTCGTCATCTACAAGTGCGCGATATACATCTTGCACCCAGAATTTTCGTACTCTACAATTCGTTGCGACTTCACGCTATCAATTTCTTATGCCCCTTGTTTCATGATATACATGTTGCACACCACACTTTTGTGATATACATTTTTCACCAAACACTTGCGTCATATACAATTCGACCCCAGTTATGGAGCTCACCTATCCGAGAATCCACGATCTAAAAAGTATCTAGGCATCGAATGGTTAGCGGTCGATCAGAGTCACGATATAAATCACCAGCACAAATGTGAACTGGTGTGTCCACCAATGGGTGCATTGGGACATTTTTGGAAAAATGACTAAGTAACGAGAAAGAGAGAGTAGAGCGAAAAAACAATCAGACGGGCTTCAAAATAGGGTGACAAGGGTTCCCAAGGAGATGTAAGGCCCCGCCTGTCAAAGTGTATATATATATATTCTGCTACTACTCGTGACAACTCAGTGCACAAGTTCTCTTATTGGCATTAACAACCAAAAAACGTATTCGACAACGATTTACGGGAGCCTGACCGACCCCCAAGTTGGCGTTATTATAGATCTTGCACCCAACACTTGTGTCATCTACAGTTCCTCCGTATACATCTTGCTCCCAAAACTTTCGTGGTCTACAATCCGTCCACATATTGGAACATGGTTTGCATTTCTCCCACAAATAATCTATTAAGATACATTAATATAAATACAATTTAAATAAATATATTTAAACTTCAACCTGACTTTTTTCTAACTCATTGATTGGTCCTATATCATCACATCATGAGCCCCACCGACCGTAGTTCCCTTAAACACTTATCCAATTATCTCTTTGCGGGGTCGCGACTTAGCGCTATCAATTTTTTATGCCCCCTGTTCCGTGATATATGTTTTTCACACAACACTTCCGTGATATACCAAACAATTATTGCTAGAAATAGGCACACTACAAAATACTTTACTAATTAGGTTACAAGCGATTCTTCATTTCAATTTATGATGAACACAAATGAACTAATCCAAAGTCTGATTATTTAGACACATTCATCTCTGAAACAACTCTCCAATGGTTATACTCATGCCTCATTATGAGTTTTGAGTGAAAATTTACAACATTCTCAAGTTATAATTCCCACTCATTGCTCTGTTTTTACTACTACAATTTTTTTTTCCTGAGAAATTATAGTGATCAATTCAAAATTCTTGGTTGATGGATGGATTATCCTCCTCAATACCTTTTCATTGACTACTCATTTTCCCAAATTTGATCTCCAATCTGATAATTATGGTCTGCAAAAGTTTATACTGATTTCTCATTTTTACCCCTTACTACTACATGTGTCTTCTCTTCCATCCTACACAACTTCAAGTACCTAGATTCCAAATATGGTTCCATGGTTGTCTTCTATGGTCTATGAGCTTTCCACAAATTTCTTGTGTGTCCCAAACTGACTTCTAAGCAAGGATTAATGCCTTCTATAAGTAAGATGGTACTTAGTTTATACCATGTACTATTTTAGCTATAACTTCCTCATACTAGCTCTGTTTCGTGCTTAGAATATCTTGTTGGAAAGATCTTGCCAAGTTCTTTCATTCTAGCAACAAAGATTATATGTCCCACTGGTGCACATAGTTCTCTATATTTAGACTACTTGAAAATGTTATTTAGGCCTTGAAAATTCCTTTGCAAGTTGATGACCTTCAAAATCTAAAATTTTTCATAGAAAAATTGATTGATTTACTGTTGTAACATTCTAAAAAAATGACTTGCACCTGATCTTGGAAATTCACCTGACATGGCATGGAACATGTCTGTTGATTCCATGTGTCATCCTTTGATTCAGCCATGTAATCATCCATCATTATCCTCCATTGTCCATTGACCAAACCTTCCGCAAGCCCGTCGAGCTCTCCTTGGCAGACTCTTCCGATCAAAGTGTCAAGTTAATGAATTTTCATAATTTTCCCATAGCGTGCAAGCCTATTGGCCTCTTCCTTGCAGAATTTTCCCATCGGAATGTCAAGTTACATCCCATTAATACTTTTCCACGACCTGCAACCTGCAAGCCTATCGAGATTTTCCTTGCAGACTTTTCCCATCAGGGTGTCAAGTTAAGTGTCATTAAGACTTTTCCGCAACATGCATCCCACAACCCTACCGGTATTTTCCTCACAAAATTTTTCCCACGAAGGATCAATTTACATGCCATCCACGACCTTCAGCCTACAAGCCTATCGATCTTAAATTTGCGGACTTTTCCCCACAAAGTGTTCTCCCACGAGACTTCTTTCCGCAAGCCTTTCTCCATGAGCAATGTTCCCACAACCTTTTTCTCTGCAAGCTCTATTCCCAAGATCTTTTTTGAAACATCTTCGTGAACTTTTTTTTCTCCCACAAGCTCTTTCAATCTTGCAACGAATCTCTACCATTGATTTTGTATATCAAAGTGATCTAGGCCATCGGTTTATGAAAATCACCAAACTTCCTTAATCCTGCAAATTAATTGTGGTTGTCGATTATTACTGTCGAAAAGATCTAGGAGGTCGATCTTCCAACTCTTATGTCACAATTAAAATGTGACATCCAACCTCCCAGGCCAAATTTAACTCTGCATCCTATAGATTAACGTCATTAACCCTCTCTTTGATGGTTTTGAGGGAAATTTGGACTCGGATTCATTCATAAATTTGGGGATTTCAATCTTTTTTCAGAAGTTTCCCCAAATTTTTCATGGGTGAATTCTACAACAACAAATTTCTATCAAATTCGCATGGATCTTGGCCCATACAAGCTCAGCATTGAAACTTGAGTTCTGATACCAATCTGTAATATCCCCTCCACTAAACCCATAATTTTTTTATACCATTAATTTAAATACAACACATCATGCTAAGACACCCATATGTTTAACAATAATTATTTGAAACAAGAATGCATCTAATTAAACATGTAAATTCTAACCTTGTACAATGTCTATTGTAAACAGATATTCAGAAAAGAACAGAAAAGATACAATGGCAAATACAAACATTACATAGAGATTTTTCCCCTAGAAACCGAAACCGGGAAAACCAGCATATATTATATTCATTCATTGTGTTACATTGTTTACAATAAAATATACATATAGGAGCCGTCGGCATCCAAAACCCTAACCCAATGACCTGGATTAGTCCAAAACCCTAATTCCTTAACCGGAAATAGAAAACCATCGATAAAAACCATGTGCCGAAAAAACCACCTAAATACATGACACGTTTCCCAAGGTAGGTGTCATGTTTCCTGAGGCAGGTGACACTACTACTCGTGCAAAGAATATAACACATACCCAACAAAACATACACACAACCACATGTAATTTCTCAAACACAGAGTTTATGCACAACAATGTAAATCCCATAATATAACTCAGATACAAGATAAACACTTATCTTTTTATAATAATTGTGCAACTAGTTGTAGGGGAAGGACATTCCACCCAACCATAGACTTATTGTTCCAAATATAAATAACAAGTCAACGTCGAGCTGGGGCTAGGAATCCACAAAAGTGGGTGTCTCTCCACAGTCCAGTCACAACTCAATTTTCCCACAACCCACGGGTTTTTCCTACAACTATCCCAAGTCCTCATACTCTCTTCCTCTCAACCTGCCCCACCCAAGGAATGTGCCCCCTTCTTTGCAAGAAGTCCCTTGGGTTGTACCACTCTTTTATTAGGGCTTCCAACATAGGTCAACCATGAATTTCTCTATTGGGAACTCTAGGGATGTCGGCTACCAGTAAAAACTAACAACAACAAGCTTGTTGCTCCATTGAAAACCCTCACACAGGGAGTTCACTCTACAGGAATGACAACCTACCTCTTCTACAAGCCCAACAACTTGCTTTTTCATCCTTCAACAACTCTAAACAACTACTAACATCCACCCTTGTTTCCTCCAAGGTCCAACACTATGTTTCCTCTTGGTGTCCCCAAAATTTTCCTATAAAAACTCACCCTCCGTCCCATATGAGTTTCCTCTCCTTTTTCCTACCTACTTGACTCACACTCTTCCCTAAAATAATTGTACTCAACCCCATGCTCCCAATAAATATGGGATGTGACTTCTCACACCCACCCTCTTACATGTATTCAATGATTGGGTTCTTCTACACTCAAGGGAATAATTAAAAGGTTCACTCAAAACATTAAAATTAGGAAAAAGGTTTGGGATTTAAACTGATGAATAAAACTCCCCTTTTAAACCCCTCCTCTCTTGTGGACAACTCAACCCCCATATATTTGTCCATGTCCATCTGCAACTGACATCACATTTTTTATTATAAATTATGAATATACAAGTTCACATATTACATCGCTTGACCCACGACCATATATCATGTCTACATTATACATTACTAAACCGAGAATTATAACAAGAATGTTACAACCATAAACTAAGTAGTTAAATAACTGCTCAAAAGAAATCCCTTATCCCACAAATATGGAAACCCCCTTATTATCTCTATTTTAACAAATGCATAATCTAAGATCTTATAAAGGAGCTTAAAACATTAATTTACATACTCTTCAATATATTATGATAAGTTGAATTGCCAAAATCAATTTATTAATAGAATGTATGAATATATAATTTTGTGGATATAAGTCTATGAATATATTAGAACTAGTTATGCTATTGTGTAGATAAGACCATAAAAAACTTGCTTGATTAAACTAATAGCATCTCCACAGAATATGTACAGAAACAAAATTTAACCATGGACCATGAATGGGGTGGGAGGACCTATTTTACTTTTTAAACACAATTGGAACATTATGAAAGGATATAAGTTGTTGTAAGAAAGATACCAAGCAAATGAAGGATGAAGTTTTTCTATATATAACCCTTACCATTACTACTAAAGAATTTTAAATATATATGCCAACCTTCAAACATACAAGAAGAAAAATAGTATTTGAAGAGTGCCTTCATTTATATTAAACTAAGTGTCAAAACATCTTTTGACTAAGATGGTACTCCTTGAAATTGTTAAACTTATGTCATCAAAATTAATTAATTATATATATTTGAATTAAATAATCAAAATTAATAACTGTTAATTTGCATTCTAGAAGATTTAAAATTTATGAAAATAGATGCAAAGTTTCTTATTATGTCATCAATCAATCTATATATATTGAGAAACTTACATAGATGCATCTTTTCTTCATCCACATATATAT
>JZKD02S0445113.1:538098-566522 GCA_000966675.3 Picea glauca
TAGAAGATTTGAAATTTTGAGAGCCTTGGCATAGATGCAAAGTTTCTTTATGATGTTAACTTTCCACATGAGGTTTGAGGTATATAAAGTGGTGTGCCACAAATTTCAAAGGAACTTTGATACGATCCATGTGCTTCTTCTATGGCCAATCAACAAATCCTAAGTGTCATTGGTTCTAAATTCATTGACAATGGTTTCCCCTCTCACTCAAAAGTCATTGGTTGTTGATACCAAAAGTCAAAAAGATTATTTGTTAGTCATAGGGAAAGGGGTTAGAAAGTTCATCGTACACCTACTCACAATGAGAGAAAAGACTTGATGTCCATCCGTTACTTCTAATGAACCCATGGGCTTTTCGAGTAGTTTGCTTTGATTGTGTTTTTTTTTAAATATTTTTCTTTTTTAAATAAAAATTCGAGAAATTTAAAAGACTTGATGTCGATCCGTTACTTTTAATGAATCCATGGGCTTTTTGAATAGTTTGCTTTGATTGTGTTTTTTTTTTTATATTTTTGTTTTTAAATAAGAATTTGAAAATTTTAGTTTTTAATGAATTTTTTTTTTACTTTTATACAAAAGAATTATTAAAAAAAAAAATTCTTCTTATTTTAGTAAGAAAATCTATTCATATTTTACAATGTATTTTAATTAATAAATAATTTTATATTATATATATGTTTTAAATATTTTCACCTTCCTTGTCTATGCCTTCCCTTTATTTCGCGTGGTGCCCAAACACTTCCTTCCCATTCACATCCTACATGCTACATCACTATCACCCCTAACTTTCAACAATGAATAAATAGCACCCCTCACGCTTCTTGTAGCACGCCTCTTGCCTCTTGTACATGTGAAGGGAATGTTTAAGTGAATATATATATAGAAAAGAAAGAAAGATGCGAGAATTGGATGAATGGATTTTAAAAATATTTTTTTAGTTAATTTTTTAAAATTAGTTAATATATTACCTATGTTATCTATTTTTCTCATATTACATATTTTTCCCATAGTAAATATTTTCTTTATTTAATAAAGAGAGCCAATTATTTTTGTGAAAGTCAATAATGAGGTAATATGTTGAATGTGATATTAATGGTTAGGAATTAATGAATATTGTCGTGAGCATATTATATGGTTAAGAACATGTGTTTCCTCTTAAGAGGTCACAGGTTCAAATCTAAAGGGGGGTAGGGTATGTATACCTTCGTAGACTTTACCAGTCAAATCGTTGGGCGGAGGGGGGTCCCTTGTCCCACAAACAAGGGGGTCTCATACACCAATTTGGTGTGTTGACTTGGTCGTGACCTTAAAAATAGATTATTATTATTATTATTATTGTGCACAAGTGAGAATATTTTGCTTAAGTTGCGACTTGAGATATAATAATAAATATTATTTTGAATAGTTTCTTTTTGTTTTAAAGTGATGTCTTTTAACACTAATATACATCATAATGAAGTTTCAATTTGATAAGTAGTTTTTATAAGGTACATTCTTACTTATTAATTAAGATAATTTAGATATTAATGAGAAGGATATTATGGGAGCCATCTAATTATGTAGTAAATTTCTTTTTGATTGCTTGAATTTGATGGCATACGGAGTGAAAGTTTCAACATATCTAGAATCAAATCATTTTTTCAAAGATCTTGATCAAAACTGGAAGCATCATTTGACCATAAATGAAACTTGAACTATGGTGGAAGTCTAATCAAGCCTAAAAATTTTGCCAAATTAATGTCATATTTGTGGCTAAAAAGAGGATATTTTCGCCACAAGATTAAGTTACTCCTATAATGAAGCCTTCTCATTCACATTGAATTTGAAGTGCTCATTTTCTTTTGTGGTAGGAGAAATCATCCTTGGGCTAAGTTTGGTGCAAGGCAATTTCTAATCAAATGGCCATTGAATTGCCCCAACTTTGCACAGATAATAGAAATAACTTGATGCAACCAAGAGGAGCGATCCTCACAACCACACTTTAGAAGGTTGATGTTGGTAACCTCCTTCCAATGGAAAGACAACTTACTTAGTTTCTTATTATGCATTTTCTAGGATTTTGTTTTGTTTTTCAAGCTGAAATTATAAGAGTTCATAGGCTTCTTCAATTGACAAAATGATAAAGAGTGTAATGGTGTAGTTGTGGTGGACTATGTAACCCCCATCAATGATGGTGAAACCCTTGCTTAGGCATGTGGAGTTGTAGGGCCACTTTGGGGGTGGGTCAATTGGGACTCTAATGGTGGTGTTGATAGTGGTAATCAATCTCAAAGTAGTGGTGGTGTTGATTGCATGAGTTTGTAATGGGTGGCATTTGGATAGGCACGTTAAATACGATTTTGAATGTTGGAAAACAAGCATGGCTTAAAATCCCTACAAAAACTCTACTAAACTAATATATTTTTCGCCATTGTTCTCTTATACAACTTCAAAATTTTAGAAGTAATTTAGAATCCCTTTTTTGATGGAATTTTGAGACCCTTTTGAGCCTATTTGAAGCCAAATTGGAGGAGGATCTTAGCCATACTTAGAAGTACATTTAGAGACTATTTTGGATCCCATTAGAACATGATTGGAGTTTTATGAGGCCCTTTTTAACACTTCTTCAGAGCTGAAGGAGATAATTTTGAGAGACTTTAAAGGCCTTTTTGGCCATTTTTCCATTTTTGGAGGCCTTCTTCTACACTTGGAGGATTCATTCCTTAGAATATCTGGAGTACATAGTATTGGGCATGAATACATAGTTTTGAGTGTCTATCCTACAATTTTCTTGCACACCCATTTCGAAGGACACCATGGAGGATATCATGCTCATTTTGAAGGAGTGTTAATGCCATATTTGGAGGGCCTCTTACTTCCATGCTTGAGATTATTATGGATTAAACTTGATCTAGGTGAACATCTGTGGTTTCCCACCTCTTCCATTGACTCAACATGAGTCTCAATCTTGGCAGTTTTTTTTATCTATAGTTTTTCAGGTCCTAAACTTATGACGCTATTTTGAGGACTTAAATAATGTTTTTTGGCCATTAGGGGTCCTGAGATGTCCATGACTTGTCTAGACTTGCCCAAAATTGTACTTATCAATTAGATCTTTTCAACGAGCTATTGTGCACCCCAAACAGAGATTTTATGCAAAAGTTGTGCCCCCGAAAAGTTGACATATAAACTAGCCACCTCGGGACCTGCAATCCTTTTGGAACTTGATCTCCTAGGGCTAGGGTTTAGTATATTTAGGACTTAGTACTTTATGTTAAAAAATCCATTTTGACCTCTTGTAACGTCTTCTTGTGAATGAGCGTAGCCAACATCTCTCTCTTTAGAGATAATCTACCACCATTCTAGCTAGTTTGTATTGCTTTGCATTTTACAATATTTTCCTATTTCATTCATTAATAGGATGTGGGTTTCACTATATTATTGTACTCTTTGCAATATTTTTGTGTGTGTGTTTTCATTCATACTCACGCATTTCATTTTGTGCTCTATACAATCCAGATCAAAACTTTGGTGGTTTTCCATGCCATATAAGCACTTGGAGGCCCTTTTGCATTCACCCACTTTGTGTCTTATCAAGCACATTTCGAGTAGTTATCTTGCTATATTTGGAAATTTTCCTCTTTACGCCATCTTAGAGGTTGGTTTCTCTTAATTGGAAGGATCTTTTGGAGAAAATTTGGAGGTTGGTTTCATCCTTGTTTTGCTTTATGTTTAGTTTTTATCTTCTTCATACACTATATTGCACCTCCTAAGCCTTATGTGGACACCTTCTTAATGGAGTGGTAAGGGAGGCTTTTGAACGTTAATATTAGAGCCTTCTTACTACTTCTTCTATACTTATTCTGGTGGGGTGAATATGTAATTTATTTTTCATAAATATCAATATTTGATGCCTTTTTAGCATATGTATATGGGAGGGATGAGAATTCATGATGTATGAGAGATATGAGAGGATGGCCATGTTTGGAACCTAAGTTAAGATCCAAATCCATGGAGGTTATTCTTAACCCCACTCTAGAAGCCTATAAATACAAGGGCATTCTATGTTTCAAGGGGATCAATTGTAAGAGGTTTGAACTTTGGAGTGGTAATGTTGAGATCCCTTCAATGCTTAGAGTGGAGTGGCTTTCACCTTTGGTCTTCAAGTTTTTTGTGAGCTTGTGATTTCTTTCTCGCTAGTAGATTATGCTTACTCTCTTAGATTTCTTTGACAATAGTTGAGGTTTGTTGAATGAATGTATTTTCTCTCTAACTTTATGATGGTTATTCTTTACCCCACTCTAGAAGCCTATAAATACAAGAGAATTCTATGTTTCAAGGGGATCAATTGTAAGAGTTTCGAGCTTTAGAGTGGTAATGTTGAGATCCCTTCGATGCTTAGAGTGGAGTAGCTTTCACCTTTGGTCTTCAAGTTGCTTGTGAGCTTGTTCTTTCTGTCTATCTAGTAGATTATGCATACTCTCTTAGTTTTCTTTGACAATAGTTGAGTTTTGTTGAATGGATGTGTTTTCTCTCTAACTTTATGATGGATTTATGCTCTCATACAATGCATTTTACTTATGTTTTGCATTATGTGTTTGTCTAGTTTTCATGATTAACTAACATAGATATGTCTATGTGCTATTTCATATTCATTGTCCCTTGCAAGTTATGTTTCCATACATTTCTTTTGTTAAATTGAGGTCATGCAAAGTTTCATAGAAACTTATTCATACTAAACTCTTACTCCTTTGGGATATTAAACAATTTCCTTACTTAGATAACTTGCATGTTCATTCTCACTTTCATCTTTTAATATGGTTATGAAAGTGATTTGGAACTTCTCCTTAACCCTATGAAAACCATCATTCATGTTATTTCTACTATTTTGAAGGTTTTAAAATATTTTTTGTTTCTTTAGGTTTAAATGAATATTTCTCCTATTCTACTTAATGTATTTCTTTTATCTTATTTTAAATTATTCTTTTCGTAACTTAAAATTTTAAAATAATTATAAATGATTCTTTTCATACATTAGATTTTCAAAATCCTAAAACCAAACTCAAATTATCCCTCACTTTCCTCCAAAATTCTAAAACAACATCACTTTTTTATACATAAAACAAAAACATCACTTTTTTATACATAAATAAAATTATGAAATTACTAAATATCCAATCAACATCACTCTTTTATACATTAAAAAAAATATGAAATTACTAAATATCCAATCATATCCAATCAAGTACATTTACTTTAATTCTTTACAAGTGACAATTCTTTACAAGTGACAAAATTGTTTAAAGAATAATAAGTTCTCTCAACTCACCTCGAATACCAAAGTTAGTTAAATAAAAATATTTATTTTTCCCCAAAGTTTGAATGTTAATATAGGCTTTGGATATTAATCCAAAGATGTGGGTTTCACTAGGTTTGCAATTCCAAAGCTACCATGAAACTTCCATCCAAATAGGGGATCTTGGTCACTTGGAAAGTTAAAGAGTGACTTTGGGACAATAGGGGCTTTGTATTATAATCTGCAATTTCACTTACCCATTTGCGCTGGTAAAATGAACTTTTAAATCTTACATTTGACTTTTGGATCTGAACAACCTCACAAGTCAGCCCAACAATCTAAACCAGGCAATGTACATTTCCATTTTTATCTATTTCAAGTAGCTAGATTTAGTTTTTGTTAATAAGTTAACCCTCCTTTTAGCATTTTACTTTTCATTAATGAGCATCGTACACTTCCTTTTTTAATTTATTCTGAGAAGCTATATAAATATTTTAAATACATTAATTCTCTTTTTAGCATTCTAATCTTGAGTAGTTAGCATAGCCTTTAATTATGTTTGTAGGATATGTTTTAGCGCTGCAGAGGAAATTTTCAAACATAAAAATGGGTTGAAGAGTAAAATTTCAATATCTAAATCGTTAACCACACTGTAAGCTTTATTTAAGACTAAAATGCAGCGCAGCGCCCCCATGAACGAGACCCAGACGTTACTTTGAGTTCATACATTCACAGTTGGATGTGATTGATAATATTGAAGTGTATGTTCTTAACCGATATTTTTACTTTATTTTACAGAGGCGGATGCGAAATTTTCGAGAGTAGAAATTTGGGTCAAATATATTTGGAAGGAAGATCATTCAAAGTTGGATTTTCAACCGAAGGAAACTGCAAGTTTTCATGTTTCCAATTTTTTTAAAAGTCCACAACCTCCAACTGGATTTCATCTCATTGCCTGAAAAGATAATCACCCTCCAGCAGCCATTCATTTCCCCAAGCTGAAATCTTGCTGTTCATTTCCAGAATCTGAAATCTTCACTCTCCAGCTGCAATTCATTGCTCGGCCAGATATCTGAACCCTCCAACTGCAATTCATTACACGACCAGAATTCTTCACCCTCCAACTGCGGTTCTTTCAACCATTCTTTCCACAACTCTTTCCAGAACCTCAGATCGTTAAACAATTTCATTTCTATCAAATCGATGTCATGGCTATAAGATTTTAGTGTATGAAGATTTGTTGTCTGCGCCAACCCCCTTATGCTCTTCAGCTCGATACATCCAGAAACCCGAAGATGCACCAAAGATATCAACGTTTCAAGACCTGGCAGCTCCTCCACTGCTTCACACTTTCTCATGTCCAGTTCTCGGAGTTTTGCAAGACCACAAAGTCCTGTTATTTTCTTCAATGCATTACAACCATTCAAGTCCAGTAATATCAGTGTTTTTGGCAATGCTCCAACCTCCTCCAGTTCTGAACAATCGCTGATATTCAGTTTTCTAAGGTTGGGACAAACTCCTTCAGCAAATGATAATTCCTCTATTCTTGTGCCGTGCAGGTCTAAGTACTTGAGTCGAAGAAGCTGCATGCACTTGTGTACGGAAGAGTCCAGCAATATACGCCCACTCTGGTCTGCTGATGCAACTCTTCTTCCTGCAACATTTTCCAGCCCGCCAAATGGCACTTCAGTTAGTGGACATTTTATTACTTTCAAAATTTCAAGATTGTTTAACTCTCTTACATCTGCTGGTAAATACTTTATTCTTCCACAATCTATCGTGAGATCTGTCAACTGCTTCAACTTTCCAATGCAATCTAGCAAACATTTCCATTTCCCACCAAAGAGTATCAATTGTTTTAAGCTCTTTAAGTTACCAAGCGAAGGCGGCAGCATTTCCATAGAGGATTCGCTAGACGATATTTTCAGAATTTCCAAGTTACATAGGTAACCAATAGCACTGGGCAGTTTCTTTAGGTTTGTATTCCATAAAAAAAGTTTTTTCAGGGACCTTTGACCTGTGACCTGGGGAGGCAATACTTCCAATTTCTGACAAGTTGAGAGGTCTAAGCTTTCGAGCGTTCTGATATTTCCAAGTGTTTCGCTCGAGAGAGTCAACTGGGAGCAGCCCTTCAAACAGAGATGTTTGAGTAGGATTAAATTCCCGAAGGAATATGGTAGCATTTCCAAATGGGAGCACCCATACAAATTAAGATACTGGAGATTTGTCAGATTCCCGAAGGAGTTTGGCAGCAATTGCAAATCGTAGCAACCAGTGAAGTTAAGATGTTGGAGGTTTGTAAGATTCCCGAACGCGTCTGGCAGAAACTTCATGCTAGTGCGCATTCTCAAATGTTTGAGGGATTGGAGATTAAAGAATTCTTCGGGCAATGTTTCAACAAGGTATGACAGTTGAATCTTTTCTAGGCGCTTCAACTGCCCAATAGACCTTGGTAAATGTAAAAGGTCGTGACCAATAATATTCAACTCCCTCAACTGCAGAGGCGCCTGCAATGAAATGTAATGTACTCTTAAATATTAAATTAAAAAACCTCTACCTGATGGGAACCCAAAAAATATATATATAATTTTTTAATAAACGCAAAGAACAGGGTACCTTTATTTCAGTCTCCCAAAGTGTTTCCAATTGGATCTCGCCGCCTACAACTTCTAAAACTCTTAAATTATTCATTGGAATCCAGGAAGGCAGGGAGTACCGACGATGGGAGGAAACAATTTCCGAGCACCCATGACGTGAGGAAGAAACAATTTCCGAACCAATTTTCGAGCCCTCATGAGAGCAAGAAAGAATTTGAGTGTCCCCATGTAAGCAAGAAAAAAATTGCGAACCCCCATGCGAGAAAGAAAAATTTTCCGAAACATGCCCCGAGATCCGGTTAAAGGAAGAGACATCCCAGCGTAGCCATAAAAGTTTTGACCATTTTAGCAGATCGGACATGCTTTCACACCAATCACCTTCAACACTCAACAGCTGCAAGCCGCGTATATCGACAAACTGACTGCCGATCTGCATATTGTTGTCCGAAGATAGGGCTGATGTTTGTATGTTAATTCCGCGTACCTAAATTATTCTCTGAAAAAACTTAGACTTACAAGAGGCAAACACAACTCTCATAATAAATTGAAGAACACAACATAACATCAACAGCGTCAAACACGTACACGTGATTGGTGGATCGCATTATACAACATGTCGTCATTTTGGTGCCAAAGACGCCGAGGCCCTTTCTCCGCGGCTATAGTCCTGCCCAAATCCCTCAGGTGACTGTGCATTCTTATAGAGTTTTTGCGGTCAACCTCCACAAGATACTTGCTCTCGAGGTTTTGAAAACCGATGGATCCTTCCCAACCAGATCCGTTCCATATCCTTATGGCCTTATCTCTGTCTTCTCCTATGAAGAAGCATGCGATGTCTAAGAATATTTCTCTCTCTTCTTTATCAAGCATATTGTAGCTAATTCTAAGTGTGCTTTGAATATCGGCAGGAAGCTTTTTGGATATTCTGTGCAGTTGCACTTTCCAATACTCCCGGACGGGGCTTTCCAAGTAAAGTAGCGCCCCAATCACTTTGAGAGATAACGGCAATCCGTAGCAGACATGCAAAAATCCTGTAACCAGTTCTTCAAATCCTACAACAGGATAAGGCTGGTGGAAGGCGTGCAAACAAAAAAGCTCTTGAGCATGTTCTTTATTCAACCCCGTGACCGTATAAACAGACGACTCTTTGATTCCCGAGTTTGTAAGAACATTCTTACTGCGAGATGTAATTACAATTAAGCTACCTGAACTAAGAACATCCTTCACTGGTGAAAATAATCCCTCGAGCTGCTCCACAGAATCTACGTCATCTAAAATTATTAGAGCTTGAGAGAGAGGGACATGATACCTTAACATCGTTATGCCTTCAGCAATGCTATTCATTACCCGATCCCGTCCAGTCAAGTCCTCAAAAAGTTTACTTTGCAAGGATGTTAATGAGCTCCTACTCCTAGCTGCAGTTTCTCTCACGTCAAACAAGAAACAAGATCGATCGTAATCTGATCTCCTCCGGTTGAAGAATTGTTTCGCCAGAGTCGTCTTCCCAACTCCACCAGCGCCCACTATCCCAACAACATTGGCTTCCCCGCTGTGATGCTGAAGTAACACCGTCGATTCAAAATCTTCAAGCTTTTCCTCCAACCCAGTTGGATATGTGGCCACATCTAATGGTGGTTTTCTAACCTTTTTTTGCACCAATTGCATGACCTTGTCCACGAGCTCCCCCTCGTCCCTGATTATTTATGAGAACACAACTAAAGTCACTGTGAAACATTTCTCAAAGATAATATGCTTATCTTCCTATCGAACATAAAGTCATTCGAGAAAGAGGAGTTAGAATTCTCACCCATTACACGCCTCTAGCTCTAAACCGCTTATTTCTGCAACGCGAGAAAGAGCCTGTCTCCAATTTTCAACAATGTTGGGCTCGTATCTCTTCTTCTTTTCTTGATTGAGAAGGGCTCGGGCATACACTCTGCTTTCGACTTTGCCCCGCGTCCACCGAAGCTCAGAAGGCTGGACATGGTAAAACACAGGAATAATTGTAGCCCCCGACTTCAACATCAACAGGAGCTCGTCGAGGCACCATTTTGATTCCGCATATCTAGTAGAGAAAATAGCCACATGAACAGAGGCCGTTGCGATAGCTTCTTGTATTTGAGAAGTTAAATTTTCCCCTTCCCGCAATTCCTGCTGGTCTAGGAAGACTCTGAATCCATAGGAAAGAAGACGACGGTAAAGATGGCTGGCGAAGGTTTTCTTAACGTCGGGACCGCGGTGATTTATGAACACGTCGTACTTGTAATTGCTGTTCGGAATTGCAGAGGCGGAGGAAGAAGCGAATGTCTGATGATTTGCCATTAACTGTATTGGAAACACCGGTTAGGAGATGAATGAGAAGATGGAGAAACCGAAGGGGAAGGGAAAGGTATTTGACCTATTGGTTAACAAGTGTCGCAGTCCTTGCAACCCAAAGTTAGCAATATGCTACTCATATCTCAAATTTTCCTGGAACTCAGGTTCCGCATTTTCCCTGTTTCTTACCAAGTCGATGACTCGGTGGGTCGTCCCATGTCCTCTACGCTGAATCTGCTTCTAATGGCAACACAGGAGTCAGGACCATAGACGCGTGGAATCTACTTTTAATTATACGCGTGGAATCTGCTTTTGAGTGTACTGAAGTAAGGTCCGCCAAGTTATAAAAGACCAACAGCATAATTATTGCTGACCAGTGACCGTCTGTGTCCCACGCGTTGCCGGTAAGTTACCGGGAAAGGAACCACTTGACTTGAGTAGAGAAAATCGAACGGTGGTCTTCCCGTGTTTTGTACGTGTGTAGGGTGTAGGTTTCGGAGGGATGCAGGGAACATACATATTTTAACATACATACATATTTTTAGAAAGTTAATTTAAAAATAATTTAAAAAGAGTTTAAAATTTAATATAACAATTAAAAAATTATAATGTAAATTTTAACTTACATATTTTTAGAAAGTTAATTTAAAAATAATTTAAAAAGAGTTAATTATAATGTAAATTTTAACTTACATATTTTTAGAAAATTAATTTAAAAATAATTTAAAAAAGTTTAAAATTTTTAAATGATATTTATTTAAAGAATTTTTTCAATATTTTAAATTGAATTTAATTTCAAATTAAAAAAATAGATTTTATATTAGATTTAGCTTTTGAAAATACATAAAGCATAAATATCATTGACTTGGACTTAATTTAATTTAATAATTTAAAAAGAGTTAATTTAAAAATAATTTAAAAAGAGTTAATTATAATGTAAATTTTAACTTACATATTTTTAGAAAATTAATTTTAAAATAATTTTAAAAAGTTTAAAATTTTTAAATGATATTTATTAAAAGAAAATTTTCAATATTTTAAATTGAATTTAATTTCAAATTAAAAAAATAGATTTTATATTAGATTTAGCTTTTGAAAATACATAAAGCATAAATATCATTGACTTGGACTTTTTTCCAAGAGAAAATTGCTCCAATTTATAAAAGGTATAAATTTTTTACAATACAAAGCTGCTTGCTAAAACCAAGTTCCGGAAAGCCAAACCGCCGGAAGGAACAACCTTTCAAGAACAGTCAAAAGAAAATCAGCCTAAGAGGGAGATAACAGTAATCAATACATCATCAGCAGAAAGAGGTTTAACATCCCTCTTCATTCAAAAACATTTATGGAAGTGGAAGGACTCTCAATTCCTCCTTCTCGGTGAAATATCGTGAGACGACCGACAGCTCCCTTTAGGGCCCTTTTAGAGAGGGCGTCCGCCTCTCTATTGAGAGATCTAGGGATATGATGAAAGCTGATGTCTGAGAAAGTTTTTGCCAGCACCAAAGTTTTTGCCATCCAGCTATCATTGTGGACTGAATGTAGCTTTGACTTCTGAGATATCCAATCAATGATAATCCGCAAGTCACCTAGGACATGGAGGTGACTAAGTGGCCAAACCAATGCAAGATAGAGGGCTGCCCATAAGCCCAATAGCTCAGCTCTATTATTTGTACCAGTCCCACAGTTTAAAAACCAAGATGTGACCCGGGAAGGGTGAGATTTAAAAGAACCCCCGGCCCCACAGCATTCTCCATTCGCCAAAGCAGCCCCGTCGAACCAAGCGACTGTGTAGCCTTCCAAACAGTGAAGAGTGTAGACATTTAGTTTGAGAGGACTTGGTGAAGGCTGTTTCCATTTAAAAGTAATCAAAAATTTCTGTAACACCACATGCAGCGTGGGAGGGCGGGATTCAAAGATGGCTCGGTTCCGGGCATTCCAAATCTGCCAGGAAACAAGGGCCGGTAATGACTTTGGAGCTGTGGGCTGTTCCAGCCACCTGGTGTAACTGTTAAATAGAGAAATGCCACTCCAGGTTAACTGCAGCGAAAGATGACTTAGCACCAGCCTCCATACCGCCTGTGTGAAGGGACAGTGGACTAAAAGATGATTGATGTCTTCGGTTGCGCTGCAACAGAGAAGACAAAAGCTAGGCCCCTCAAGGCCCCTACGGCGAAGCATATCCCAGGAAAGCAATTTCTCCTTTCCCGCAAGCCATATGAATAATTTTATCTTTAGAGGGATCTCCCAGCGCCAAACAAGAGAGAGCCAAGATCGATCAAACACCGAATGCCTCTGGTTGAGAAGAGCAACGTAGAGATTTTTAACAGACACGTAACCAGTGGCATCTCCACCGGCCCATCGTAGGGTGTCAGGGAAAGATGATAGAGTAATGTCGGCTTCTTTGAGGGCCGCAGTAAATTGCATCCATTCACTTGCTAAACGGTTACAAAGGTGCAGATCCTCACTATCCATCCATTTGTCCGGAAGGGAGAATCCGCCTGTTTGTAGCTTGATCTGATCTAGACGAGTGATGTTTTGTTGCTGAAGATAAGATCGCAAGTCGAAGGAGAGAAGGGACCTGTCGCCCAGGCCGAGTATCTTGTCACTTCCTAAACGAACATCAGAGCCATCTCCCGGAGTCCATACAAGCCAGTGAAGGATGATCGGAGTTGAAGTAACCAGTCCTTTCCAGAAAGGAGATGTCGTTCTCAGCTGAAAGACGGGTTTACGAATCCAACAAGCAAGCGGTCTGGAACCCAAATATTTTTCAGCAATTATGCGGTGCCAGATACTGTCAATGGAGACAGCTCTCCAAAAAGAGCTCGCCAGGAGAGCCGTATTAAACAAAGGCAAGTTCATTAGCCCCCAGCCACCATATCTCCGGGGTTTTGTCAGCTCGGTCCAGTTACACAAGTGAAAACGAAAGTGTCCAGGATTGTTGTTCCATAAAAAATTAAAAACGAGTCTCCGTAAAAGAGTAAAGATTTTGTTTGGAATTTTTTCTAGAGACATCCAGTAGACAGGAAGAGATTCCAAAACTGACTTGACCAAGATGTATCGGCCGCCCAAAGACAGCCACTTGGTACACCAAAAGTTTATCCTTTTTTCAAAGTGAGCCACCAGCCAATTCCAGTCTTCAGGAGAGGAGGTTCTCAGTTTTAACTGGAATCCGAGGTACTTGAAACCGTCCCTCAGATTTGCAAAGTTATAGGGAACAGTGTGCTTGAGGGTTTGTAGTTCAAAATCCGAGAGACCCCAATAGTGAACTGAATTTTTTGATGCATTTATGGATAACCCTGTGACGAAACAGAAGAGCTGGAGAACCTCAAGAATTATCAGCCACTCAGACAAATCTGCCATTGAGAAGAGAAGCACATCGTCCACAAATAAGAGATGAACCAATTTTATATATTTTGAGACTTTGATTCCAGAGATATGGTGCTCGGAGAATTTTTTTTTAAGAAGAAGGCTGAGAGCCTCCATGACCAGGATAAAAAGGTAAGGAGAGAGGGGGCATCCTTGTCGGAGCCCTCTCTCACTTTTGAAGAAACCGGAAGCCTCACCATTTATTAGGACAACAAAATTTGAGCCAGAAACACAGGAGAAAATCCAATCAATGAGCAAGTCCCCAAACCCCGCTGAGTAGAGTATCAATCTCAGGAACTCCCAGTCAACACTATCAAAAGCTTGTTTGAGATCAAGTTTCATGACTAGGGATTTTAAATTATACTTTTTTATGCTGTGGATACCTTCGTGAGCAGCACCTATCGCGTCCTGTATCCTTCTGCCCTGCAAAAACCCCAACTGTTCGGCTGAGAGACTTCTTTCAAGGAATGGCTTGATCCGGTTTGAAATAACCTTGGAGATTAGCTTGTATATAAGATTACAGAGGGAGATCGGACGAAAATCACCGAAGGAAAGAGGGTTACTTTCTTTTGGGATCAGAACTATAAATGTAGAATTTAGACTACCCACTATCTTGCCCGTAGTCCGGGAGTTTTCCACCATCTGGAGAACGTCTGTCCCCACTAGGTCGAAGAAATGACAAAAAAACTCAGCCGACCATCCATCCGGCCCGGGGCTTCTATCCGTTTTGAAATTGGACAGGATATGTTTTAACTCAGCCAATGTAACCGGTTTGATGAGATCGGCAGCCTCAATATCAGTTACAAATCGTGGGAAGAGACTGACCGTGGACACCATCCCACGGTGATCAAGGTTTGCAGACTTTTTGTATAGTCCACTGAAATGTGAAACTACCTCTTCCTGGAGAGCCTTCTGCCCGCTGTAAATAACATCATCCCTACCTTTTATCGACCAGATAATTTTTTTTTCTCTGTTAAAGCTGGCCACTTTATGAAAGTACCTAGAGTTTGAATCACCACAGTTTAACCATGTCTCACGGCTGCGAAGTCTCCAGCTGTTTTCCTCCGCCAGAAGGAGGGAGGCTCTTTTTGCTTCAAGTTGATTGAGGATGGTAGACTCCTCCAGTGTCAATGCAGCTCTGGACGAATTGTGAATAAGAGATGAGATTTCCGATTCCAGATTGTTTAGACACATTTTTTGCTTAGTTGTTGTTTCATGGAACCACTCCTTCGATTTGGATTTGAGCACCTTGAGTTTCCAAACAAGGCGTCGTTGAGGATTCATCTCCGAATGGAAACATGGGTCGCTCTAGACCTTATGAACTAAATCCGAATAAGTCTCGACCGAAAGCCAGTGGTGATTAAATTTAAATGGAGTAGCAGGATGTAAGACGGAAAGCCTTAGCTGCAGCAGAACAGGCGCGTGGTCTGACAAAAATGGAAACTCAACCCAAGAGGAAGGATATCCCGACGAATCTACAAAGATTTCAGCAACCAGGAAGCGATCCAGTCTTCTGGCAATCGCAGTTGATCCCGACCACCCATTTCTCCAGGTGGGAGTAATACGACAGGGGCGAACATCGATAAAGTTGTTTTGATCAAAAATCCTTTTGTAGAGTGCTTCCGGGGGTCCTGGTAGGAAAGTACTGCCCCAATTTTCATCAGCCGAAAGTATAAGATTGAGATCACCTCCAACGATGAGGTTTGGGATGGAGAGAAGTCCGATTGTATCAAGGTTTTTCCAGAATCTTAGTTTGTCCACACAGGGTCCATATAAATTCAGTAAAGCCACATTCTGCTTAGACGTTAGGCAATGGCCTATAAGCAGAATACCCCCACTAGAAATGTAGGGTCTCAAGTGGAAGAGGCTGGGGTCCCATGCCGCCAGCAGTCCTCCGGACAATCCAACTGAATTTACAGCAGCAGAGACCCACGAAGGACGAAAAGTATGAATGAAATCTCTGGCTTTGTGATCAGCAGAGAGTGTTTCTTGGAGAAAAAGAATATCGGGCCTTTGACACTCAAGTAATCTTCTGAAGGAGACAGTCTTGTATAAGCCTCCTATCCTCCGAATGTTCAAGGAGAGAACTAGCATTACTTGGATCGCGCCAAATCTTTCAATGCTCTAAGTGCTTTGCTGTCGAGAGAAGAAGGAGCTGAGTCAGATTGTTGCGAGCTCAAAATTTCCTTTTTTTTCTTGGCGCTTCTGGTCTGAAGAGGTGAAAATTCAGTGTTGATGCCACGCGACCATGCAAAAGATTTTGCCTCCGAATCCTTTGGCAATAAGGAAGAGGTTCCAACCTCGGGGTTTGGCAAGAGAAGTTCTTTGCCTCGATAAGTCGGGAGCTCCATTGTGTTTGCTGGCAGAAAAGAAGAATGCGTGGTTAAATTAGAGTTTTCCAAAGACGAGGGAGCCATCCTCGCTGACTGTGAGAACCCAGGAGGCACCGATGTTGTGGCCGAAGTAATGATCTCCTCCAGTTGTGTATCAAAACCCTGCTCGGGCTGGTTGACGCCGGGAGTCACCCAAGAAGCCAGGTCTGTCCCCGCGGTTGAGGGTTGAGAGCTAGATGTAGCAGGCGTATGGGTTGATGTTGAAAGGTCGGGGTAAGTAGTATCTGTAGCTATAATAGGAATCAGAGAGGGTTCAGGGGCTGGGTGGAGTAAGGAAGCGGGTAAAGGAATCTGCGAGACTTCTGGAATGGGAAGTACTAAAGTAGGTAGTGAAGTGAGCCAAGAGAAACTTTTAATGGAATCCTTCTCAGTTAATGTGAGAGTGGAGTAGAGAACTGGGCAGATCTTCTTCAGAATGGACCGAGGGGAGGCCTCAGCAGTGGGAGATGGAGGATCGGAGGAGTCCAAAGGTACATCCAGATAGGCTAGAGCAGGGTCAGAGGCGGGATACTCCGGCGGGTTAAGGATGAGATCTGAATCAGTCATCGAGTCTAGAGGTAGTTTGCCTGGACAGGAGTTGCGGAGATGTCCTGTTTCCCGGCAAAAGTTACAGCGAAAGGGGATCCCCAGGAAGTCCAACTTCTGTAACAACTTTCAACCCCTCCACTCAATCACCAAGGATTCAGGCAACCCTGCCGTGATATCTATTTCGACCAACACTTTCCCCATTGTTCTCAGAGGACTGTTAAGAGTCTTTGTGTCCAGCACAATAAAGCTCCCTAAGAGGACTTGGACTTGAATGTAGTTGTTGTGCATTTGTGATTAAGAATATATTAATATTGGACACTAAGACCTCCAAGCTACCATTAGGCTTGAATGTATGTGCCGTATACTTGTGACTAAACATATATTGTAAAATAATGTTGGAGACCAAACATATGTTGTAAAATAATGTTGGATGTCAAATCTCTAAGATGTCATTGATTTCAATATAGTCTATCTATTAGAAAAAGGATAGTACACTCTGTATTTGTCTTTTGAATAATGAGTTAGTTGGAAGATGTTGCAATTCACTTTCTATATGTTATTACTACAAGTTTGTTGTTCTTAGTTTCATAATTTTAAAGTTTTATAGTTTAAGTATTTTTTAGATTAAATGTTTTTAAGAAATTAGTTTATTTTAATTTGTTAGGATAAGGACACCTAGCTTTTATGTAATGGACACCTATCATACTCATGTGATTATGTGATTGGTTGTTCTCCTAGTTTTTAGTTTAACGTTGAGCTATATAAACTAGCTCCTTCTTCAAGTGAGGTTAAGGTGTAGATTATGAGTTTTCACTTCAGATTGTAATCATTTTTTTCTTATCAAAAAAATTACGTGTCTGAGGACACTTTGTCAACATGGTATCATAGTCATGGTGAAAATTGTGATGGAAGAGAATTGGTGATGGATTGAGGAAGCAAGGAAGTCTTCACAACATCGGTCAGATCTCTTCAAACTCAAGGGCAACTCAAGGGCAACGGTACTGAGGTAATCTGTCGTTGTTTAAAATAAGGAAAATTTAGTTTTTTAATTGCAGATTTTTTCTAAATCAATTTGTTGATTTTATTTCATATCTAATCCTCATTTTATTGTTGATTAGATTTCTAGAGCTATTTCTACTGTTTATAGTTCTAAATCTGCAAATTTATCAGCAGTTAGGCTTGTAAATCTCAAAATCATAGTAGATCTATTATAAATCTGCATTGTTTTATGATCTTAAGGTGCACTGATATTTTTTCAATTAATTAAGAGGGCTCATTTTTGTAAAAGTTGCTTCAGATCTATTCATAAATCTCGCAATTTAAATTCAGAGTTGTAGATTCTATATTTTTTTAGTTTTCAGATCTAGTTTGTATCAAGGTTTGTATCAAGGACCGGATCTTGGATCACATCTGAATTTAGCAGAAGGTCATCATATTGAATCTTTGGTATCGACAACGATCTAACCAAAATCGAAATCGTGGGCGTATCTATGTGAATGGATTGCAAATGCGTTGAAAAATAATCGCAGAAATTCTACTGAACTCTGAATCTGAGATCTAAAAATACATTGGGATCGAGCGCACCTCCATCCAATTTGCTTGTAACTTCTAGTAAAGTCTTCTAGAGTGATTGAAGATGAGACCGATGCTTTCTCTTCTGTCATAATTGTTGAAATATTTGATCTATATGCAAGTATTGGTGGTGCTTTATACATATTTTTTTGAAGAACAATCCACCATTTCTTGAATACATTGCAAGAAGCTGAAGCTGCTCAAAATTGCAAGAATGTGCCTCAAGATCTCTAGTTGCAAGATTGAATTTGTGTAGACATGCATTGGCATTTACATCTAGTTGGCTAAGAACGTGGTTCTCAGACACATCCAATCTTTTCACTATTAGATCAACGAGTTGAGGGTATTCCAGCTGGGTTTGCAGCCCAATATTTTGTATATTTCAGGGACTTTCATCTACAATCTCTATCATTTGAACTTTGGATATTTCCATATTAACCATCTCAACAAGAATATCCTGAGTATTTGGATCTCCACGCAGACCTTTTATGTGCGAATCTACTGGTGCGATTTCACCCACTCAGACCTCTTCTACGTGATAAAAGATTGTTGTGTGTCCTCGTTTTGGAGCCTCTTCTATGTGATGTGGTAGCACTTCAGTCTGCCATGGCCTCATGATATGCAAAATTTTCATTTGATGCAATCTAAGGCGAGTTTGTGATTTGCAAGAGCTTCATTCGTGGATTTGAGGCGAATATTTTGTGATCTTCCTAACTGTGCACCTGCTATCATCTTCCTAATTCGATCTAAGGGTTTGAAATGTGCATCGTTCAAAAATTATGCCATGAATTCGCAAATTATGCCACATTATCACTAAGAGGTGGCCACATTATCTCCCAGAGTCGGGATATTGCTCAGAAATTGTGCCATTAGTTTGCAGTATTGTGCCATGAGATAGTAGAGGAGGAGGATTGCAGATGTCGGGAACATTGTATTGATATGTTTGCATGAGATTGCAGTGCCAGAGTTTCATTAAACACAGTGTTAGGGTTCCACAAAATTACCAGATTCAAAGCCTTTAAATTATAAATGAGGAACATTCTTCTTTTTTTCCCCAAGAACAAGTTGTGCGCTCAACACTGTCACAACTAGATTGTGAAAACATGCTTTTTAGGATTTGCATTTGTAGAATTTTTTTTTTTACTTTGAAGCTATACACAATTATAAAAAGACTGGAATTAAAGCAAACTGATATTTTAGATATTTTCATATTATTTTTTACTTATAAAAAGTGATGAGAGGATTTGATTTCAAGGGGGGTGGGCACATTGTGTTGTTTGTAAAAGACTATAAGTCTTGTAAAAGGATCAAATTTCGAAAGATCTAATTGTAACTTTTAAGTTAAGTGTTGAGAAGAGTCCAATGCAATACTCTCTCAAACTCCTTTTCAATGAGACTTTTAAAGGGTCAAGGCCAAGCCCATACAAGTGCTCTTTTTGCGTGGACTGTGTACTCCTTCTTTTTGGTGCCTTGCATCCCTCTTTTGGTGTTTTGTGGATTATTCGCTTGCAAATATTGCAACAAACATCATGTCTAAATTAATCAATTTATTCACGGAATCAGATAAGTTGGATGGACCCAAGAATTACAAATCTTGGAGTCAACACATGCATAACACTTTGATCTATAAAGAATTATGGTGTGATATCTGTGATCGTGATACTTCTCCAACTAAGCCAACCGATGCTACTTCTTTAGCAAAATAGAAATTTGAAGGATGAAAAAAGCACTTGCTTTTCTACGTTCTTCTGTAACTGAACACATGTTTGTTCATATTGAGAATTTGAAAGATGCATGGTCTTCTTGGAATCTGTTAAAGAAGATTTTTGATACTCCTGTTGCATCTCATAGAGTTGATCTACAAATGAAATTGCTTAAACAAATATTAACAGACAATGGTGATTTATTAGAATGAATTTCAAGGATTAAGAACATTCATCAGGAAATCATCAAAGACGATTTTCCTAAACTTGAAGATAGTTTTCTAGTCTCCATTGTAATAAATGACTTGCCTCCATCTTATAAGTATTTTCTTGAGACTTTGCAAATAACTGATAAGTTATCAACTGTGACTTTTGATTCATTTAGTGAATTATTGGCTCAACATAGTAAATCTTTTGGAAAACAAAAACAATCAGGAGAAGATCTTCTTTTCACTAAAGTTGAAAGTTCTAAAGGAAGAGGAAAATCAAATTTTAGAAATTTTCAGAATCAGTCTTCTAATCGAGGTCGTGGTTAAGGTAGAGGTCGTAGCAACTTTCATCAACAAAATTTTCAAAGTAATCCTCACAATAATAATGCACAGTCATGAAGAGGCAGAAATTTCAGTCAAGTAAGATGTAAAAGATGTTTAAAGATGGGTCATTATGCATCAAATTGTCTTACAAGCAATGATCAATTGCCAAAGTTTAAGCGGACATCAAATTCAAATTCTTAACTATTAGCTCAATATGCAGAGGATCAAGATTACCAGGATGATCAATATGAATATGTTTTTTCAGTAGTTCAACGTGTAGATTCATTTGAAAATGATTGGATATTGGACGGGGGATACTCAGCATATGACTTATCACATAGAGTATTTTTGGAATTATAATTATGTTCAACTAAATCCCATTTATTTAGCTGATGATACAACTCATATACCTCAAGGAAAAGGTTCAATGAAAGTCTTTCTCCTTGGAATTGGTGAAAAATGGATTTCAAATGTTTGGTATGTACCAACTTTTAAGAAAAAATTGTTATCCTTAGTCACAACCATACAAGTTGGATATCAAATCGTCATGCAAGATGTCTTGGTGAAGATTAAGTCAAAGAAGGATAACTTGAAAACAATAATGGCTGGATATGAAGATGGGAAGTTACTAAGAATGAATGGGAAAGTCATCCAAAGAAAGGAAGAGGTTGCAGCAACAGTGAATTCTGAAATGTCTTCATTCAAATTATGGAATTTTCGATTTGGTCACTTAAACTTGGACAGTCTCTTGAAACTTAAGTCCCAAGATTTGGTAAAGGGTTTGCCAACTTTCGAGAAAGAAAATTCCAAGTGTGAAGCTTGTATTTTTGGAAAGCAAAAACAAGAAGATTTTCCAACTAGCTCATGGCGAGCAACAAAGTATTTAGAGTTTATTCATAGTGATATATGTGGTCCAATGGAATCTTATTTAGGTGGTTTTCGATACTTTATATTTTTCAAGGCATGGGTGTACTTTTTAAAGGCAAAGTCTGAAGCTTTTGAAAAGTTTGTAAATTTTCAACACATGGTTGAAAATGAAACTAGAGAAAAGGTTGCTTCTTTGAGAATTGATAATGGAGGTGAATTCACTTCAACTGAATTCAATGATTATTGTTGAAACAATGGAATTAAGAGGCAACTGAAAAATTCCTATACTCCACAGCAGAATGGAGTTACTGAAAGGATGAAAAGAACTCTCATGGGCATGTCAAGATCTATGATGCAATTTAAAGGGTTGAGCACAAAATATTGGGCTAAAGTAGTCCACACTACAATTTATCTCAGAAATCAATCACCTGCATCAACTTTAGATGGAAAAAGACCTTATGAAGCTTGGTACGGTTTTAAACCCAAGGTAAATCATCTTAGGGTTTTTGGCTCAACATGTTATGCTTTAGTTCCTAAGGAAAATAAGACTAAATTAGAAAACCGAAGTATGATGTGTACCTTCATTGGATACTCTGATGAAAAGAAAGGGTATAGATTGCTTTCTAATGGAAAATTCATTGTCAGTAGAGATGTAATTTTTGATGAAACTGAAAGTAATAGTTTAGATGAGATTAATCATCTCCTTAGTCGTTTAGAGAAGAAAACCACTAAGGGTAAAAGTAAGTTGAACAAGTCAAATCAAACATTTTGGTTTGAAAAATACTTTGTTTCTCCAGAAGACATCTCTTTATCAAATAGTTCTTCTAATTCATATGATAATGAAACGACAAAAGACTCTTCTGATACATAATCTTAAAAAGAATCTTCTCCAACATCAGATATTTCAGATGAAAGAAGAGCCTCATTTTTTGAAAATCCTCTTTTCAATAATAATGGTGATTCATATCCTCAATTCCCTCAACATAATAAGTCAAAGTGGGCTGAACAACTTCTCAAAAATGTTCATTCAGATGAAACATGAACAAAACAAGAACTAGGGGATCTTCAAGAGCAGAAGCTGATTTTTCTCATGCTTCCACTGAACCTAGTTCTTTTGTTGAAGCAGTTGGACATAAAGAATGGCATGAAGCAATGATTAATGAATATGATTTAGTACTTGCAAATGGGACTTGGAACTTAGTTGATTTTCCACATGATGTTAATCCCATCAATTGTAAATGGGTTTATTGAGTAAAGTACACGCCCAATGGTAAAATTGACAAGTACAAAGAAAGACTTGTTGCTAAAGGTTTTGCTCAATAGGAAGGAATAGATTATGAAGAAAATTTTTCACCCACAACTAAATAGAATACTATTAGAATGGTTATCAATTTGGATGCACATAATGCTTGGAAATTACATCAAATGGATGTCAAAAGTGCCTTCCTGAATGGAGATCTAAAGGAAGATATTTTCATGAATCAACCACAAGGTTTTGAAGCTAAAGGAGAAGAACATAAAGTTTGCAAACTTGTGAAGGCTTTATATGGTTTGAAACAAGCTCCTCGAGCTTGGTATGCAAAAATGGATGAGTACCTATGAAAGGTGGGTTTTCAGCGAAGTGAATCAGATGATACATTGTATTTTCGAATGCAAGATAAGCACATGGTGATACTTGTACTCTATGTTGATGACTTAATCATAACAGGAAATAATGAAGCTCGCATCAAACAGGTTAAGGAAGAACTTAAAGCAGGGTTCAAAATCACTGATTTAGGGAAACTTCATTACTATATTGGAGTTGAAGTATCTCAACATCCTAACCAAATATTCCTTAGTCAAACTAAGTATGGCACTGAATTGTTAAAGAAATTTGGCATGAAAGATTGTAAACCTTCCCTTACTCCCATGGAGAAAAAATTGAAACTTTCAAAATTTGAAGGGGGGGAATTGGTAAACAGTACAAAGTATAGGCAATTGGTTGGAAGTCTCATTTATTTGACAAAATTCGATAAGATTTATCATATTCAGTCAATATACTTTCAAGGTTTATTCAGGAACCAAGGGAAAGTCACTGGAATTTAGAAAAAAGGGTACTAAGATACATTCAAGGTACAAAAGACTTTGGTCTTCTCTAGAAAAGGAACAAAATTTTTAGACTTGTTGGATATTCAAATGTTGATTTTGCATGTGACATTGATGATAGAACATCCACTTCAGGTTATTTAATGAATATGGGTTCAACAACAATATATTGGAATTGTAAAAAGCAGAAACCAATTGCCAATTCTTCAGTAGAGTCAGAGTACATATCAGCTTGGGAAACAACATGTGAGATTGTATGGCTACGAAAATTTTTACAGGATCTTGGTGAAACTCAGAAATCACCAACTACCTTATTGATTGACATTCAGTCAGCAATAAAGATGGCCAAGAATCCAATATTTCATTCAAAGACTAAACATGTCGACACCAAATACCACTTCATCAGATCGCTCATCATCAAACACATCATCAAGCCTCAGTTCTGTCCATCTGAAGATCAAACTTCAGATATTTTTACCAAATCTCTTGGTAGAATAAAGTTCACTAAGTTCAGAGATGAACTTGGTATTTGTAAAAATGAACTTTCGGATTAAAGGGGGGATTGTTAGCCTCATAATCCTAAAGTTCTATAGTCTAAGTATTTTCTAGATTAAATGTTTTTAAGAAAATAGTTTATTCTAGTTTGTTAGGATAAGGACACCTAGCTTCTATGTAAAGGACACCTATCATATTCATGTGATTGGTTGTTCTCCTAGTTTTTAGTTTAGAGTTGAGCTATATAAACTAGCTCCTTCTTCAAGTGAGGTTAAGGTGTAGATTATGAGTTCTCACTTCAGATTGTAATCACTTTTTCCTTATCAATAAAATTACGTGTCTAAGGACACTTTGTCAACAGTTGTTGTGGATCCACCCGTCATAGGTTTGTAGCTACTGGTCCATGTGTTCCACAACCTGATTGCTATATCTTGGATGAAAGGACTTGTTATAAATCAATGAAGGTAGAGAAATCCAATTGGGAATGTGTGGGTTGCTAGAAGAAAGTTAATGCATATATCACATAACTATGCATTTTAAACGATTATATAGTTGCAACAATGTATTTACCAACACACAATCTAAAAGGTAGAAGTGCCTACTTTTTTTTGGCTATATTCCAACATCTTGTTTTTAGTCTTAATTAGATTCTAGACTTTGTTTCAAAACAACTTACATTTGAATTAAATCTTTTCAAGAGATACTTTGACAATTTGTCTTAATTATATTCTAGACTCTCTTTCAAAACGACTTGAATTAAATATTTTGAAAAGCTACTTTGATAATCTGTCTTCATTTTTTTGTGTTCTTAATCTAGTTTGATAAGTGATTGAGTTCTCATGTAACTGATTGAAGTAGTAAATTAGAGTGTTTTTACCATAGTTACAAAATAACATTTTGTTCCATGGAGACATGGCTCCCTCTAGAAAAATAGGTGTTGTATATTAGTTAAGTTAGTTTTTACTATTCACATTTTTCATATAGATTATTAGTTCATTTGTTGTTGGTGCAAAATTCAATTCTATAGCTAATCAATTGTTCTGAGGTTAAAGAGGTTTTGGTAGAGTGAATTCACAGGTAATTAATCTCTCTAACTTCACTTTTATTTCTGATTTCATTGTAGATTTAATTTCACTTATTTGTATATGTATTTTCTCTAATTTAGGTTGAACGAGTTATGTTTTCCATGAGAATGATTTCAGATAGGATTTGTCATTTCGCTTACAATATTTGTTTAAGGAGATTAAGCTTTCTTCCTATTTTAAATGAAAGACATTGTAGGAAATCACAACAACTAAGAATCTAAAGCATGCACATATAGTGCATGACATGTCACAAGCATTTAGATCCCTGGTTTGACAAATTAAATGCACTAATTTTGAATGTGAATCCATCTTTGTACGGTCATGCACATCCACAATAACACTATCCATTAGTAGGACAACAATATTGTGTACTATTAGGTGTTTCCCCACCGTATATAATGGATAGTTTGGAAAATAAATAAAATAATAGATTTGATAAAAGAATGTAGATTATATTGACTACTTATGTCTCCTTTACGTGGATCTATCCCAATCTTGGTGTATCTATTAGCACCTAATATTATAAAATTTATTATTTGCTATTAACAAAAGTTGATGTGATTATATCTTCTTTGAAGCTTGGCTTGGCTCTATGTGTTGTTATCACTTACATCTTCTCAAAATGATAAGAGATGATCGATCATCCTTCTATCTAGCAACATTCTACAAATTCCCTTTCCTCCTTGCAATAGACTCAGTTGGCCCATGGACCTACCCTTCCAATAGGACAAGAACGAGACACTCTTGAATAAGATAGGAATTTCATCCCACCTACAAAATAATGGAGAAGGCAAGTTGGATTAATATCATAAATTAGGATAACAAGCACAACCATATCCTAATATATGTGAGGTTGGTTCTTTGAACATGGTGAGAGCCCATTCAATATCAACCATTACCACAAATAGTAAGGGTAGACATTGGTTGTTAGTGCATGCCAATTGTTGAAACCAAGTTTTATAAATTCCCACTCCCACCTACAATTCCAAATATATCATATGGGTTTCATTATGTCTGGTCAAGATTCATTGTGCATATTGTTCTATGCTCATTCTCAACTACACACTCCATTGATCCTACAACTTCTCTCCTATTTGACTTTGAAATGCACCATAATTCCCCTAGAGCTACTCCCCTTGCCCTCCCATTTAATACCTCATACATGCATTTCAAGGATGGATGATCATCACATTGGTGATGGATAGATGAGTTTCCTCATACAACTAATCCTACCACACACTAGCCCCTCCTACAAGATTTCTATGCCCAAGATTTCTATGTCGGTTCATGCAACGATGAGCTCTGTGGAAAATAAGGAAAAACAACGAAAATTTTGACAAGGACCAGCATTTGATACAAATCAAAGTTGTAAGAATTTCCTATATCCGTTTTACACAAATAACGCTTTTTTTCCCATAGCCATTCAATGCATCTTTCCAAACATGCATACGCCAACTTCAGAATTGGAAAAAATTATCTTCCAATCTTTGACTTTGGGACCATTTTATCATTATTTTCCAAAACACCTAAAACATTATTTTTGGTGATCTTTCTTCCATCAAAGCTAGGCAATGACTCACCAACTCTAGAATTAAAACAAATCTCTTCCCCTATCTCATCATGAGTGTGACACAGATTCAAATTCACCTAAAACATTATGTCTTGTGATCTTCCTTGAATCAAAGTCCAGGGTTAATGAATATTTTTATATAAACTGTCTATCAATAGATTTAATGATAAATTTTAATTAAGTATTTATGATCTATTGAATGGATATATGCATACTACAGTATTACTTTTAAGATTTAATGATAAATTTTAATTAAGTATTTATGTTCTATTTAATGGTTATATGCATAATGCATATTACTTTATTTAATTTAATATATTACTTTATTTAATTTAATGGTTATATGCATAATGCATATTACTTTTAAAAGAAGATATCCATACATCTATAACATATAAATTTGTTGTGAGGCTAAGTTTCTTTTACCTAATGTAAAAACATGGAAATAGAAAAAAATAATGATAAATTTTAACTTTTAAAAGAAGATATCCATACATATATAACGTATAAATTTGTTGTGAGGCTAAGTTTTTTTTACCTAATGTAAAAACATGGAAATAGAAAAAAATAATGATAAATTTTAATTAAGTATTTGTGGTCTTTTTAATGGTTATATAAGAAGATATCCATATATATATATATAACATATAAATTTGTTGTGAGACTAAGTTTCTTTTACCTAATGTAAAAGCAAGGAAATAGAAAAATATAATGATAAATTTTAATTAAGTATTTGTGGTCTATTTAATGGTTATTTGTATTATTATTTCTAAGAAAAGATATTATATATATATATATAATATATAATTTGTAAATTGTGGTTAATTGTTTTTTTGACCTAATCTTGAAACATGGAGAAGGACAAATACAAATAGAAAAGAATATTTAAGTTTAGTTTGTAAAAAGGAGAAATTAATGATAAAGTGCATGTGATATTATATTGTTTTACGTGTGCATAAGTGATATAAAAGTATTTAATTTAGTATGAATATTTTAGTAGTGTATATAGCTTTTTGAGTTTTCTAACAAAATAAATGGCCCTTGTATTGAGTTTTCCAACAAAACAAATGGACTTTATATTAAGGATGTTTTATAATCATCGAGAATAAGTATTGTCTTTTCTCGATGATAATTGGGCACACCATGTGGGATTAGTTCAACATGGGTACCCACTCAAGGTTCCAACTTCACAACCTCTATGGATGGGGGATTGACCTTTGGGTATAGAAATCTTGTAAGAGGGGCTAGTATGTAGTAGGATTAGTTGTATGAGGAAACTCATCTATCCATCACCAATGTGATGATCATCCATCCTTGAAATGCATGTATGAGGTATTAGATGTGAGGGAAAGGGTAGTAGCTCTAGGGGAATTATGGTGTGTTTTAAATTTACTTAGGAGAGAAGTCGTAGGATCGATCGAGTGTGCAATTGAGAAGGGGCATAGAACAAGCACATGGGATTCACTTATTGACCAAAATCTTATCAAGTTCAATCATAAAGGGGGTTATAAAATTGTAAAAAATGGAGTCAATATATTGTTTCATATTAAGGGGGAAGGTATTTTTTAGTTGATGCGAGTTTATATGTATTTGGGGGGAGGGGATCCATGGGGCATGAGTAGTTTATAGGAGTTGCAGATGTGTTATAGGTATTAGGTGATGTCTTGTTGGGTAAGAAATTAATGCACAATCAATAATGGTGAAACTCTCTTTTGAAAGAAAAAATCGATAGTGAGTTTATACCTTCACCCCTTTCTAAAATCACCTGAATCCTCTGTATTGAAAATGAGATTGAGAACTAGAGCCCCTGTGTCACATTCCTTTGTATAGATCAATTTCCCAACTCCCCTTTTTATTTGTATTTATGTATGTATGGTTATCTCTAATTTTGTACAATTTACTTTGTTGCAGGTTAGTTATATGCATTCATAAAATCGTGAGGTGTTTTCTAGTTCAAGGGTCTCTCCTGTGAACCCTGGGTTTTCACCATCTAGGTCTCATTTTGAGTGGTTGATTTTGGTCGGGAGAACCAAGGT
>JZKD02S0445113.1:566572-578603 GCA_000966675.3 Picea glauca
TCTAGTGAAATTAGGGGTATTATGTTAAGACTTAGACAAAGTCCCATTTTATATGTAAAACCCCTTATTAAGCCCTATATATTGAATTATTACATCTATAATATTATAATTGTATTTTAGTTAGAACCCTTCATGGTACCCTTTCATTATAGTTGTACCATTTTTCTTCTATATATATACCAAGGACACATAGTCTTATAATCATATTATCCCATCACATATTGTATTTTGAATTGGATATACTATAAAAGGGGGTTTCCGCCTCAAAGTGGATTGTATTCATTGATTTTTTATCATTTTTTAAGGCATTGGATCATAACATTTGGTATCATAACATCAACCCTAGGGTTTTTCTTCTCCAAGCAAGTCATCTTAGAACTTTTTATATAACTTCTTTTCTGGGACAATTAAGACATCGAAACTTGGATTTTATTTACAACACATATCAAGGTATCTATGGTGAAAATTTTAGCTTCCGGTTCATTATACTTTCAGAGATATACCCTATGGAAGATAGGGTTTTTGACTAGTCCTATAACTAGGCTCAATCAGGTGTTCTAGGTAAAATAGTCATATCTTCTTCAGAACGGATCCAAATTCAGTGAGACTAGTTGCATTTGAAAGAGGACATTCCATGTTTTGTTTGGTACACTTTTAGGAATATGGTATTAGATATTGGATACGTGGCATTCTATACAAATTCACTCTCAAAATTTAGCAAGGTTTGGGAAAGTTACCATAAATTTCATTTGGCACACCCAATTTTCGTTAGACCCATGGAATTGAAGAGAAGACATATCAGAGTACTAGAGGCTGTAATTTCATACATAGAAGGGCCAAAATTTCAAAAATACATTAGAATGAATGTTAGCCAAAATGACAAACTCCAAATCAGGGTCTCAAAGTTATGTAACTTACAATTGGCATAACTTTTGATTGAAATATCTATTTTTGGTTATTCAAAATTTGTGATAAGGAGAAAATAGAGGAGTATTATAATTTTTATCCCACGTGGCTCCAAAAATGGTTTTGACACTAATTAAACCTCCAGAAACCTCACACTAGATGCCAAAACAAAAATGAATATTTCGACAACAAGTTATCCCAATAAAAGAACCAAGTTGATTAAATGAATGGTAGTATGTTGAAACGAGTGGATCTATCATATTCTCAAGAATTTCTAAAAAGGGAAATGGAAAATAAGATGAAAGAGAAGGTGAATGAAAATCAGAAACATATGGAAAAGAAGATGGGTGACATGAAAAGTAAGATGGATGAAAATAACAAAGAGATGAAAAGAAATATGGATGAAATAGAAAATAAGATGGATAAGAATATGGATGAAAATAAAGTAGAAATGCAAAAAACCATGAAGAAATTGCAAAATTCATTGTCTTCCATGATCTTTCATGCTCTAAATGAGAGACTCCCTAAAGGAGATATCAAAATGTAAGGAAGTAATGAAAATAAGGATAGTATTCAAGTTGAACAACCTGTTTTTGAACTTATACTTATACTGAGAGCGAGGGGTGGGGGGTGAATACGTATAAGATACTTTTTACTTTATTTAACCATTTATCAATCATTCATTAGTTGAGAAACAATAATCACATATAAACTCAAATCACAATGCAGAAAGTTTAACATGGGAACCCAATTGAGAGAAAACCATAAAAATTATCTTTATAAATTCATGTAGCCACCAACCTGCTATTACAATATTTGTAGGCAATAGACCGCTGGAGATACCAATCCCTTCAACTGAGCACCAACTCAACAAAAAATATAGACACCAACCTACTGTTACAATATTTGCAGGAACCAATCTGTTGGAGACACCAATCCCTTCACCTGAGCACCAACTCAGTAAGACCTGTATAGACACCAATATAAGATCTTCATACACAACTTTCTTTTGAATTTACCTGCATGCTTCATACTTCATGCATTTCAAAACATCATCATGTCCATAGCTTCAAAACTTAGTCATATTTAACGTTCATGCCATAACGAGCCTCATAACATCATTCCTAGAATATGATCCCAGACTGCAGCATCACAACGTTAAAACAACACACTTTGCAACATTACAGAACTTTAGTCCTTCATAGTACACCTTAAGAATAACAAAACGTCAAGAAAACCCCTCAGACTTTTCTTGCACACCTTTAGATCCCAAAAAGACACCCCGGTTGCTCTAGTGCACCTCAAATCTCTTCTACACACCTCAAACTTGATCTTTCGCTTGCAGGGCCTGAGGTATTTTTTTGGGTGAACTTTCACCAATTGGCTATTTTTTAACCTTTTCCGAGAAAAAAATTGTTCTCCAATTTGATTAGAAGTTCTCTTATTTTTAATATTCACAAAATATTTACAAGTCTTAAAAGTAAATTATATAAGATTATGTAGATTTCCACAGTTAGTCATGATGCTAGAGAATTCTTCTGGATGTAAGCTGTGTAAGAGGTTTCAAAATGTCCAACGTTTCGAGTAGACACTCCACCCATCATCAGGAACATGAAAGAACATATGGTTGAAACGAGTGTTGAGTTCCATATTTATAGATAAGGAGATCCAATGACCATTGAGGGAAAGAGAGCAAGGAAAAATAATAATAATAGGATATAGTCGTTGAGATGAAGAATAATAATTAAATGTGATGGGAGAGAAATTTAAAAAGGTGGTCAACTTAGGGGAAAAATAATGGGGGGAAAAAGATTTGAAATAGTCATTGAGTTAAATGTTAGTGTGGGAAACTAGGAAGATTTAAAAATGAAATAAGACCAGGATTTGGAAACACTAAGATTTTTTTGGTTGGAGGCTTTCAGTATGCGTCTAGGGGGAATTCTAGTCATAGACCCAAGTGGATATTCTTGCTAGTGGCGATTGCAGGCTTATGATCATTGTCCCCCTTCTCCCTTGCCGCGTGTTTGGCTACGTTGCTAAGGGGGACGAGGTATTTTCCTTCGTGAGCAAGGTTCTTCTGGTTGGTGCAGAGCTCATGCAGGTTGTCTTTGTTCTCGGTTCCCTCCAATGCTTTGTTTTCTTTTTTTGCTGCAGTGGTAGGGTTTATATAGCGACCACTTTGGTCATGGCTTCACCAGATCTGGGGATTCTCTTCTTAGATCTATCCTCCTACGTGGATGGTTTTTTTTTTGTGTTACTCTCCAGCACTTTACAGTTTTTATCGGGGGTTGGTTGTATCCTCTAATGTGGTTTTCCTATGCAGATCTTAGATTTGTGGCCTCTATTGCGGATTTACCCTTTTGATAGCTTGTCATAGGTGACGATTTTTCCTTGTGACACCGCGGTTTTGGAACCCTAATCCATGAGGTTGTCTTCTCTTCTCCCCACTCAGATTGGCTCCTTTTTTACTGGTTGTTCAGGGTCTGATGCATGCTCAGATCGTTGCCCCTGTCATTTTTTACATGGGTGCGGTGTCGTGATCCTACACTTCTTTGCGATTGGTGGCGAGGCTCTGTAACTCTTTGTTGTCGAAATCATGTGGTCAGTTCTGGATATCTTCTGCTCCTTTGTCAATAATATTCCTCTTCTCCACTTCCCTTTTGAGGTCTTGTGCGCTGAGTTCCTTTTATGAGGGCGTGCGGTGCAGATGCTCTCATTGGCAACACCTTGAGGTCTTCTATTGGGCGTGTTGTACATTTTGGGCTCTTTATTCATTGAGGTCTATTATGTGGCCATGAAGTGTTGTTTGGGTCTGTGGCAACACTTTGTGGTTTTGTGATGGGCGTGTCGAACTAGTTGGGTGTGTTGGTGTATTATGTTATGTTCTTGGGTGTTGGGAAATTTAGTTCTCTTTCGACCTATCAACGTACTGATTGGAGTTGGGATGTATGCTGCTTAGACCTAGTCCCTCTTGATTCAAAAGTTTTCTCGAGGTTCTGATGTTTTTTCCTTTTCTCGGTTGGTTTGGTGTTTTTGGATTTTAGTACATATATGATCATGTGTGTATAATGCACTTTGTGGTTGCGGTCATGACTCACCTGTTGTTTATTCCAGGTGATCAGTGCTATTTGGCACCTACAAAATGTAATGTTGTCTCTTCGGATGAATAGAATTATGCTTTTTTCATGGAAAAAAAAATAAGATCAGGATTTAAATAAGACATCGTCATTTTTATATCTTAGTCCTTCTCTTAATCCTACCTCTTTTCTTATCCTTCTCCCTCCCTCCCCCGGTCCCTACTTCTTGGCTCTACTCATCTCTCCTCAATCTCTCCACTTCCTTTGATTTTTAACCTATTTTTCTTTCTCTATGTTAGGAAATGCCTTCTTGTTATTTATTATATAATCCCCTAATCGAATTATCATTCTAACTAGTTTCCCCTCCTTGCATTTATTTCTCCTTCATTTTCTAATGAATTTTTACCTATCTTATTTTCTCACTTTTTGCAAATCCTTTACTTCACTTCTTCCTTATAATTTATTTCCCTAATCTAATCATCATTCTTTCCTTGTCCATTTCCAATTTTAATCCTTCTTTTATCATTTATTTCCCGCTCTAATTTTGTAACACCACCCGTTGTTTTTATTCATTTCAACGACTTTCCCCATGATTTTACTTTTTAACAAATTTTTGTAACAACCCCTATCGTTTCGACTACATGTGACACAACACAAAAGATTTTTTTTTTTTAGCAGGAAGGTAACAATGACAAACAATCAATTAACTCAACTCGACGATGAACACAACACACACAATTCAGACAACTGACAACATAAAAACCTAACATACTAGCACATCATGCATCTGGATACCACATACGAAAGTCAATCAGAAAAATAACAACGACTAGATTATCTGTCCTACTTCTACAACATTTCAAGGTGCAAGAGAAATATGACTTCTATAACAATCATACATCAACATATTCAGTGGTGTGAAGAGATATAAGGGCCTAATCCTTTATACATAACCATTATTCCATGGCACAAGGAAATCTAATTACTTAAACATTCATACATCGCATTAAATTCCAGGCGCAAGAGTAATCATCAATTTTATTTTCATGGCGTAAGGTAAACAAATTCTAAAACAATCACACTTTCACATGGTTAGTGGTGCAAATAAATCAAATCTTTAACCATTCATACCTCACATTAATTTCCTGGTGCAACAAATTCTATTACAAGCATACATCAATTTAAAGGACGCGGTTAGCCATCTATGCAATATTCCCTCGAGATTCCATTCTACAATAACATGTATCAAATAATTGATGCAAATAGCCATCATCAAGAATCCATCCTTAAAACATTATAATTAAAATCCTCTCTCTTGTTTTTCAAGTCATTTATTAATTAATTAAGATTTTATTAACATAAAAGTCTTACTACAGTTGTCATTCACTAACATATAATTCCTTGTATAAACTTAAGTTAAATCTTCCAACCATATCATTACCCTTCCAAAACATATATGCCTTAGATTATGATAATTGACATATCCACACTCTTATGCATAAGATAATGAGAAACGTAGGAAATGCATGACCCTAAAATGCCTTATCAATAATTAAACCACATTTATTGAAATATGTATCAATCATGTATATATATACTCCATTTAATTCATCCCAGTACCGTGTAATCTATAAACTCCTTTAATTCCCTTTTTGGTATCAACAATGATATCATTATTTAACATTAATATCATTGCCCGTTAATATTCGTTGTCTACACCAATATCATTGTCTATTAATAAATCTATGTCTAACAATGATAACACAGTCTAACAAAATGCCTATGTCTATTAATAATCGTTGTCAAACAACAATATCGTTGTTTATTAATATTCACTGTCAACAATCAATGTCACTGTCTATTAATAAATGTTGTTGTATCTATTGAAAAATCATTGTCAAACAATTCATATTGTTTTCTATTAATAAATGTTATTGTATCTATTGAAAAATCGTTGTCAACAATCCATATTGTTGTCTATTAATAAATGTTATTGTATCTATTGAAAAATCATGGTCAAACAATCCATATTGTTGTCTATTAATAAATCTATTGATAAATATGTTGATAAAACTATTGATAAATATATGGATAAATCTATTGATATTGCTGGGTAAATATGGGGTAAATTGTTGTGTAAAAACTCCAAGAAAATCGCCCAGGGGTGCTACCTTTGCTGGGAAAATCGCCAAGCAATTCGTTATTGATAACTCGACTTTTTCTGAAGAAAAGTGAACGGATATAAGGTGGGTACAAATCACCCAGATTAGCTGGGAAAGAAAAATGATTTTCCCCTCTTTGCAAGGATCCAAGGAATCAAAGATTAATCAATCATTCCAACATAGAGATAATCATTCAGAAGGAAAGCGCAGAGGTTAATCATTCATAAGTGAATCATTCAAAAATGCAGAGATAATCATTCACAAGGAAAACATAAAGGTTAATCATTCATAAATGAATCGTTAAAAAATGCAGAGATAATCATTCACAAGGAAAACATAGAGGTTAATCATTAAGGGATGAATCATTAAAAAACGCAGAGAGACCTGTGCAAATTGGGGAGAAAATGCATGGATTATTAATGTTATTCACTGGGAGAAGTTAAAAAAAATGCAGAGAGTAATAACTCCGATATTTGAGGGGTGGTTTCGCTGCGCCTAACAGTGAATTCGTTGGGCTATTAACTGCAAATATTCGCAGAGTATGGTAAACAATAAACATAGAGCATAGAAGGGTGATCTTGTTGTTCAAGAAGTGAACTTGTCGGGCAGTCAACAAAAAAATATGCTGAGAAATAAAATGTTTTAGACAAAAAGAAGTGACACCCCAATCGTCGGTTGGAAGAATGAAGTTGCAGAGAAGAACACAATAATCGCAGAGGCTAAGGAGGGAATAAACGCTCAGGAGAGAACTCCTCACGGGGAAGAGAAGGGATCCTACAATTATTATCCATGCACAGGAAAGCAGGGCATTTGAATCTAAATCTTTAACACTGAAGTGAAAGACAGTCGATTCGGCTCCTGGCTGAGTGCTAAGGAACAGACTAATAACTTAAAGGATCAAGGAACAAAGGATAAAACCACAATATGCATCCAAATCTTCTTCGTGGAGAAGCAAGTAATGAAATAAAAGTGCAATAAAAGAATACAGAAAACACAGGCAGGAGATACAAAGCGCATGCAAGGTTTTGAGTCTGGGGCTCATTATGGCCATGCGTAGATAGACAGTAACTCATAAATAATAGATACTTTGGATAACAAGGGGTTCTTACTGAAAAAATGTAGCGACAAGTGAATTAAAATTTCTGTATAAATACATGGTCAAGGAAAGCTCATGGTAATGAAATCTTCATTCGAGTACAGTAAAATAAACACATGTAAATTAAATTTCATTGCAAGTAACAAATTTAACAAACGTATCTTAGCCAAATGTGAATTCTCTGAAGTCGATGTCCCACGTGCGCTCCCTCCATCTCCCGCTTGTCAACCGATGTGACCTCACCAGTACCTCCCAACCAATGCTAGGGGTACTCTTCTCCCCCCTAAGCCCTCCGAGCCGCAAAGGGACCACACACACAATACCAGAGAATTCTAGCACCCAACTCACCTTGCAAGTTCGAGCTACCACTTGTTACCCGAGCTGGGTATCCCAACTCCCACAAGAGAAAGTTCAGTCAAGATGAAATTTCAGTAGCGTAACGTTACGCAAGCCAAATGATGATCCATACTCCTCCTTCACCATATCTTTTATAGAGTTTCCTAGTCATTAGTTTCCCGAACCCTCATTAAATTCCTCTTTCATTTATTTAATTAGGAAAAACCTCCCCCGTACACATGTTGCCTGATCCCCTAGTTGCTCCAAAAATTCAATTTTATTAATTAATTAAATATTCCTATTTCTCTCACCCACAAAAATCATTCCTAAGAATGCTCCTCAGTGTCCCAATATTCCCTTATAATTCTTAAATGACTTACGCCTTACTTAATTCCTAATTGAGTTCATAAATAGAAAGTTCTAAGGGATAGATTCCTTACTAAGTTAGACATTCAAATTTTTCTTTAAGTTTCCCCTTTTCTTTAAGTTTCCTTTTCTTTTAAGTTTCCCCATTTTTCTCTTTTTAACTAAAAATCAAATTAGAAAGTGTAGATAAAAAAAACCATTTACCCTTTTAATAAAATTTATTCCTCCATTATAATTTTTACTTTAATAATTAAGTTTGAATTTCTTACCCTCTTCTTGTTACCTATTTATTTAGTCTTTTTTTTTTATCCACATGTTCTACTTAGACCTTGGTTTTAATTTCACTAGGTTGGGCGACATTTCTTTTTTTAAAGGGAAAAATTGTTTTTAAAGTTTACTTATCACATCATTCATTTTAAGGCTGACTAGGTCCCAAGGAGGCATAGTTTTCTAGGCACTAGGTTTATTCACTTACCATTTAAAATCATGACGTGCCCTTCAGGACACACTATGTGCTCCAAGGGTGCCACTCGCCTCTTTCCGTTTTATTTGCGCGACATGCCCTTCAAGACACACTATGTGCTCCAAGGGTGCCACTCGCCTCTTGACTGAATTTGGTAGATGTCAAACCCCTGGAGTCAATACTTCGCCAAATGATATTGTGGGAGACTAAGGGCCTCTAAGGAATAAGGACCCTGCCTTATTGTACCCCCCTTAGAATCATCGCGAGTGACTGTCACAGTCTTCCCTCATGACATCGTGGGTCCTCTCGAACTAGGTAATCGTTAACCTACAGTTCGAGCCACAACGGGAGTGCTAGTAGGTTGTGGCAGGGATGTTGCCACACCTCTCCCTTAATTTATATGGTTGTCATGCGTGACCCCTCTACTCCAAATGTGATTTTGTTCGACAAGCTATCCTCAGCTTGTATCCATCAACGAATCATGCCAGCAATAATAATCAATCATCATAACACTTAATCATGTGTACATATGTCACATCAACAACATTCAATCCCCAACAGTCCACTCCCAGACTTGATCTAGAGTCCAAGGGGTTTCATCGATGTCTTTGCATCCTAAATGTCCAGATTCCTGCACACTCAGGAGAATACAGTCAATAGGACCTGTCTATGTAAATACAACAAGATAACATATCATCAAATCCACAATATCTCATAATCATAATCAAACGACCAATAATATAATAACCCCGATCACTTGCACGCAAGTGTCCTCAAAGAATAAGTTCCCTCAGTGCGTGCAAGAGTGGGATGTTACATACACCCCCTCTTGTGTTAAACTTCATCCCAAAGTTTCACAGTATGTAAGTGCCAAAATAAAGTGCATCAGAATATCATAGGTCTAGCTATCAAACAAAAATGGAAACTGCTAATGCATATCATATGCGTCCTCCCAGGTTGTCGAGTGCGGAATATAGTTGTCCCACTGGACCTTGACTTGATCTATTGTTTGACGTCGTAGCTATCGAATGTGATGGTCCTAGATGCGGATTGGCTCCACCATGAGAACACCCTTGTCAGATACCTGCAAGGAACTCATGTCAATAACATGTGTAGGATCACTAATATAATGTCTCAAAACAGATACATGAAAAACATCGTGCATACACCTCAAAGAATCCGACAAGACTAGTCGATAGGCCATGGGCCCCTTATTTTTCACAATCTCAAAAGGTCCCATGAACCTAGGAGATATTTTAGCACCCTTTCCAAACTTGATCGAACTCTTATGTGGTTTCACCCACAAGAAGACTCGATCACCAACTTCATAACTACGATCGACACGATGCGCGTCAACATAACTCTTTTGTCGATCTCATGCTTCCTTGATCCTTTGTATTATTGTTTTCATTTGATCTTCCATTTCTTGGATCGCTTCCGATCCCACTAAGACCCTATCCTCAAGCCGATCCCAATTCAAAGGCATCCGACACAGTCGTCTGTAAAGAAACTCGAAAGGTGCCATCTTAATGGTGTTTTGATAACTATTGTTATATGTAAATTCTACCAGTGGCAAGAATTCTTCCTAACGCTTCTATTGGTCCATAACGTACATGCGCAACATATCCTCCAAGATTTGGTTTGTGTGTTTGATCTTCCCATCTATCTTTGGGTGATACGAGGTACTAAAGTTAAGTTGGGTTCCCAAGGCCTCTTGGAAACTAGTCCAAAATCGTCCAGTAAACACCGATCCTTGATCAGATATAATCCTCTTAGGCACACCATGTGGCCTCACAATATCGCTAATGAAAAATATAGCTATGTCAGGTGCCTGATACGTCGTACGCACAAGAATAAAATGATCACTCTTCGTTAGAGTGTCGACTACCACAAAAATCAAGTCGTGTCTCCTTGTCGTCAGTGGCAATCCAACAGTGAAATCCATCGAAATGACCTCCCATTTTGATTCAGGAATAGCGTATGGTTGTATTAATCCTCTTGGATGTCTATGTTTAGCTTTCACCTGCTGACATTATAAACATCTTTCCACGTAGTTGACTATGTCGGCCTTCATTCCTTTCCAGAAGAATAAGGGTTTAAGGTCTGATCTCATCTCCGTGAATCAAGGATGAACCATGTACACTGCTCTATGAGCCTCGTTTAGGATCAAAATCCTCAAATTTGTTGGGTATGTGTTATATTCTTTGCACGAGTAGTAGTGTCTGAGCATTTGCACCGAGCGCGTAGGGGGGTTAGAGGGGGGGCAGCGCCCCCAAAAATTTTTTTCGCACCAGGACAACATATTTTTGGGACGACATATTACTAGGATGACATATTTCCGGGATGACATATTTCCGAGACCACATTTTATTTAGGTGGTTTTCGGCACATGGTTTTTTGCCGATGGTTTTCTATTTCTGGTTAAGGAATTAGGGTTTTGGACTAATCTAGGTCATTGGGTTAGGGTTTTGGATGCTGCTGGCTCCTATATGTATATTGTATTGTAAACAATGTAACACAATGTATGAATATAATATATGTTGGTTATCCCAGTTTGGTTTTCCAGGTGAAAAATCTCTGTGTAATGTTTGTATTTGCCATTGTATCTTTTCTGTTATTTTTTGAATATTAGTTTGCAGTAGATATTGTACAAGGTTAGAATTTACATTTGGTATCAGAGCTTTATTGGCTTCAGGGGGATGCCTTTGTGGTCAAGGGTTTGGCTCGGGACTGTGATAAGCCTTGTTACAGTGGGAGATCCGTGGTATTGTTTTTTTAGGTGAAAAGAAATGGAAAGCAATTCGAAGATGGAGATCGAGAAGTTTAATGGGAAAATATTTGAGCTGTGGAAGCTCAAGATGGAAGATCTTTTGGTGGAAAAAGATCAGTGGATCGTAGTAGATCCAGGTACTGCACCTACAGGAACTTCTGCAGATGACTGGAAAAAGACGGATTGAAAGGCAAAGAGCACAATTCGACTGTGTCTCTCTGATTCAGTATTACTGAATGTGTCAGAGGAAGCTACAACCAAGGATTTATGGAAAAGTTGGGGAAATTGTATCAGTCTAAGTCCCTGGTAAATAAACTATTCCTGATAAAGAAGATGTATAACTTGAGGATGAGAGATGGAGACTCGGTGGCAGAGCATTTGAACGCCTTCAATACTGTGGTAAGTTAGTTAGTATCTGTTGATATTAAAATTTCAGATGAAGATAAATGTATCAGTTTGTTGTGTTTTTTACCAGACTCGTGGGATAGTCTGGTTGTGGGCATAGGTAGTAATACAACTTCTTTGAAGTTTGAAGAAGTGGTCTCGTCCTTGTTGTCGGAGGAGATGAGATGGAAGAATATGGAAGAACATAGCACAGACACATTATTTGCAAGAGGACGTTCCCATGAAAGAAATAGATCTAATTTCTCAAGTGGGAGATCTAAGTCTAAGGGTAGATCTAAATCTCCTGTAAAGTTTGGAACGATATGTTGGAGGTGTGGAAAAGAACGACACTGCAAGAAGCAGTGTAGATCCAAAGTTGAGAAAAAGAAGGGATCTGAAGAATCTTCTTCTACAGAAGAAAAGACCTCCAAGGAAGAAGGAGGGGATGTGTACTTGGCCTGTTCAAGCACA
>JZKD02S0445113.1:584846-599628 GCA_000966675.3 Picea glauca
TCCAAAAACCTAACCCTAGGAGATGAAGCGCCAAAAGTCATGTGGGCCCCGTTTGGGTAAGTGAGTACATCAACTTCCCGGGGTCGTAACTTTTGCATACAATCTTCGTTTTAGGAGTGTGATAGCTCATTGGAAAGGTATCGTTGAGAAGATTCATTTTGGGGGATCAATCATGCCTTCGTCTATCATTGAGAGCCTTGATCTCGAAAAACCTTCATTTGGACCCTCAAAATGGCCGCGAAAGTTAAAACCTGCTAAAAATAGTAAATTGCCAAAATTGCCAGAAAGCCGTTTTGAGCCATTTGGAAAAGGTGGGTGGCCACCGATATCCACCTGGATCAATACTGTGCAAAAACTGAAAAACTGAAAGAAGCAATGGTGGAGGTCCAAGTGGAATGTGTGGGTGGCCACCAATATCCACCTGGATCAAACAAATTCTATTGCAAACATACATCAATTTAAAGGATGTGATTAGCCATCTATGCAATATTCCCTCGAGATTCCATAGTGAAATAACATGTATCAAATAATTTATGCAAGTAACCATCATCAAGAATCCATCCTTAAAACATTATAATTAAAATCCTCTCTCTTGTTTTTCAAGTCATTTATTAATTAATTAAGATTTTATTAACATAAAAGTCTTACTACAGTTGTCATTCACTAACACATAATTCCTTGTATAAGCCTAAGTTAAATATTCCAACCATATCATTACCCTTCCCAAACATACATGCCTTAGATTATGATAATTGATATATCCACACTCTTATGCATAAGATAATGAGAAACGTAGGAAATGCATGACCCTAAAATGCCTTATCAATAATTAAACCACATTTATTGAAATATGTATCAATCATGTAAATATATACTCCATTTAATTCATCCAGTACCATGTAATCTATAAACTCCTTTAATTCCCTTTTTGGTATCAACAATGATATCACTATTTAACATTAATATCAATGTCCGTTAATATTCGTTGTCTACACCAATATCGTTATCTATTAATAAATCTATGTCTAACAATGATAACACAGTCTAACAAAATATCTTTGTCTATTAATATTCGTTGTCAAAGAACAATATCATTGTTTATTAATATTCACTATCAACAATCAATGTCGTCGTCTATTAATAAATGTTATTGTATCTATTGAAAAATCATTGTCAAACAATCCATATTGTTGTCTATTAATAAATGTTAATGTATCTATTGAAAAATCGCTGTCAACAATCCATATTGTTGTCTATTAATAAATGTTACTGTATCTATTGAAAAATCGTTGTAAAACAATCCATATTGTTGTCTATTAATAAATCTATTGATAAATATGTTGATACAACTATTGATAAATATATGGATAAACTATTGATATTGTTGGGTAAATACAGGGTAAATTGTTGTGTAAAAGCTCAAAGAAAATTGCCCAGGGGCACTACCTTTGCTGGGAAAACCGTCAAGCAATTCGTTGTTGATAACTCGACTTTTTCTGAGGAAAAGAGAACAGATATAAGGTGGGTACGAGTCACCCAGATTCGCTAGGAAAGAAAAACGATTTTCCCCTCTTTGTAAGGAGCCAAGGAATCAGAGATTAATCATTCTAATGCAGAGATAATCATTCAGAAGGAAAACACAGAGGTTAATCATTAAAAAATGAATCATTAAAAAACACAGATATAATCATTTAGAAGGAAAACACAGAGGTTAATCATTTAGAAATGAATCATTCAAAAATGCAGAGATAATCATTCACAAGGGAAACATAGAGGTTAATCATTCAAGGATGAATCATTCAAAAACGCAGAGAGACCTGTAAAAATTGTGGAGAAAAATGCATGGATTATTAATGCTATTCACTGGGAGAAGTTAAAAAAAAACGTAGAGAGAAATAAATTTGATCTTTGAGAGGTGGTTTCACTATGCCTAGCAGTGAATTCGCTGGGCTATCAACCACAAATCTCTGCAGAGTATTTTAAACGATAAACGTAGAGCATAGAAGGGTGATCTTGTTGTTCAAGAAGTGAACTCATCGGGTAGTCAACAAAAAAATATGCTCAGAAATAAAATGGTTTAGACAATAGGAAGTGACACCCTAATCGTCAATTGGAAGCATGAAGTTGCAGAGAAGAAACAAAATAATCGCAGAGGCTAAGGAGGGAATAAATGCTCAAGAGAGAACTCCTCGCGGGGAAGAGAAGGGATCCTACAGTTATTATCCATGCACACGAAAGCAGGGCATTTGAATCTAAATATTTAACCCCAGAGTGAAAGACAGTCGATTCGGCTCCTGGCCGACTACTCAGGCACAAAATAATAACTTAAAGGATCAACGAATAGAGGATAAAACCACAATATGCATCCAGATCTTCTTCATGGAGAAGCAAGTAATGAAATAAAAATGCAATCAAGGAATAAGGAAAACACAGGTAGGAGATACAAAGTGCAGGCAAGGTTTTGAGTCTAGGGCTCATTCTCGCCACACAAAGATAGATAGTAACTCAGAAATAACAGATACTTTGGATAGAAAGGGGTTCTTACTGAATGAATCTAGCGACAAGTGAATTAAAATTTCCATAGAAATACATGGGCAAGGAAAGCTCATGGTAATGAAATCTTCATCCGAGTACAGTAAAATAAACAAGTGTAAATTAAATTTCATTGTAAGTAACAACTTTAACAGGCGTTCCTTAGCCAAATGTGAATGCTCCAAAGTCGATGTTTCGTGCATGCTCCATCCAGCTCCCGCTTGCCAACCGATGTGACCTCACCAGCACCTCCCAACCAACACTAGGGGTACTCTTCTTCCCCCTAAGCCCCCTGAGCTGCAAAGTCTCCACACACACAATACCAGAGAATGCTAGCACCCATCTCGTCTCACAAGGTCGACCTACCGCTCGTTACCCGAGCTGGGTATCCCAACTCCCATAAAAGAAAGTTCAGTCAAGATGAAATTTCAGCAGCACAACATTACACAAGACAAACGATGGTCCATACTCCTCCTTCACCATCTCTTTTATAGTGTTTCCTAGTCATTAGTTTCCCAAACCCTCATTAGATTATTTTTTCATTTATTTAATTAGGAAAACCTCCCCCATACACATGTCATTCGATCCCTTAGTTGCACTAGAAATTCAATTTTATTAATTAATTAAATATTCCTATTTCCCTCACCCACCAAAAGCGTTCCTAAAAAAGCTTCTCGGTGTCCCAATATTCCCTTTTAATTCTTAAATGACTTACACCTTACTTAATTCCTAGTTGAGTTCATAAATAGAAAGTTCTAAGGGCTAGATTCCTTACTAAGTTAAACATTCATCTTTTTCTTTAAGTTTCCCCCTTTTTCCTTTTTTAACTAAAAATTAAATTAGCAAGTGTAGATAAAAACAACCATTTACCCTTTTAATAAAATTTATTCCTCCATTATAATTTTGACTTTAATAATTAAGTTTGAATTTCTTACCCCCTTCTTGTTACATGTTTATTTAGTTTTTTTTTTGTTATCCACGTGTTCTACTTAGACCTAGGTTTTAATTTCACTAGGCTGGGCAACATTTTTTTTTTTAAACTTTACTTATCACATCATTCATTTTAAAGCCAACCAGCTCCTAAGGAGGCATAGTTTTCTAGGCACTAGGTTTATTCACTTACCAGTTAAAATCACGACGTGCCCTTCAGGACGCACTACGTGCTCCAAGGGTGCCACTCACCTCTTTCTATTTTATTTGTGTGACATGCCCTTCAAGACACACTATGTTCTCCAAGGGTGCCACTCACCTCTGGATTGAATTTGATATACTTCAAACCCCTGGAGTCAATACTCCGCCAGGTGATCTTGTGGGAGACTAGGGGCCTCTGAGGAATAAGGACCCTGAGTTATTGCATGCCCCTTAGAATCATCGTGAGCGACTGTCACAGTCTGCCCTCATAGAATCATGGGTCTTCTCAAACTAGGTAATCGTTAACCTATAGTTCGAGCCACGACAAGAGTGCTAGTAGGCTGTGGTATGGTTGCTACCACACCTCTCCCTTAATGTCTCTAGTTGTCGTGCATGACCCCTCTACTCCAAATGTGAGTCAGGTTGGCAAGCTATCGCCAGCTTGCATCCATCAACGAATCATGTCAACAATAATAATCAATCATCATAACATATAATCATATGTACATATGTCACATCAACAACATTCAAACCCTAATAGTCCACTCCCCAACTTGATCCAGAGTCAAAGGGGTTTCATCGATGCCTCTACATCCTCAATGTCCAGAGTCCTGCACACTCAGGAGAACCCATTCAATAGCACTTGTCTATGTAAATACAACAAAATAACATATCATCATATCCACAATATCTCATAATCATAATCAAACGACCAACAGTATAATAACCTGGATCACTTGCATGCAAGTGTCCTCAAAGAATAAGTTTTCTCAGTGTGCACAAGAGCGAGATGTTACATTTTTACCTATCTTAGTTTCTCACTCTAATTCATGCAAATCCCGATCTATTTTAATTTTTAAATCTTCCTAGTTTGCCACCCTAACATTTAATTCAACAGCTATTTCAAATCTCCCCCCCCCCAATTATTTTTCCCCTAAGTTGAACGCCTTTTTAAATTTCTCTCCCATCGCATTTAATTAATATTCTTCATCTCAATGACTATATCCTATTATTATTTATTTTCCTTGTTGTCTTTCACTCAATGGTCATTGGCTCTCCTTATCTATAAATATGGAACTCAACACTCCTTTCAACCATATGTGCTTTCATGTCCTTGATGATGGGTGGAGTGTCCACTCAAAACATTGGACATTTCGAAACCTCTTATACAATTTACATCCATAATAATTCTCAAACATCAAGTAAGTTATATGTTTTTTTAATTGAATATTTGCCTATATATCCATATGTATGATTTTTCAAACCAAAATAGTCACCTAAAATACTATACATAAGTATAATATTTGAATCCTTAAAAAATACCTTGTGGTAGGTTGTGGTGGAAGGGGAGCGGTGGGGAGAGGGAGGGGCACAAAGGTGTTGGATGGGGGAGGCGCAAGCCAGGGGATAAATGGGGGGATGGGATGCATCATCGTCCCCCTGCAACCCCAAAGTCATAATCTATGGTGGAAGATGAATGGCAGGGGAGAGAGGGGAAGGAGGGTGGAAGGGTGGGGTGCATCACCCTCCTCCCCGCAACCCCAACACATTTTTTTTCTAATTTCATTTTTTTTTAATTATTTTTTATAATTTATTTTTATATTTTTTCCTTTAATTCCATTTTTAAATATATTATAAAATTAATTATAATCATCATTTTTTTTTTTTCACTTTTTCTTTAAAAAAAATTAAAGAGACCAAGTACCCTTTTTTTAATTAAAAAAAAATTAATATCATTATTTTATTAATTTCAAATGTTTTTTAAGAAAATGATTTTTTTTTAAAGAACAGGTTATTTTATTTATTTCTTTCTCGATGTTTTTTTTCTTTAGTTTTTTGTTTTTCCCTTAGTTTTTAAGGGCTCTTACGTTATGGTTTAAAAAATGTTGCAATTTTAAGCTCTCCAAAAATAAGCGGTGCTACCGATAACACCTCTTACTAATTCAAGATTGATTTTAAGATTTTAGTTGTAAGGATACTAGTTGTCAAGGCCAATATCACTTTTCAATTCTAGGGTTGATTTTAAGTTTTTTATTGCAACAGTATAGGTTAACAGTATAGATTGTTAGGGCCATCCTTTGAAAGAAGTTTTAATTTTGATCCCGAAAAGAAAAAATATGTTGTTGTTGGTGTCACTTTCCAATTTAAGGCTTGATTTTAAAGTTTTTGTTGGCAAAATTACGAGGTTGTAAATGCCATGGTTGCAAAAGGTGTTAATTTAAACCCTAAAAAATGCTATTGGTAACAACAATTTTCTATTAGGAGGTAAAAGCAATGACTAAATACAACCTCTTAAAAAACAAGAACTCTAAAAAATTCTCATCAACTTATAAGCAATTTTATTTTCTATGAATATTAGCCTTCTAAAATAAAGATCCAACTTTCATCAAACTTAAATGTAGTGATGCTTCATATCAATGCCCTTGTAATTGATAATCAGTTTCAAACCTACAAGTTACCGATTAAAAAAAAAAAAATTCATAACCAATATTTTAAACACAACATAAATGTAGTGATGCCTCATATCAATGCCCTTGTAATTGATAATCAGTTTCAAACCTACAAGTTACCAATTAAAAAAAAAAATCAAATTTCATAGCCAATATTTTAAACACAACTGAACTATTCCAAAAAAAAAAAATGTTATTCGAAGAAAATAAATAAACACAACAACGATCAAAAGCTAATTGCTTCCAAAATTTCATGTGCATTGACATCTATGTATATGTCCCAAACCAAAGCCTACTCATATTCAATGGATTCAAGCTAAGTCACCTAGTTCGAGTTAGTCTTCGATTTCGACGATCTTGAAGTTTGACAAATATTCACCAACGAGAATTTAGGTAATAAATTTCGACAACATTGACTTCGATCGGCTCTAAAGGGAAAAATAACGCTAAGTGCTAGAGCTGCGCTAAACCGTCGTTTGAGGGTTGAACAAAACCCTAGGAAAAATGATGTTGAGTGCTACTTCTGAATGAAACCATGGCTGATAAAGCAAAAAACCGTGGCTGTAAAATGAGGGAGAAATGGTAAATTTCAAATCATGGTGTGGTCAGGGCCTTCAACCTTCAAACCTTATTCTTTAGCCTCCACCTACGAACCATGGCCGAATCGTGGTCTGCAACCTCCGTCGTTAAGCCTTTAAAGAATCCTATAGCCAGCGTTGAAGGATCGAACGAAACCTAAACAAATTATAAATGATTTTGTTATAGTTCAAATTGGCCTTAAAATTCAAATTTATTTGAAAACCCCTGTGACTTAGGATTCAACAAATTAATGAAATGGGCATGTCATTAAAGCTCTATAAGATGAATTATTTTGAGCGACGGAGACCGTGTGTTGTAGATTTCAATTCTCAATGTTTTGGGCTTATCATTTCAGCCCATCTTCTTGAGATAAGTTATCAAGGTTGGTGGCAACACTAACCATAAATAGAGGTAAAACAATGCTTCATTTTTAAAACTCATGTGTCGGCTTGGTTCTCGTTTTACGTTCTATTTATATTAGGGTTATATTTATTTTTAATGCGGTCTATGATGGACCATTTGCTCAATTTCCAACCATCATCTTTATTCAAGTTTTAAGGATGATTTTCAATTTTCATGGTCTCACTTATTTTTCTTTTAGTGTAATGATCAATTTTCACAATTATGTTGAAAATGTAGGCTTTTTCAAGGAAGATTTGATGTTTGGATTCATTAGAGTGTTATGCAAGAGCATATTTCTTTATGCAACCATGTGATACGTCAGTGCCTTGTTCTTTAAACCTAATTTGAAAAGTCATGTGAGTGTCACTGATATAAAATTTTCCACAATCACAAGGGAATGAGTAAACATGTTTAGCTTTCTTCGGATCTATCAGGTCATTAGAATGATTAAGAATTTTTCGTAAGGTTTTGAGAGGAGAGAAGGAAACTCTAATTTTCTTCTTAATAAGTATTTTGGCCATTTTATTAGTGTTTCCTTGGATGTAAGGAAGCACGATAGTTTTGGATATGCCATCGTTTATTTGATTTTTCTTCCTATGCTTGATCACCCTCTCAACTTGTTTATTAGTGTAACCATTAATTTTAAATACTTTATGAAGGTGTTTAAGCTTATGATCAATATGCTCATCATTAGAGATCCATAGTTTATTTGATTTTTCTTCCTATGCTTGATCACCCTCTCAACTTGTTTATTAGTGTAACCATTAATTTTAAATACTTTATGAAGGTGTTTAAGCTCATGATCAATATGCTCATCATCATAGATCCACTTGGATCTAGTAACTCAAATGTTTATAGCACTCATCTTCTGAGAAGGATGGTGGTGAGAATCAACTTATAGGGATTTGTCGACGTGAGTCTTTTTCCTATAAACTTGATGAGAGAGAAATTAGTCGATGTTTTTAGAGAGGAGAATGCCCAAGAATGAAAGTTTTTTGTCATTCTCTATTTCCATGATAAACTTAATAAAGTCACTATTTCCATGATAAACTTAATAAAGTCAGATTGAATTTTCATGTGCCTTAAGAAAAAGTTCAGGTTTTCTCTTCTATGAGTCCAAATAAAATACGTATCATCTACATATCTCAGCTAGTGATTTGGTTTATGAGGTACAAAGTTGATAGCTCTTTCTTCAAAATCCTCCATGAAAAGGTTTCCAATGATAGCAGGAGAACTCATAGTAACACCATTGGTTTGCTCATATATGTCACCAGTGAAACTAAAATATATGGACTTCAGGAAAACTTCAACCATGTTTGCGGGTTCATCATCACCGATCCTCCTAATCACATTAATAATATCGTCGCTAGGAATTTTAGTGTATAAGAATACCATGTCAAAACTTACCATGAAATCTGTTTCGCTAACCTTGAAGGACTTTATTCCTTTGACGAAATGAGAGAAATCCTTGATAAAAGATAGAGCATGTCCAACTAGAGCTTTGACTCTATCACCCAATAGATTTGCAAAGTTGTAAGATTAAATATTAACAAAGAAAATATATTACTTTTTATATTGAGATAAAAATGGCTCATTTTAACTTTCCTACATTCTGACTTTGAATATTAAGTATTATGAACAAAAGAGAAATTGACAATAATATTCTTTAAATAATTTATATTGATTTTTTTTTAAGTGTTTATTTATTTTTTTATTTAAAATAGTTTATATTGATTGATTTATTTATATATAAAGTTATAATGTCATAATAAAAAATAATATTTTATTTTTCATTTTAATTTATAATAAAAAATTTCCATATTTTATTTATAATAAATAAGTTTTTAAAAATTATAGAAATGTTCAAAGTATGAGAGAGTCTCTTGCTACATAAATAGTCATATTCATAGTAAAATAAACTTTCTATCTTTTTCATAATATCTATTAGGATGAAAATTGAGGATACAAGCTTTGTATGCTGGTTACATATATATGAGAAACCAAATTTCATTTTTCTTTTATAAAAACCATCAATTTTTTTTAATCGTCTTTTCAACAACTATCTTTTTTTTATTTATATCGTCTTTTCAACATTGTTGTGAGATTTTTTAATAAAAACCATATTTTTCTTTATATCGTCTTTTCGAAGGTTTGAGGCATCAAAATCCTAACCTTTGCACGAATGTTGACATTAAGGAAACACAAGAACCTGTTGACCTTAAGTTTCTCAGTATTCAGGTGCAGAGCATACTGAAGCAGCTCCATAAAACGGGCCTTGTATGCGGGCACCGTACGACCGCCCTGTCGCAAGGCATTGAACTCGTTGAGATGACACTCAATGAATTCCTCCAATAAATACCTCTCTCGGAACCTTTCCTCGAACAGTTCCCATGACACGTCTTCGATGGCCATGTTCAATTGCTGCAAGAGCGTCTTCCACCATAGAAGAGCACTCCCCTTTAGTTGAAAGACCGCCATGCAGACCTTCATGTTGGAGGTATAGTCACGAAGTGAAAATCACATCTCCATATTCTCCAACCATGCAACGATGGCTGCGCCGTTCGGGGCACCAAAGAACTCAGGAAATTCAACCTTCTCGAGATTGCAATGAATGCTACCAGTACAGACCGGAGCGCGTGGTGGACCTTCATGGGGTGTCGCTGCCTAGGCCTCATCTCTATCCAAACAGCTGATCAATGCCTCAGACATTCACTGAAAGGACCTCATCAGCCCAATCACATCACCCACAACTATCTGTTCCTGCCCGACAACATGTTCGTCTCCCTGGGGGGTAGACCCCTCGAGCATGGATGCTACTGGAGGCGTCATGCCTCCTCTCCTAACACCTCGTCGTCTACCTTTGCGACGTCCTCTAACCATGATTACCTACACGAATACAAATCAGTTTAATTAGCAACATTACAATCAAATATCTAATCAACAGAAGCCGTAGTGATCCCAAGTCGCGGGTTGAACCAGCTCTGATACCATATGTAATGACCCATGTTGTTTCGACTACATGTGACGCAACGCAAAAGCAATTTTTTTTTAGCAGGAAGGTAACAACGACAAACAATCGATTAACTCAACTCGACGATGAACACAATGCACACAATTCAGACAACCGATAACATAACAACCTAGCATACTAGCACATCCCGCATCTGGATGCCACATATGAAAATCAATCAAACAAATAACAACAACTAGATTATATGTCCTACTTCTACAACATTTCAAGGCGCAAGAGAAATATAACTTCTATAAAAATCATACATCAACATATTCAGTGGCGCAAAGAGATATAAGTGCCTAATCCTTTATACATAACCATTATTCCATGGCGCAAGGGAATCTGATTACTTAAACATTCATACATCGCATTAAATTCCAGGCGTAAGAGTAATCATTAGCTTATTTTCATGGTGTAAGGTAAACAAATTCTAAAACAATCATACATTCACATGGTTAGTGGCGCAAAGAAATCAAATCTTTAACCATTCATACCTCACATTAATTTCCTTGAGCAACAAATTCTATTGCAAACATACATCAATTTAAAGGACGTGATTAGCCATCTATGCAATTTTCCCTCAAGATTCCATAGTGCAATAACATGTATCAAATAATTTATGCAAGTTACCATCATCAAGAATCCATCCTTAAAACATTATAATTAAAATCCCCTCTCTTGTTTTTCAAGTCATTTATTAATTAATTAACATTTTATTAACATAAAATTCTTACTACAGTTGCCATTCACTAACACATAATTCCTTGCATAAGCCTAAGTTAAATATTCCAACCATATCATTACCCTTCCCAAACATACATGCCTTAGATTATGATAATTGACATATCCACACTCTTATGCATAAGATAATGAGAAACATAGGAAATGCATGACCCTAAAATGCCTTATCAATAATTAAACCACATTTATTGAAATATGTATCAATCATGTATACATATACTCTATTTAATTCATCCCAGTACCATGTAATCTATAAACTCCTTTAATTCCATTTTTGGTATCAACATTGATATCTCGATTTAACATTAATATCGATGTCCATTAATATTCGTTGTCTACACCAATATCGTTGTCTATTAATAAATCTATGTCTAACAATGATAACACAGTCTAACAAAATATCTATGTCTATTAATATTCGATGTCAAACAACAATATCGTTGTTTATTAATATTCACTGTCAACAATCAATGTCGTTGTCTATTAATAAATGTTACAGTATCTATTGAAAAATCATTGTCAAACAATCCATATTGTTTTCTATTAATGAATGTTAATGTATCTCTTGAAAAATCATTGTCAACAATCCATATTGTTGTGTATTAATAAATGTTACTGTATCTATTGAAAAATTGTTGTCAAACAATCCATATTGTTGTCTATTAATAAATCTATTGATAAATATGTTGATAAAACTATTGATAAATATATGGATAAATCTATTGATATTGTTGGGTAAATACGGGGTAAATTGTTGTCTAAAAACTCCAAGAAAATCGCCCAAGGGCACTACCTTTGCTGGGAAAATCGCCAAGCAATTCATTGTTGATAACTTGACTTTTTCTGAGGAAAAGAGAACATATATAAGGTGGGTACAAGTCACCCAGATTCGCTAGGAAAGAAAAATGATTTCCCCCTCTTTGTAAGGAGCCAAGGAATTATAGATTAATCCTTCAGAGATTAATCATTCCAATGCAGAGATAATCATTCAGAAGGAAAACACAGAGGTTAATCATTCAAAAATGAATCATTAAAAAACGCAAAGATAATCATTCAAAAGGAAAACGCATAGGTTAATCAATTAGAAATGAATCATTCAAAAACACAAAGATAAGCATTCACAAGGAAAACACAGAGGTTAATCATTCAGGGATGAATCACTCAAAAATGCAGAGAGACCTGTAAAAATCATGGAGAAAAATGCATGGATTATTAATGTTATTCGCTGGGAGAAGTTAAAAAAAACGCAGAGAGAAATAACTCTGATCTTTGACGGGTGGTTTTGCTGCACCTAGCAGTGAATTCGCTGGGCTATCAACCACAAAACTTCACAGAGTATTTTAAACGATAAATGTAGAGCATAGAAGGGTGATCTTGTTGTTCAAGAAGTGAACTCGTCGGGTAGTCAACAAAAAAATATGCTCAGAAATAAAACAGTTTATACAACAGGAAGTGACACCCCAATCGTCGGTTGGAAGCACGAAGTTGCAGAGAAGAAACAAAATAATCGCAGAGCCTAAGGAGGGAATAAACGCTCAGGAGATAACTCCTCGCGGGGAAGAGAAGGGATCCTACAGTTATTATCCATGCACAAGAAAGCAAGGCATTTGAATCTAAATATTTAACACTAGAGTGAAAGACAGTCAATTCGGCTCTTGGTCGACTACTCAGGCACAGACTAATAACTTAAAGGATCAACGAACAAAGGATAAAACCCCAATATGCATCCAGATCTTCTTCATGGAGAAGTAAGTAATGAAATAAAAGTGCAATCAAGGAATAAGGAAAACGCAGGCAGGAGATACAAAGCGCGTGCAAGGTTTTGAGTATGGGGCTCATTCTGGCCACACAAATATAGACAGTAACTCAAAAATAATAGATACTTTGGATAGAAAGGGGTTCTTACTGAATGAATCGAGCGACAAGTGAATTAAAATTTCCATAGAAATACATGGGAAAGGAAAGCTCATGGCAATGAAATCTTCATCCGAGTACAGTAAAATAAACAAGTGTAAATTAAATTTCATTGCAAGCAACAAATTTAACAGGCGTACCTTAGCCAAATGTGAATGCTCCGAATTCGATGTTCTGCGCGCGCTCCATCCAGCTCCTGCTTTCCAACCGATGTGACCTCACTGGTACCTCCCAACCAATGCTAGGGGTACTCTTCTCCCCCTTGAACCCCCTGAGCCTCAAAGGGGCCACACACACAATACCAGAGAATGCTAGCACCCAACTTGCCTCACAAGGTCGACCTACCACTCGTTACCCGAGCTGGGTATCCCAACTCCCACAAGAGAAAGTTCAGTCAAGATGAAATTTCAGCAGCGTAATGTTACACAAGCCAAATGATGGTCCATACTCCTCCTTCACTATCTCTTTTATAGTGTTTCCTAGTCATTAGTTTCCCAAACCGTCATTAGATTCCTTTTTCATTTATTTAATTAGAAAAAACTCCCTCGTACACATGTCGCCCAATCCCCTAGTTGCACCAAAAATTCAATTTTATTAATTAATTAAATATTCCTATTTCCCTCACCCACCAAAAGCATTCCTAAAAACGCTCCTTGGTGTCCCAATATTCCCTTATAATTCTTAAATGGCTTACACCTTACTTAATTCCTAGTTGAATTCATAAATAGAAAGTTCTAAGGGCTAGATTCCTTACTAAGTTAGACATTCATCTTTTTCTGTAAGTTTCCCCCTTTTTCCTTTTTTAACTAAAAATCAAATTAGCAAGTGTAGATAAAAACAACCATTTACCCTTTTAATAAAATTTATTCGTCCATTATAATTTTTACTTTAATAATTAAGTTTGAATTTCTTACCCCCTTCTTGTTACATGTTTATTTATTTATTTTTTATTTTTTATCCACGTGTTCTACTTAGACCTAGGTTTTAATTTCACTAGGTTGGGTGGCATTTTTGTTTTTAAAGGGATTTTTTTTTTTAACTTTACTTATCACATCATTCATTTTAAGGCCGACTAGCTCCTAAGGAGGCATAGTTTTCTAGGCACTAGGTTTATTCACTTACCAGTTAAAATCACGACGTGCCCTTCAGGATGCATTACGTGCTCCAAGGGTGCCACTCACCTCTTTCTGTTTTATTTGCGTGACACACCCTTCAAGACACACTATGTTCTCCAAGGGTGCCACTCGCCTCTTGACTGAATTTGGTAGACGTCAAACCCCTGGAGTCAATACTCCGTCGAGTGATCTTGTGGGAGACTAAGGGCCTCTAAGGAATAAGGACCCTGAATTATTGTGTGCCCCTTAGAATCATCGTGAGCAACTACCACAGTCTGCCCTCACAGAATCATGGGTCTTCTCGAACTAGGTAATCGTTAACCTATAGTTCGAGCCACAACGGGAGTGCTAGTAGGTTGTGGTAGGGATGCTGCCACACCTCTCCCTTAATGTCTCTGGTTGTCATGCGTGACCCCTCTACTCCAAATGTGAGTTTGGTTGGAGAGATATCGTCATCCTGCATCCGTCAACGAATCATGTCAGCAATAATAATCAATCATCATAACATCTAATCAAATGTACATATGTCACATCAACAACATTCAAACCCTAACTGTCCACTCCCCGATTCAATCCAAAGTCAAAGGGGTTTCATCGATGCCTCTACATCCTCAATGTCCAGAGTCTTGTACACTCAAGAGAACCCATTCAATAACACTTGTCTATGTAAATACAACAAAATAACATATCATCATATCCACAATATCTCATAATCATAATCAAACGACCAATAGTATAATAACCCGGATCACTTGCACGCAAGTGTCCTAAAAGAATAAGTTCACTCAGTGTGCGCAAGAGCGAGATGTTAAATTTTTACCTATCTTAGTTTCTCACTCTAATTCATGCAAATCCCAATCTTTTTTTAATTTTTAAATCTTCCTAGTTTCCCACCCTAACATTTA
>JZKD02S0445113.1:600214-622551 GCA_000966675.3 Picea glauca
AAGAAAATGTATTTTTTTAAAAGAATAGGTTTTTTTATTCATTTGTTTCTTGATGTTTTTTTTCTTTAGTTTTTGGTTTTTCCCTTAGTTTCTAAGGGCTCTTACGTTATGGTCTAAAAAATGTTGCAATTTTAAGCCCCCCTAAAATAAGGGGTGCTACCGTTAACACCTCTTACTGATTCAGGATTGATTTTAAGATTTTAGTTGTAAGGATACTAGTTGTCAAGGCCAGTGTCACTTTTCGATTCTAGGGTTGATTTTAAGTTTTTTGTTGCAACAGTATAGATTGTCAGGGCCATCCTTTCAAAGAAGTTTTAATTTTGATCTCGAAAAGAAAAAAATATGTTGTTGTTGGTGTCACTTTCCAATTCAAGGCTTAATTTTAAAGTTCTTGTTGGCAACATTACGAGGTTGTAAATGCCATGGTTGCAAGAGGTGTTAATTTTAACCCTAAAAAATGCTACTAGTAACACCAATTTTCAATTAAGAGGTAAAAACAACAACTAAATACAACCTCTTAGAAAACAAAAACTCTAAAGAATTCTCATCAACTTGTAGACAATTTTTTTTTCTATAAATATTAGCCTTTTAAAATAATAAAGATCCAACTTTCATCAAACTTAAATGTAGTGATGCTTCATATCAATGCCCTTATAATTGATAATCAGTTTCAAACCTACAAGTTACCGATTAAAAAAAAATCAAATTTCATAGCCAATATTTTAAACACAACATAAATGTAGTGATGCCTCATATCAATGACCTTGTAATTGATAATCAATTTCAAACCTACAAGTTACCGATTAAAAAAAAATCAAATTTCATAGCCAATATTTTAAACACAACAGAACTATTCCAAAAAACATGTTATTCGAAGAAAATAAATAAACACAACAACGATCAAAATCTAATTGCTTCCAAAATTTCATGTGCATTGACATTTATGTATATGTCCCAATCCAAAGCCTACTCATATTCAATGGATTCAAGCTAAGTCACCTAGTTCGAGTTAGTCTTCGATTTCGACGATCTTGAAGTTTGACAAATATTCGCCAACGAGAATTTGGGTAATAAATTTCGACAACATTGACTTCGATAGGCTCTAAAGGGAAAAATAACGCTAAGTGCTAGAGCTGCGCTAAACCGTGGTTTGAAGGTTGAACAAAACCCTAGGAAAAATGATGTTGAGTGCTACTTCTGAATGAAACCATGGCTGCTAAAGCAAAAAACCGTGGCTATAAAATGAGGGAGAAATGGTAAATTTCAAACCATGGTGTGGTCAGGGCCTTCAACCTTCAAACCTTATTCTTTAGCCTCCACCTTCGAACCATGGTCGAATCGTGGTCTGCAACCTCCGTCGTTAAGCCTTTAAAGAAGCTTATAGCCAGCGTTGAAGGATCGAACGAAACCTATATCATCTTTATTCAAGTTTGAAGGATGATTTTCAATTTTCATGGTCTCACTTATTTTTCTTTTAGTGTAATGATCAATTTTCACAATTATGTTGAAAATGTTGGCTTTTTCAAGGAAGATTTGATGTTTAGAGTCATTAGACTGTTATGCAAGAGCATAATTCTTTATGCAACAATGTGATATGTCAGTGCCTTGTTCTTTAAACCTAATTTGAAAAGTCCTGTGGCTGTCACCGATATAAAATTTTCCACAATCACAAGGGAATGAGTAAACACGTTTAGCTTTTTTCGAATCTATCAGGTCATTAGAATGGTCAAGAATTTTTCCTAAGGTTTTGAGAGGAGAGACGGAAACTCTAATTTTCTTCTTAATAAGTATTTTGGCCATTTTATTAGTGTTTCCTTGGATGTAAGGAAGCACGATAGTTTTGGATATGCCATCGTTTATTTGATTTTTCTTCCTATGCTTGATCACGCTCTCAACTTGTTTATTTGTGTAACGATTAATTTTAAATACTTTATAAAGGTGTTTAAGTTCATGATCAATATGCTCATCATCAGAGATCCACTTGGATCTAGTAACTAAAATGTTTATAGCACTCATCTTTTGAGAAGGATGGTGGTGAGAATCAACTTATAGGGATTTGTCGATCTGAATCTTTTTCCTATAAACTTGATGAGAAAGAAATTCGTCGATATTTTTAGAGAGAGAATGTCCAAGAATGAGTTTTTTGTCATTCTCTATTTCCATGATAAACTTAATAAAGTCACTATTTCCATGATAAACTTAATAAAGTCAGATTGACTTTTCATGTGCCTTAAGAAAATGTCCAGGTTTTCTCTTCTATGGGTCCAAATAAAATAAGTATCATCTACATATCTTAGCTAGTGATTTGGTTTATGAGGTACAGAGTTGATAGCTCTTTCTTCAAAATCCTCCATGAAAAGGTTTCTAATTAGGGAAAGAGGAGAACTCATAGTAACACCATTGGTTTGCTCATATATGTCACCACTAAAACTAAAATATATGGACTTAAGGAAAACTTCAACCATGTTTGCGGGTTCATCATCACCGATCCTCCTAATCACATTAATAATATCGTCGCTAGGAATTTTAGTGTATAAGAATACCATGTCAAAACTTACCATGAGATCTGTTTCGCTAACCTTGAAGGACTTTATCCCTTCGACGAAATGAGAAAAATCCTTGATAAAAGATAGAGTATGTCCAACTAAAGCTTTGAGTCTATCACCCAATAGATTTACAAAGCTGTAAGATTAAATATTAACAAAGAAACTATATTACTTTTTATATTGGGATAAAAATGGCTCATTTTAACTTTCTTACATTTAGACTTTGAATATTAAGTATTATGAACAAAAGAGAAATTGACAATAATATTCTTTAAATAATTTATATTGATTTATTTTTTTTAAGTGTTTATTTTTTATTTTTTTAAATAGTTTATATTGATTTATTTTATTTATATATAAAGTTATAATGTAATAATAAAAAATAATATTTTATTTTTTATTTTAATTTATAATAAAAAAATTCCATAAGTTTTTAAAAATTATTTATAAATGTTCAAAGTATAAGAGATTCTCTTGCTACATAAATAATCATATTCATAGTAAAATAAACTTTCTATCTTTTTCATAATATCTATTAGGATGAAAATTGAGGATACAAGCTTTGTATGCTGGTTACATATATATCTATGAGAAACCAAATTTCATTTTTCTTTTATAAAAACCATCAATGTTTTTTTAATCGTCTTTTCAACAACTATCTTTTTTTTCATTTATATCGGCTTTTCAACATTGTTGTGAGATTTTTTAATAAAAACCATATTTTTCTTTATATCGTCTTTTCGAAGTTGTTGTGGAAAAAAAATATTATAATAACATTATAGATGTATAGTTGATATATAGAAAATCAAAACAATAAAACAATCAAATGGAATGCAATGAAAGCAAGTTCAGGGAAAGCGTCCAATTGATGTTGCAACCATGTAAATGAAAATGAATTGTTTAAAGAGAAGTGTAAAATTGAAGTTAAATTCTAAAGAATAAGGGAAAATCAAACAAATTAAATATTTGAAAAGGAATGAAAGGTCCTATTAATGCTGCAACAACTATGTAAATAAAAAGGAAGTGTAAAATTAAAGTTAAATTCTAAAGAAAAAATAAACAATTAAATATTTAAAAAGGCGGTTGATGCATATCAATGTTATGTATATAATATTTTATTATTATTATTATTTTTAAAAACATTTTTATTTACAAAACTTCTCTAATTTAATTGTTAAAATAATTAAAATTAATCTAAATAATTACAGAGAATGAATATTGAGTAAATGATTGCAATAAATTTAATCATCCTGAAAATACAAAGAATACTGATGATTACTACGATGAATAAGAAGAGCCCATCCTCAGTCTGCGATCGCCTGGGCAGACCGACTCCGTTCTCAGGAAACCCAACAGTCGGCCCTCTTACGCGATCAAGAAGGAATACGAACAAAACGTGACCGTGGCTCTACATATCGGTCCTCCAACCTCTGTTCGCCTGGACAACGACGCAATTCCGAGCGTTAACAATGGGTGTTTCCAAGCGAGAGGTTGGCCATGGGTCAGTTTTGGATGCCCACACCATCTCAGATTCTTGTCGGTCCTACACAGTTTTCCTACGTAGTCTGTATAAGAAGCTTCATACATAGTCTTTATAAGAAAGTTCATATGAATTGATAGTACAATTTATTTAAATTATATTAAACATACCCTGTTTGATTTGATGTCAATATTGTTGCAGGTTTAGGTGGTTGCATCCACCAGAGTCTATGGACTCTGCCTAGTCATCGAATTCATGATATTATAATGTAGAATAATCATTATGGATAGAACAATTCAACCATAATGAATCTCCATTTTAACATTTTCTTACCTGTACAATGTAGATTCGTTCTTTCAATGGTAGCCCTATTATTCCAAAAAGGGACAGAGAGATTATGTTAATTCATATAGTCTACTTCATGTATTTCTTGATTATATTTATGCGATTATTGTTTGCATGCGGTATTTTCGGGCACAATAACATACTGAAATACAAATTATTGTCATAGGATACCATGTGCGCCAATGTTGTGCTTCATATGTGCATTCTTCACCCCTTTCTCTTGCACTGCCACGTATTCTCTCTCTCTCTCTCTATATATATATCGATTTGCATTTCATTTTTTCATTTACACTGCATGGCTTCAGAAAAGAGAATTCCCTTCCCACCATTATTATTGGGTATGTCAAATTAGAGTATACTACATGCATACACACAACAAGATAATTAATCCACCAAGCTGCTCTTAAAAGAAAATTTATATTGATCAAGATATATTGTTTTATTTGTTCTGGCTATTGCAAATTCTCGCCCGCCAACGAAAGAGGAACATTCATGTAAGGCGTTGGGTTTGACGAATCACAGACAGTAGGAACTGAAGATAGTAGTAACGGGGGTGCAGACGCCTTGTTTTCTCTATAACTTTTATAATGTATATTACTTGAATATGAATCGGATCTATGAAAATAAAATAATGTCGATCATGGGATAATGAACATATTTGATAGCAGTTGGACATGAAATGGCCTAGTGATGTAATGCTAAGGACATACCTTAAAAAATGAGGCAAAGGATGATGCACATGCTTCTGTGATTGGAGCATAGGAAATCTAGAAACCCAGATAGAGTTGCTATTAGTATAGAGACCTAGAAACCCAGATAGCACTACTACCAGTATGCGCACGAAAAACCACAAATCGACACCCCTTTGCTCGTTCGAACAACATATAATCCCAAGTTTAATATTGCTTGGAATTGCTTACTTATTTATCCTTTTTTGGTGAAGCCACAACCACCACACAACGACGTTACATGGATCAACGCAAAGCAACTTAAGTTGGGATCGATGTAGATGTAGAACCATATTGCTCACACGAAAGACGAATATGTTGAGATCGACGACAAGCTCTCACTCTCTGCTCTACATACAGAGCCATTTCAAGGAAGGAGGGCAGAGATCTTTGTTGGAGTTACTTCACACACACCTAGGATTTATTTTTCCTAATCTTTTTCCTTGTTTATTAATCATAATTAGTCATTATCCAGTCTCCTATATTTTAGGGGAGAATATGCCACCTAGAAAATATTCTCTTTTAGTTGACACTTCAGTTTGACTAGTTGAGTTGAGTTTAGATGCTGCATTAGTTTTGTAACCATGCAACATTGGGATCATCACCAACTAATGCGTACTTGCCTTGGGATCATTGGGATCATCACCAAAATGGTGCATTACCCTTATTTCCTGAGTTAACTCCTCACTACTCTCTATTCAGTCAGTTAACTAAAGACTAGTTGACTAGTTAACTCAACTAGGTGGCAGTTCACTCCCGTAACTGCCTAAGAGACTAGACTAGGTGGAAGTTCACTTATGTAACTGTTGGTGTGTGTATAGATCACTCTAGAACACCATTATGGCTCATTAGTTACTCATGTATCCTATATCTATTGTAAATTATTCACTCTTTCAGTGTGGAAACGGTTAATGAGAATTATTTCATTCTTTCTCTCCTTCTTCTTTCTCCAATTCTCTCTGCAAATGTGTGTATTATTCTTTATCTAGATCTATTTTTTTCATGTTCAACACATTTACATGGTATCAAAGTTGAAGGAATGCCAAGAAAAAGCTACACCAAATTATTTTTGGAGGTACTGAAGATTGAAGAACGCAAAAAAGATGGAATATATGTTTTACTCACCGATAATACTTCTCACGCCTCATAACTATTTGGAGTGGAAGCCAAAGATTCTACTTCTTCTCAGAAGTAGAGGCTTCTACCAAATAACCATGGAAATGGAAGTAGAGCCTGATTCCGCCGATGAGAAAAATGACTTTCTCAATAGACAAGATATGGCCATAGGATTTATGTATATTTTTCCAGAAATTCTCCACCAAGTATATGATGACTCACAAGAATCAAATCCAAATGAATTATGGACCAGATTGGAGGTTCTATTCGGGAATAAAGAATATTGTGAATATTTCATGCAGGAGGTTGAACAAATAGAGCCAAAAGAGAAGCCATCAGAAGATCAAGCCTCTTATTATGAAGAGTCTTCTACAAAAGTAATTGCACAAATTTGTATTCCATTAATTGAAGATGATGTCTACTCCATTTCAGATTTTTTTTCTCAATATCATGTGGAATATATATGGCATGCATCTAAGGATCACATGTAGACACTTTTCCATGCGCAATGCATGCATCTCACGAAACAAAAAGGCAGCCGCACACATCCGACTCAATTATAATATTTTATGAGAAACAATTTCAGAAAAAAATCAAATATTTGAATTCCTCTCTGGAAAATATCCAATTTCAAAAAAAAAATCGTCCGAAACGGAGTTTGGGAAATGAATTTATGATCATTTTAAAATCAACAAAATTTCAGCGTTTTTTCCGGAAACGGCAGCACGGTTTTCAAAATTTCATCCAAACTCTATTTGGATCTTCTTCATTACAAGAAGATAAAGTGGATATGTGTGGAAATATCAATGGTGCACCTATTTCATCATATCCGTGCATACATCTACATCTTCAACAAAATCTTCAACGAGAACAAACTTGCACAGTTGCGAGGTCTTCTTGGAGTGAAGGACACGGTTGCATAGCAACTATTTTTTGTTCCTTCTCATTTTTTTTAATTTTTTTTATGCATTGTAATTTGAGGGAGGGTTTTTCCCATGAGGTTTTCCCTCTTTCCTTGTTTATTTCAGTGTATCTTTTGTATTTGGATACCTAACATGGCCTCGTTGTCGGGATCCATTCTTTATTTTCACCATAGTTGTAATGTCTCTTTCCAAATAGGAGTTCCAAAGAGGAGGCTTAATGGTATAAACCACCCCGTTATACTATAGCTAGGGCCAGAAAAGGGGTAAACATGGTTACTAGAGGTCACTTCAGTCAAAGGTGTTATGTTCAGAAAGTGACATTGAGATAAAAATGGTTAAAAGCGCTTTTAAGTCATTATGAGCTAAAAATAGAACAGATGAGCTAAAATTAGAAGTCAATAGTGAATTAGGGTTTTAGCAGTGAAATAGGGTTTTTGAAAAATATAAGAGAAGAGTCAGCGACGTAATTCATCACTATGCAGATTATGACTTGTCATTGAGGAGAGAGGCACATCTCAGGAGAGATAGTTCAGTGGATTCTAGGAGGAAGACACCAGTTGGCTAATTTTGGTGTTGAGAGACGCGCCCTAGTCACCGGGAAGATCAAACAGGTCTTCCATCACTCTTCAACAAAAATTACGTAGGGTCCAGTAGCAAGGGAACACTTATCCAGGGTGAGGTCACAGCTCCTAAGGAGGTCCAGGGAATCGATTTGTCCCATTCAGGGAGAGTTCAAAGATTCCCCTTCGACCCAGTTGAGAGGAAGGCAACACACATCTTTTTCTTGGTTCCTCATCAGATTCCGACGAAGGAATCATCTGGGGCACATTTTCCAGACTTGGAAGTGCGACACTTTTAGTGGACACATTCGGGGTTCCTGAGTGAGCATCAGATCAGATTCAGGGAAACCCTTTCGACCCATTTCCTAGTAGACCAAGGTGATCATTTTGAGATACATCTCTGCTGATTCTGGCAGTGGAATCGCTAGGACGCATTTTTCCAGTGAGAGAGGGGCGCAATCCCCCAAGGGGATCCATTCAGGGTCCAGACCCACAAGCAGAGGGGTCAGTCAGTTACCAGGCCTGTGAGCTAGAGCAGGGCACACCATTTGGGACAGTTTCTAGGCCATTTTGAGAGGTATAGTCACCAGGGCAAACTTTCCAGAATTCCAACAGTTACCATACGAGCTGCCATAGTTCCAGCTCATCCATTGATCCCATAATGCTCATCTATTATCGGGTATTATCATTTAGTTTTCTTATTGTATTCCAGCTAAGATCCTTTTGTCTTTTGATCTAGCCGAGTGATTCATTTTCTTTAGACGCATTCAACCTTTGTACTCCGCAGAGATATCATAATATAAACTTTGCAGTCCTTTGTCACAGTTGTTATTTATATGATCATTTATATGTTGTAAATGATTAATCCTACACACACATTAGAAGCACTTCCTAGACTTGCGAAGTCAGGAACATTACATTGGTATTAGAGATTTAGTCCTGCCATCCCGTGACTAAAGACGATGAGTGCATCAGAAGACCCAGAGGGTCGGGAACACGTAGGTGACGAATATGTCACTTATAACATGCATAGGGAAAGAAGGTCTAGGCCCGAATTTCCTCCTTTTCCTCCTAGCTCAGAGGAAGATGAAGAGGCACACAGAGAAGCAGAGAGAAGGGTAGAGTGTAAGACTGAGCATGAGGCGGAGAGGATGCTAGGAGATAGATATGAGAGACCAGAGGGCAGTGGCAAGGCCCCCATGGAACCAGAGACAACTTTCATGCAGGTTATCAGTGATATGTTAGCTAGTCACTGGACCATGTCTCAGTCCTTGCATAGGTGGTTGATAGATTGGCTAGAGTTTGCACCCCAGACACACAAACCTCGCATCCAACACAGGGGAACTCAAGTGCAGGCAGTAGACCCCAGTCACCCACTCGCACATACACTTCTACGAGTAGGATTCCCAGATCCTTGTTTCCCAGTTTCCATAGGGCACCCCTGATAGCAACACAACCGCCGATACCACAGAGGCCGCCCACTCATGCAGAGGACATAGCAGGGTATCAGAGGGAGTACACAACATTGGATCGTGACTTCCATCAGGACATGACCCTAGTCGAGTACTGTGAACTCAGACTCAGGAACTGCCCCAGATAGCCACAAAGAGGAGGACCGCAACAACAACAGGGGCATAATATGGATTTCATCTAAAGAGTTGGTAAACTAACCATACCTTTTTTCGACGGATCACCCAAATGCACCACCAGAGCTTGGGTACAGAAGCTAGACACATACTACAAGCTCAATCAGATGATCGAGACAGAGGCCATCAGTTTCACGACCTTACACTTGGAGGGTGAGGCATACGAGTGGTGGTATCATGTATTGGTGGCATTGGGTCACAGTCGCATCACCTCCTATAGGGAGTTGACAGAGAGGCTCATGGACAGGTTTGACATGAGGGATCCCGAGATCCACTTCAGGGATCTAGCTCAGTTGAGAAAAATTGGCACAACAGAGGCATTCATCATGGAGTTTCAATGAGTAGACATGGCAGTGATAGATATATCAGAGCCCAGAATGATCATGCTATTCACATAGGGACTCACAGAGCCTTTGAGAGGATGGGTGAAGGCATACAGGCCTCCCACCTTGCAGGATGCCATCCTTCGCACACGAGATTTGGTAGACTCAGTGCCAAAGAATAAAACCTTTTCCAAACCCTTCGTACCCAGAAGGATCGAGACAGGAAGATATTCTAGAGAGAATGGAAGGCCAAGGACAAGTTGGATGATGAGACTAGGTGAGAGCTTATGAGGAAGAAGCTTTGCTTCAACTACATAGACCCTTGGGTCACAGGCCATAGGTGCATGGGTAAGGGAGAGATTCATCATATTGAGGTGGCAACAGACAGTGTGGATAGTGAGGTGGAGAAGTAGGACAATGGATCCATTAGCTCAGAGGAGGAGTCAACACAGGGAGAGGAGCAGCCTCCCCGTAGACCACTGACACCAGTAGGAGCCCATCCTCTAGTAGTCCCATAGCCACCTGAGTAGGCTAATAGGAGGAAACCAGCAAAGGGAGGAGTCATAGCGACCCTTTCTGGTGTTCCCAGGTATGATACCCTCCGGATCATAGGGACTATTCAGGGGCAACGAGAAATCTCCCTGATAGATGGTGGGGCCACCCACAACTTCATCGACGCTTCACTAGTATCGAGACAGACACTTCAGACATAGGAGTTTGAGGGGTTTGATGTTGTAGTAGAACATGGCCACACAGTGGAGTGTCTAGACAGAGTCCCAGACTTGGAGGTAAAGTTAGGCAACTACACAGTGAGAGACACATTTTATGTGGTTGACCTATCTGACACAGATGTGGTTTTGGGAGTCCAGTGGATGATTACCTTGGAAAAAATCACCACCAATTACCAAACCTTGGAGATGGAATTCAGAGACCATGATGGGAAGAAGGTTGTTCTAAGAGGTATGTCGACAGGAGCACCTAGAACAGTTTCATCCAAGAGGATGGAGAGGATATTCAGACATGGGGAGGTAGAATATGCCACCGAGTGTTTGATCACTACATGGAAGAATTTAGAGGGTTGACAACAGTATCATACAGAGATCAAGAATTTGTTGGGACGACATCAATAGGTTTTTGAGTCGATTCCACCAGGGAGACCACCTAAAAGGGGGTTTGAGACACCCTTGAGTTGGAAGAGGGGGCAAAACCGATGATCACCCCCCCCTTTCATCATCCTAGGAGGTTCAAGGATGAGATAGAGAAGGCAATAAAGAAATTTCTAGTGATGGGACACATTAGACCGAGTAGCAGCCCCTTCACTTCTTCAGTTGTCTTAGTTCTGAAGAAGGATGGCACCATGAGGATGTGCATTGTTTACATAGCCTTGAACAAGAAAACCATCAAGAACTGATATCCTATCCCACGTATTGACGAGTTGATGGATGAACTGCATGGGGTAGTTTTCTTCTCAAAGATTGATCTACACTCTGGGTATCACCAGATCAGCATCCGAGAGCAGGACATAGAGAAGACGACATTTTGATGTCACTTTGAACATTTCAAGTTCCTGGTTATGCCATTTGGGCTAACCAATGCACCTGCTACGTTCCAGTCTTGCATGAACCACATATTCAAGGATCAGTTGAGGAAATCAATCTTGGTTTTCTTTGACGACATCTTGGTCTACAACAAGACATGGTAGGAGAATATGAGGCACTTGGATGAGGTATTGAGCATCATGAAGGCACAATAATTATATGCCAAAGAGTCCAAGTGTGAGTTCGGTATGAAAAAGTTGCTTTACTTAGGCCATATCATCAGTGCATAGGGGGTACATGTGCACCAGGAAAATATTAGGGCCATTCTAGATTGGCCAATGCCCAGGAATGTAACAGAGTTGAGGAGTTTCTCCGGGTTGTGCAGCTATTATAGGTAGTTCATCCATGGTTTTTCTCATCTTGGAGCACCGTTGATGGATCTTACCAAGCTATGGGCTTTCATATAGACCGAGGAATCACATAAATCCTTTGTTCACATGAAGGAAGTCATGAGCACTTTTCTAGTGTTGGCATTACCAGACTTCACCTTGCCATTTGTACTAGAGTGTGATGCATCCGACAAGGGTATCGTGGCAGTTTTGATGCAGGGAGGACACCCCATTGTATTCAGGAGTAGGAAGCTCAATAAAATCGAGAGGTTTTACTCCATTTATGACAAGGAGATGTTGGAAATCATGCATGCATTGAGCAAATTTAGATAATATTTGGTGGGCAACAAATTCGTGGTCAAGACAAATCACAACAACTTGAAGTATATCCTTGAGCAGAAGGACCTCAGTGAGAACCAACATAAATGGGTGATGAAGGTATAGGCATTCGAATTAGACATAGAGTATGTCAAGGGGAAGAAGAACATTGTGGTTGATGCACTATCGAGGAGACCCGCGACCTGTTCTTTGATGGAGATTTCAGTGGATTGGAAATCCCACTTGTTAGTGGAATATTCCAAGAACATGTTAGCTTGTGAGGTAATGGATGGACAGATACAGGATGATAAGTATAGGGTCATTGACGATGTCATATTCTACAAGGATAGGGTCTACTTGGTGCTAGATTCGGGGCTCAAGAAGAAGATCCTCACAACATTTCATGATTCACCACTAGTAGGCCATCAGGGGTTTTTCAAAACCTACAGACAGATCAGGGAGAGGTTCTCATGGAAGGGCCTCAAATAGGATGTTATGAGACACGTCAATGAGTGTGTGACTTGTCAGAAAAACAAGTCAGAGCATGCTCTTCCAAAAGGGATACTTCATCCACTCCCCATTCCAGAGCAGAAATGGGAGAGTATATCAATGGACTTCATCACAGGCCTACCCAAGGTCCAGCGTAAGGACTGTATCTATGTAGTGGTCGACATATTAACCAAGTTTTCTCACTTCTATGCCATACCGATAGAGTACAATGCAATTTAGGTAGCCAAGCTATTCTTCAAGGAGGTCTTTAGACTTTATGGGTTGTCGAGGAACATCATCAGTGATAGGGACAGTCGGTTCATGGGGACACTATGGAGAGAGTTGTTTCGTTTGGTGGGGACAGAGTTGACACCCAACAACAACTATATACCTCAGACAGATGGGCAGACCGAGATTGTCAACAAGTGTGTTGAAGGATATTTGAGGAACTATGTAGGTGGACAACAAAGAACATGGGTAAAGTGGCTACATCTAGGAGAGAATTGCTACAACACCACTTTCCACATGTCCATTGGTATGAAACCCTTCCGAGCATTGTACGGATATGATTCTCTCACTTTTTTAGACTTGGTTTTCAGGGAGAGCAGAGCTCCCAAGGCCAGGGATTGGATCATAGAGAGTCAGGAGATTCTCAATTTGTTGAAAGAGAACTTGGAGACGACACAAAACTAATAGAAGATGAGTGCAGACAGACACAGGATAGAGCGCAACTTTGAGGTTGGGGATTTGGTTTTCTTGAGACTCCAACCTTACAGACAACCATCTCTGAAGAAGAGTGGGGCCGAGAAGCTCAAACCCAGATTTTATGGCCCTTGCAGGATCATGCACTGAGTAGGCGAGGTTTCTTATGAGTTAGAGGTTCCAGAGGGGAACAAGATTCATAACGTGTTCCACGTATCTTGCCTCAAAAAGGAAGTGGGACAATTCATTAGCACATCAGAGGAGCTTCCCCCATTAGATGAGGAGGGACAATTCAATTTGGTTCCGGAGAAGGTTTTGGAGTTCCGAAAGTGTAAACTGAGGAGCAGGGTCATCAGAGAGTGTTTGATCATATGGAGAGGGCTTCTAGTAGAGGACGCTACTTGGGAGAGAGAGTAGGTGTTGCAGCACCCTGGATTGGTATTGCTTGAGGACAAGGAATTTCGGGAAGGGAGGACTGTAATGTCCCTTTCCAAATAGGATCTCCAGAGAGGAGGCTTAATGGTCTAAACCACCCCGTTAGACTATAGCCAGGGCCAAAAAAGGGGTAAACAGGGTTACTAGAGGTCACTCCAGTCAAAGGTGTTATCTTCGGAAAGTGACATTGAGCTAAAAATGGTTAAAAGTGATTTTAAGTCATTATGAGCTAAAAATAGAACATATGAGCTAAAATTAGAAGTCAACAGTAAATTAGGGTTTTGGAAATCTATAAGAGAAGAGTCAACGACCTAATTCATCATTATGCAGATTATGACTTGTCATTGAGGAGAGAGCCACATCTCAGGAGAGATAGTTCAGTAGATTCCAGGAGGAAGACACCAGTTGGCTAATTTCAGTGTTGAGAGACACACCCTAGTCACTGGGAAGATCACACAGGTCTTCCATCATTCTTCAACAATAGTTACATAGGGTCCAGCAGCAAGGGCACACTTATCCAGGGTGAGGGCACAGCTCCTGAGGAGGTTCAGGGAATCGATTTGTTCCATCCAGGGAAAGTTCAAAGATTCCCCTTCAACCTAGTTGAGAGGAAGGTAAGGCACATATTTTTCCTCGTTCCTCGTCAGATTCTGACGGAGGAGTCATCTGGGGTGCATTTTCCAGACTTGGAAGTGTGACACTTTTGGCGGACACATTCGGGGTTCCTGAGCGAGCATCAGATTAGATTCAAGGAAACCCTTTCGACCCATTTCCCAGTATACCAAGGCGATCATTTTGAGATACATCTTGTCTGATTCTGACAGTGGAATCACTAGGATGCATTTTTCCAATGAGAGGGGTGCATTCCCCCAGGGGGATCCATCCAGGGTCCAGACCCACCAGCAGAGGGGTTGGTCAGTTACCAGGCCTCTGAGCTAGAGCAGGGCGCACCATTTGGGACAGTTTCCAGGCCATTCCGAGAGGTATAACCACCAGGGAGAACTTTCCAGACTTCCAACAATTACCGTATGAGCTTCCATAGTTCCAGCTCATCCATTGATCCCGCAGTGCTCATCTATTATTAGGTATTATCATTTAGTTTGCTTATTGTATTCCGTCTAATATCCTTTTGTCTTTTGATCTAGCCAAATGATTCATTTTATTTAGCTGCATTCGACCTTTGTACTCTGCAGAGATATCATAATATAAACTTTGCAGTCCTTTGTTGCATTTGTTATTTGTATGATCATTTATATGCTGTAAATGATTAATCCTACACACACATTAGCAACGCTCCTAGACTATCCAAGTCAGGAACATTACAATAGTGATATTCAGGGGGGTGTTGGAGTTACTTCACACACACCTAGGATTTATTTTTCCTAAGGTTTTTCCTTGTTTATTAATCATAATTAGTCATTATCCAGTCTCCTATATTTTAGGGGATAATATTCCACCTGGAGAATATTCTCTTTTAGTTGACACTTCATTTTGACTAGTTGAGTTGAGTTTATATGCTGCATTGGTTTTGTCACCATGCAACATTGGGATCATCACCAACTAATGCGCACTTTCCTTGGGATCATCACCGGACTGGCGCATTACCCTTGATTTCCTGAGTTAACTCCTCACTACTCTTTGTTTAGTCATTTAACTGAAGACTAGTTGACTCAACTAGGTGGCAGTTCACTCTCGTAACTGCCTAAGAGACTAGACTAGGTGGCAGTTCACTCCTGTAACTGTTGGTGTGTGTCCATATCACTCTAGAACACCACTATGGCTCATTAGTTACTCATGTATCCTATATCTATTGTAAATTATTCACTCTTTGAGTGTGGAAACGGTTAATGAGAATTCTTTCATTCTTTCTCTCCTTCTTCTTCTTTCTCCAATTCTCTCTGCAAATGTGTTTATTATTGTTTAGCTAGATCTATTATTTACAGGTTCAACACATTTACAATCTTAAACGGGTGGAGGCTACACCAAATGCACATAGTGAATAGATGCAATGGGAGATCAATGATGAGGTAAATAATGAAAGTGAATGGATGCAAAGGCAGATCAATGATGAGGGAAACAATGAAGCTGGAAGGAAGCACCAAATCGATTTATACTAAGCACAAGAGGCTCTTTGATCAAGCAAGTGATAACACGTGGAGGTTGTTGTGGGAGCCAGGGGAAGCACCAAGTGGATTTGTGCTAAGGGAAACATGCATGCAGACACACCACGAGATGCCCCAAGTGGATTTGTACGAAGGACAATATGCATGTAGAGACATCAAGTGGTGGAGAATCGACTGCACTAAGCACTGGTCTGAGCATATATTAAATGCATCGACTGTAGTGAGAATTGCTCCAAGCATCTATTAAATGAGTCGACTACAATGAGCATCACTTGCCAATTAAATGTGGGAAAGGAAGTTCAAAACCGATCAATTCAACCAATCACTTTTAGTTATTTTTTAAATAAATTTTAAATTCTGACAATTAACTAAATGTTTTTTCTCTCCACTAGGGGTAATTAGTCACATCAATATCTTAAAGGCCAATAAAAAAAATTGATATATAGATTTTTTGAAAATTATGATAAAGATTTTTAATTTAAAAAAAATAAAATTAATAAAGGATAATTCAAAACATACGGAAAGTTGTCAAAAATCATATTAATTAATAGGGAGTCTAGAGTAGTTTGACTTCATATCGAAAGCTATAGTCCTTGCCACCAGCAGCTGAATCATGTTGGTGGACCTCATCACGCAGGCTACATAATCCTGTGACAAAGATTGCGAATTTAAAGGAGTAAAATGGAACGGGCAAGGAAATTCAATTCAATGGTTCCAGAACAACAAGACGATCAGACCCAATCTGAGGGCGTCTGTGGATCAATCACAAGACAGAGGAACGAAACAATTGACATAGAAGAGACAAAGTTCGAGAATTATATTCAATTGAAGTTGTTTAGAGATTTAATAAACGATAAGATGCACATTTTCAAGCACGTAGAATTTTCATAAAATTCTTAGTGTGTGCAGGTGGAGGAAGAAATCGTAAACAGAAACGAGGCATTCTTATTCAAGAAAAAGATCTATAAATGTAAACATGTGGTTATTCCAAGACCACTGACTCACAAATATGGCGGTGTCGACTATTTCTATCATTGACAGAAATGCACAACCACACCCTACAGCTACAGCTATCGATGAGTGGACTTCATGGCAAGTAGGAATCATTTAACCAATGGGTCAACATTTTATTGTTATCTAAACCTACATTTAACAAATGGGTCAACATTTTATTTTTATCCAAACCTACATTTAAAAACTGGGTCAACATTTTATTGTTAAACCTACTCTCCACAGGGGTAAACAAAGGTGGTAATGGTGCATACGCGATTAGGGTGGTAAGTAGTGGTGTTAGGTGGCAACACAAGAAGAAAAATGCATTTATGGAAGCTAAGGTAAGAGCATTAATGAGTTATGAAGACTAGGAGCTACAGAGGCAAGATGGCCTATTCCTCTCGGATTATGAGATTAGAACTGGGAATGGTGGTGTTAGGGATGGGTTATACGAAGCGGCATCAGGTCTCGGAACGGGTGTGGGGTATTATCCTAAGGAAAAGAATGTTTTAGTTTCAGAAGGCCATGTAGTGCATGATACCTATCCTGGAGAGGACTTCCACCCGCGTGCTACGCAGGAAAAAAGAGGAGGTAAAGAAAAAGCTTCAACTGAGGAAGGAGTAGCTAAAGGTGATAGTGATATTCCTATTAGCCTCAGAGCGCTACACAGGGAAAATAGGGGAGTCTGGAATGAGAAGAAGCCATGGAAACCGAAAAAGGGCAGACAGAAAATGGTTCTCGAAGGGGATGTAGGGCTAGAGGAGACCTACAACCTAGCCATGTGTGCGTTGGTCGAAAGGTTCACATACAGAGCATTGAGCAGGGAGGGAATTCCTCACTGGGTGACTAATACTTGGTCTTTGTTGTTGGGGTATACCCTAGAGACAATGTTTCTAACCAGGGGCTGGTATTGTTTCACATTTAAATCTACGAAGGAATCTATGAAAATTTTACAGGGAACCTGGGTCATAAAAGGAGGTAGTCTCATGCTGAAAAGATGGAGGGTTAGGTTCGAACCTGTGACGCGGTACTTTCAGCTTAGACACATTTGGATAATCCTACCATGTTTTCTGCTTCAGCTTTGTAATGAGAGTGCGCTTGTTGCTATAGGGAATGAATTGGGACGTTTCTTGTTTGTGGATGAAGTGGTTCTCAAGGGGGTGGATAGGAGGTTGGGAAAAATTCTGGTCGAACTAGATGTACATAATGGTTTATTGGAAGTACTAGATATAGAATGGAGAGGGAATATTTATGGTAAAAAACTCTTCTATTTGTCCCTCCCATTCAGAGGCTCCCTCTATGGAAGGACTGGGAACCTACAAAAAAAAATTCAAGCGTTTATCTCGGAAGAAGAATCAGAATCGTCCATGCTCAGAAAGATGATACAAAGAGATCCCCCAGACGAGGATCCATCTTGGAGTGGGGAAGGTACCTCGACACAAGAGTAAGTTGGGACCTCAACAACGACTGACTCAGTTTTAGGTAAGCTAAAACATCCATGCCCCTCTTTTTACACCACTATGTATGTCTCTAAGATGATTCACTTAAATATTATTTCAGCCTCCCCTCTAGTGTATTCCTCTAATAACAATAAACATGAGATCCCTAACAGGGATATGGAGAGGGAAGTTGTTTTTAGTGATCTTGGCAGTTGCTCGGACCTGAGGGTTCCCGACTAGAATTTAAACACCCCTCTAGACTGTATTGGAGATGTGGGGATCCTCATGGTTGTTGATGGGATGTGGAGTGAGACATCTGGGAGGCGAGAGAGGAAATCAGGAGAGAGCTCCTTGGGGGAACTCATACAGTCTCTGGTCCCATCATATCGAGACATAGTTCCAAAATTTCCCTTCATGGTCTATGAAGGTCGCACAAAGATTAACAGAGGGAAAGAAGTTTTAAATTCAAGGAAAGCAGGATATGAGACATTACATCCAGGAAGAGATCTGAAGTAGGTTTCATGGTAGGGGGGTTTGGGGACGGATTTCTCACCCATAAATAATAGAAGTGCTCAAAAAAAAGTTTTGGAAAGTAGAGGGGACACGATCAATAGTGGCATTAATATCTATGAACATGGGGCTCTTAGAGGAATTAAATCTCTAGCCAGGGAAAAGTAATTAAACTTCTATCACTTAATCTGAGGGGAGTTGAAGAGGATTCTAAATTTGCATCCCTCCGAATATTACTGACTTGTATCTTGTTGGATATTCGTTTTATTCAAGAAACCATGGTAGGGGAAGTAAAATCTAGATCCTTAGTGTCAAAATTACTGCCCAATTGGTACTGTTGTGCCATTGACTCTGTGGGCAGGTCCGGGGGCCTTTGTGTGTCTTGGAACCCTTCAAAATTTACTCTATCTCCTTATGTTACTTGCACGGGCATTCTCATGAATGGAATTCTCCATGAGGGAAATTGATCGATATCCCTTATAAATTGTTATGGCTCATGCACAGACAAGAAAGTTTTTTGGGATTTCGTGATTAGTAATGGCCTAAGGCCACAAAAGACCTTATTATTGCAGGTGACCTAAACTTTACTATGTCAGCCAATGAAGTGTGGGGATCCAAAGAAATATTATACCCTTTGTTTGAGTACTTCAAAGAAACTTTTAAAGACCTGGGACTAGTTGACATTGTTCCTAGTGTATATGCGCCAAATTGGCGCAATGGAAGAGGAGGGTCTGAAGGCATTGCAAACAGATTGGATAGAGTGTATATGCCAGAAGAACACGTCTCTTAAGTAGGGAGGTATAGATCCTGGGTTGCTTATCCTTACTTTTCAGATCCTTCTCCGGTTCTGCTACAATTTGATGATGGTCAACGCCAAATAGTGTATCTCTTTAAATTGAACCCTATTTGGCTGGAAGAAAAGGGTTTTAGAGATATTGTTCATTTGCTCTGGAAGTCTACAGAGTTTGATGCGGAACCATCATCGATGATAATATTGGTTAGGAAACTGAAATCCTTAAAACATAAAGTGATTGGTTGGGAGAAGTTTCAAAAGAGGAGGAGACTCCATGAGTTAGTCTCAATAGAGGATGAGTTAGAGAATTCATATATTTTCAAAGAAAATGAGACTACATCGGTGGATGTAGATAACAACATCAAAGTGCTAAAAGATAAAAGGAAAAAGTTGTTTCTAGCTGAAGAAGAAACATGGAAACAAAATACCAAAGCTATCTGGATGTAGCAGGGTGATCTAAAAATGAAGAAGACTTGTATTCTTGAAAATATTTGCAAGATTTTAATTTATGTGTTAAAATGAAAATGGATCAATTTTGCAACACAACCATTTATAGAAATTACTCATTCAAGATGCATATAACAACAACAATAAACAGTGAACATAAAACACATAACACAACAAATGATAAAGGAGTTCACCCCTCTCTTGGGTTACATCTCCTGGTCTAGCTTCCAATGGATCTTTTGTATTATTTTCTCAAAGTGCTCAAATATGTGCTTTACAATGCTCAAAATGCCAAATAGATGGCTCCTATGGCTTCAGAACATCCAAAAACCCCTAGCTGGGATTTTTCAGCACCTCGTTTGGCCAAAAATTGAAGAAGATAGGCTTCCTAGAAGATCCCTTTCAAACTTGTTGTCTCTAGATTGCCAAAATGCACCCTTGTTGCCTCAACCTAGCCCCCACGTGCTTTTATGCATTAAAACCTAGCACCAGGCGCAACCACACAACTGGTACAAACTGTCGAACGGTTATGCGCTGGCCCTTAACCACCAAGGCCCGTGGGCACATGACCACCACATGACCGTGCGCAATACAAACAGGGTTAAGGTTTAAACCATATATATAACCGTGGAGTTAAACTGCGCGCACACCACAATGGTCACATTTCATATATATAACCGTGCGCATACCACAATGGTTACACAACACATATATATAACCGTGGGTCGGGGCTTAGCCCCGGCTTGGTCCGCACCCCATTTCACATCATTGCTAACTCAAATAATTTTAAACGCATACATATGTTAAGTAACACATGTAGGCATGCCGGTTGGGCAGCCCTTCCCAAGGCTTTACCCTGCCCGGAGGTCACGGGGTCGAATCCGGCCAACAACATAACTTTTAAACTAATATATACGTGACATGTGGCGGCCATTGATTTTGCCACATGTCGCTATCCCATTCACTGCAAATAAGCCACATCATATGCCAACTATCCACACAACTGCTTGCCATGTGTCATACGACCCCTGCCATGTGTCATACGCCCTGCCACGTCATCATCCGTATGGACTGTACAGTCAACATCCCTTTTTTTGCTTGTTTGTCATTTTGAACAGAACGTGATATCTCTCTCTCCCGACATCCGTTTGAACCTAAACGAGTTGCATTGGGTTCATGACAACGAGGCCTATGCTCTCGTTTGATTTGAAGCAATTCCGAGCACTTTGAATTTTGAGCAAAATTTGATCCCCTGGATCACACCTTCCCATTGGAAAGATTTTGGACCTCCAAAAGACTATTTTCAGTCTATTTGAAGATGAGGATATAGCTCCCTCACCTTGCCAACCTCAATCCACTTGGATTTGCTTTGATTTGTACCTTTAAGACCAACTCGAAGATACTCCACATTTCCTCGTTTTGAAGTTCTCATTCACCTGTCAAGGATTGTGTCTTCATGCAGTTCTGTAAGATATTCTGGGGAAAAATCATCTATATAAGGAATCTGAAAATGCTCTCCTTGATCATCAATCAAAGGAGGCTCATACAATTTCAAATTCTCAACATTAACAACTGCATACATTTGCATATAAGGAGGCAAATCTAAACAGAAAGCATTGTTACCAATCTTGTCAATAATCTTAAAAGGACCATATCGAATTGGTTTCAATTTTTTACCTTCTCCTTTAAGCCTCTCCTTACTAATGTAAAGCCAAACTTCATCTCCAACTTGGAAACTGTGATCAACACGATGCTTTTCATGTCTCGTCTTGTACTTAGCTTGACTCTTTTCCAACTGCTCTTGCACCATTTGATGTATTGACTGAATTTGTTCAATGAACTTTTCTGCCCTATCAATGTCATATTGACCATCAATATCAATATCCTTCCCAAAGACAAAATCTAAAGGAGATTTGGGCAAATATCCAAAACATGCTTCAAATGGCGACGTTTGAGTTGAAGAGTGCTTAGCTCGATTGTAAGCATGCTAAATGTAGTGTAAATGCTCATCCCAAAGTTTAGGATGCTTGCTACAATAACCACGAAGAAGATGCACCACTGTTCTATTTACCACTTCTGTCTGACCATCGGTTTGCAGATGAAAAGTTGTGATCTTTTTCAGTTTGGTGTCCATGAGTGCCCATAAGCTCGACCAAAAACTTCCAATAAATCGAGAATCCCGATCAGAAATAATGGATTTAGGAAAACCAAAATGCACCCAAACATTTTGAAAGAACATTTGTGTCGTTTTCTCAGCTGTAACCGGCTTCTTAGAAGGCATCAAAATACACATTTTTCTAAATCGATCAATCACAACATAAAGATAATCATGATTTTGTTTAGGCATAGGTAGACCTCCTACAAAGTCCATAGAAATATTTTCCCAAGGACGAGAAGGAACCGGAAGTGGAGTATACAAACCCAACTTTCAATTGCTAGGTTTGCTTGTGGCACATAACGAACATCCTCGAACATATATTGAAACACTTTCATT
>JZKD02S0445113.1:629067-684333 GCA_000966675.3 Picea glauca
ACCCCTCTCTTGGGCTACATCTCCTGGTCCAGCTTCCAATGGATCTTTTGTATTATTTTCTCAAAGTGCTCAAATATGTTCTTTACAATGCTCAAAATGCCAAATAGATGGCTCCTATGGCTTTGGAACGTCCAAAAACCCCATAGCTGGGCTTTTTCGGCACCTCGTTTGGCCAAAAATTGAAGAAGATAGGCTTCCTGGAAGATCCCCTTCAAACTTGTTGTCTTTGGATCGCCAACCTAGCCCCCACGCGCTTTTATGCGTTAAAACCCAGCACCGGGCGCAACCGCAGAACCGGTACAAACTGTCGAATGGTTATGCGCTGGACCTTAACCACCAAGGCTCGTGGGCACATGGCCACCACATGATCGCACGCAATACAAACAGGGTTAAGGTTTAAACCATATATATAACCGTAGAGTTAAATTGCGCGCACACCACAATGGTCACATGTCATATATATAACCGTGTAAATACCACAATGGTTACACAACACATATATATAAACGCAGGTTTAACTGCCCATAGCAATGGTTTTATTGACATACATATATAACTGTGGGTTGTGCACTGTCCCCTGGTCCGCGCCCAATTTCACATCATTGCAAACTCAAATAAATTTAAACGCATACATATGTTAAATAACACATGTGGGTGTGTCGGTTGGGTGTCCCTTCCCAAGGCTTTACCCTGCCCGGAGGTCACGGGGTCGAATCCGACCAACAACATAACTTTTAAACCAATATATAGGTGACACGTGGTGGCCATTGATTGGGCCACGTGTCACTATCCCATTCGTTGCAAACAAGCCATGTCATATACTAACTGTCCACACAACTACCTGCCATGTGTCGTATGGCCCCTGCCAAGTGTCGTATGGCCTTCCACATCAACATCCGTACGGACTGTACAGTCAGCATCCTTTTTTTTGCCTATTTGTTGTTTTGAACAGAACGTGATATCTCTCTCTCCCGACGTCTGTTTGAACCCAAACGAGTTGCGTTGGGTTTGTGATGATGAGACCTAAACTCCTTTTCGATTTGAAGTGATTCCGAGCACTTTGAGTTTTGAGCAAAATTTGATCCCCTGGATCACAGGGTGACCAGAACACAAAATTTTTCCACCATTACGCTAGCCATCGAAAAAACAAGAAAGCGTTGTGGGAGAAAAAGGACAAAACTGAAAATAGTCATACTGGTCAGGACGAACTGGAGACTGTAGCGGTGAAACACTTAAGTATTTTTATGTGGATTCTGGGAAGAATACAATTATTGAACAAGTGAGGATAGTGCAATATTACCCCTGTCTTTTCTTTGAGAGTGATTTTCAGGAGCTTGGAAAACCCAAAACTGTAGAAGAAATTTGTTTGGTCTTAAAGAGTTTTTCCAAGGATAAAAGTCCTGGCCCGGATGAGTGGACGATGTAATTTTTACTCTGCTACTTTGATTTGATTGGGAATGACATTCTGGTGGAGGATTCAAGGATATCTGGATCGATGGTAAGGTCCTTAAATGTGACTTTTTTAATTCTCATTCCTAAGGTGGATAAGCCCTCCAACGTTGGGGACTTCAGGCCTATAACACTTTGCAACCTGGCTTACAAAATCATTGCCACGACCATAATGAATAGATTGAAATTGTTCCTATCGAAGACATTATCAGTGGAGCAACTGGTTTTCTTAAAGGGAACACATATCTTGGATATCGTAAGAACTTCTCAAGAATGTTTACACAACATTAAATCAAAAAAACTGAAAGCTCTAGTTTTAAAATTGGATCTTCATAAGGCATATGACTGCGTAAATTGGGACTTCCTCCAAATGATTCTGTTAAGGATGGGTCTTGGTCTTATGCTAACAAACTAGATTGTGAGCTATGTAAATACAACCTCCTTTGCGGTCTTGGTTAATGGTGGGCCAACCTTTTTATTCTGAAGTGGGCAAGGGATTCAAGGCAAGGTTGCCCATTATCTCCCTTACTATTTATTTTGGTTATGGAGGGACTCAGCTCAATGCTCAAACAAGCGCAAGAAGAAGGAAAAATTTCTCGCATTAAGACATCAAGACTTCTCAAGCTCATTATCTTAATATTCGTGGACGATGTCTTGATTATGACCAAAGCTCAAATATTTAATTGGAAGGAAATAGAATCCACTCTGTATTTATTTTGTAGAGCATTGGGTATAGTCATAAATTCCTATAAATCCTCTTTTCACTTCTCTAGTATGAATGATCATGAATTGGACAACTTCAAGGCTATTTTTCCCTATAAATTTGTGAAGATGAATGAAGGATTTCATTACCTAGGATTTTATCTAAAGCCCGCAAATTATTGTGTAGAGGAATGGAGATGGCTTATTCAAAAAATTGAACGAAGGATCGAACTATGGTGTCATCACTGGTTGTCATTGGGTGGGATGTACGTTCTTGTCAAAGTGGTGTTACAAAGCTTGCCAGTTTTCTGGTTGGCTGTAGAAAATATCCCTATTTATGTTCTCAACAGAATCAGATAGGTGATGTTCAGTTTCTTGTGGTCGGGCAGTGGGGTATCGAAATGCATACACCTATGTAAGTGGAATGATCTTTCAAAGCCAAAATCCTTTGGTGGTTGGGGTATCAAGAACCTATTTTGTTCAGTAGGGCGCTGGCAAAAAACACTCTATGGCGTTGTTTGATGAAGGACGAACTTTGGCATAGGGTATTAAAGGAAAAATATTTTCCCTCCTCTTCCGTGTTGACTTGGCTTAGAAGACCATTCGTGATTACACCAAAAGATTCAAACACCTGGAGAAGCCTCCTAAAATATTTTCATGTACTGGACATTCGATTGAACGGAAGCCTGGATCTGGCATGACCATTCGACTTGGAGAAGACACGATCTTTGGATTGGTAAAGAGGTCCTTTATATATCAAGGTCTCACTGATTCTCTTAGGTTGAAGGGTTGCCACTTTCTCTATCAGATTGAAGATGTGGGGAGACAAGGTGTAGTCATGGCACACTGGAAATCTGATTCAGAGATGGGGTTGGTTGGTTATGAAGCAGCAGAATGGGACCGCTTCTGCAAAGCCTTAGATCATGCAGGAATTTATTTGACAGACTCTCCGAACAAGTTAATTTGGAAAAGAGGAAATGCTTCGGGTGTCATTACTACAAAAAATGCCTACGATGCCATAGCTTCGAAGATTTGGAACCGTAGTGAAAATTGGTGGCACTGTACTTTATGGAAGTGGGACTTGGCACCAAAGCTCAAACTCTTCACTTGGCTTTTGTTGGAGAATAAAATCCTCACTTGGGAGAATTTACAAAGAAGAGGGAGGAATGGCCCGGGCCTATGTGTTCTCTTCCAACAAGACTCAGAAACAACCCTTCACATGATGGTGCACTGCAAGTTTGCACAACATGTATGGAAGGGGATGTTAGCATTGCATAATATATATGGTGGTTGGTATGGTATTGTAGAAATTTAATGACCAAATCAACATGCACAAATTCTCTCATACACTTGGAAACCTAGAGATAATTTTCATGAATGAACTCTGAAATGTATTAAACCCACATTCAGAAAATATTATGAGCATAAATACACATTGCCAAGCACTTTTGCAACAGAATAAACACAATGAACAACAATCACACATCCATGTAATACTCAGAAATTTAGGCAACCATCCAGGGAAAACCCCAATGTGGGGAAACCCAAAGAGAGAGAAAGATTTTATTAGCTTCACAAAATTTATATCAGCAACAAAATTACATTTTTGAGCAAGAGAAATCCACTTACATCACCCAAATTATGCCTTGGAAAATGTGCCAATTCCATACTGTTGTACGACCCACTTAGAAAACAACACCTTGGAAAATGTGCCCACTGTCTATTGTACGACCTGATATGTACGAACTTGCTGCAACAAAAAAAACCCTCAAAACAACGTTGAAATTCATGCCTCCTATGCCTCAAAATTTGTGCCCTCTTTCTCTTGTTGTATGGACTGTACATATTCATATAGTATGGTCTCCAACAGTTGCAAAAAATATCATCACATTCACATAGAAATTTACTTTGGGAAATGTGCCCAATCTCCCTTGGGAAATGTGCCCTCCTTGCTGCCCTTTCCTCTCCTCCTCAAATCTCTCTCGAAAATATCTCAAACTCCTCTTCTCCTTGTCTTGCACACTACCAAATGCATTCTCTTATAATTCGAAAAATGACCTTTCACCTTCCAAGTGTCTTTTCACCTTCCCCATCCCTAAATCCAAAGACCAAGATCTAATCTTGCCTTTACATAATCAAGGGACATGATTCACTCCCTCCAAAATAAATCACTTAAAATATTAAAGTACAATTTCACTTTATAACATAAATGCACTTTATGAAATAAAGTCACTTTAATATTAGAAGGTACACTTTATTAAAAAGTCACTTACATAAAAGAAGCACTTTATTACAACTTTATAAAAACCCATTACAAAGTCAAGTGTCTAGTAGTGCAAATATAAGGTTACTTCCGCATACAAGACAAAACATGTGGAGTACCTCCAGAACTATAAAAGCTAAAAGCTAATGGGTATAATTTGCAAATGTGTTTCAAAAACTGGTGTTGTAGGCGTCCAAAGTGGCACATGATTCCCTCATCGTTAATTTGCTAAGTCTAGTGATTAAATTATTCATATGATTGGAAATTTGCTTAGTTTAATTAATTAATTATTAAAAATTTGCATTGAAATGGACTTTAAAGAAAAACTATTTGAACTATTTTCAATGTAATTAATCGTAATCAAGAAATAGATAAATGATTTTTATTTACAAATATAATAAAAAGATAATAGATAGTATGATTTTGTTGTATTAATGCCAACAATTTAATCTTACAAATTAAACTTTAAATATTTAATGCATTTATAAATTATTTATTTTATATATTCTTTGATGATAATTTTAGTTTAACTAAACCTTTTAGACTTTAAAAAAGATCTTTTAATGATTACGAATATGAAAGGGGAATATTTTGAAACAAATCTCAAATTTTTTTATATAAATTTGGCTAAATTAAAATTATTTACATATTAATAGATTTTTCATCTTTTAACATAAACCTAAATGCCCAAGCTTAATCTAAGTGTGCCAAAGTTAATTTATAGAAACATGATTCAGGGCTTCTAACGTGTATGTGGTTGGTTGCCTTTCATCAAATCCGATATGTCACCATTTACCTTCCATAATGGGGGCTTCCATACTGCGGCATGAAACAGATAATTTATTTCCTTTCATTCCTCCCTCACTTTCTTTCACATGTAAAATGGCCTGAAGGCTTTGGAGTTGTGATTTCCCCGTAGGCAACATGAAGAATTGCATAATGTTAAATATGCACGAATATTACCCGCTCAGCTTACAACTTTTAAGCCAGTACTACGCATGAATTCAAAACGTGAATTCAATAATAAAATTTACCAACTTTAAATTTTATAAGAATAAAGAAAATAGATTCAAGATTTTAGTTATTAGAGTTTGAATTCTAAACTTTCTAAACTAACATATTAATTAATTTTTTTCATTCTACTTATTTACTAAAATAAAATTCATCTTAAGAAACTATGACAATTATCATCAATATCATAATTATCAAAACATATTTATTAAATATAAAAACAATTATTCAAAATATAAACACCTAATTTAGTGAATTTTTTATCCTATTAATAAAACAAACACAGAAATACAGTTATAAATCTTTTACTGTATTGTAACTACACTTGTAGTTATGTCGAAAGGCGTATATCTATTGATAATGGGCACATTTAATAGGTTTTTAGTTTTTATGGACGAGATTAAATATGCCTAGAATATTCTTAGTCGTCACAATAAATGAATGGCTTTGATTTCATCCATTAACTTCCGAGCTGTTATAAAGACATCAGTTTATATGTTTACTTTTTTACATTTACCTAATCGTGTTTAAAAATTAAGATGTTCACTAACTTATTGCCACGTCTATCTGATTAAAAAATATTAAGGTATTAAGGTGACCACGTTTCTGAATCACCAGCATTCGCCAATCAAAAGTTTAACAGCCTTCACCAGCCTCGAGTTAGGACTGTGCTAATTAATATCCTATTAAACATACATATTGAATCGTATGACATCAACATTAAGTTAATAACCACGTAAAAAAGGGAATTAAATAGCAAATTAAGCATTTTGAAGAGGAAAGAATATTTAGAGCTCCAAGGAAAATTCAAAATCATTAAATCTTTTGATTGTTTTAACACTATGTTTTGCACGGGCGAAGGTCAACTTTGCATTATTTCACTTGTGTTTTCTGATCACTTTGCTTAGCGTTAATGAACATGTTGCAGGAAGAGTTCTATTCAAAGGTTTTCAACCTCGGTAATTCCATGTAGTCCCAATAATTTAGAGTTTGCAGAGTTACTCCCAGAGTTACTCCCGCAGTCAAAACTGAAGCAGCATACATATGAGATTAAAATGGATTTCAGTTTGAATGCAATCTCATTTAACTTGTTAAGTTTAAATATTCAAAAATATAACTATATAACAATATTAAAAAATATAACTATATATAATTATTTGAATATACAACTAAATGAACATTTTTAGATTTTCCCAGATGAACTTGGTCCACGTGAGTTCCCTGATTCATGCATTTGGTAACGTGTTTACATTAAAAGACACATGGTACTTTATCAATTAAACACTTTTTGCATATATATACTAAGTTCATTTGGTTAAATTCGGTGGTATTTACTGTTCTAATCTTTGGAAGTGGAGAAAAAAATATGGAATCCAGGATCGATATGAGTTAGACTATGGAGAGGGGGGCGATCAGGCCCCCTTAAACTATGGAGAGGGATCCTATCAGGTCCAACAATCGATTTCACTGATAAGGGCGAGGAACCCTGAAATTTCTTTATGATTTAATTGTTCTCTTAAAATTGGAAGTGATTTCACTGGTAAAATTTCTTTATGTTTTTCTGACTTAATTGAATTGATGTATTCAATTTGAGGTTTCTATTGTTTATATCCTGTTTTTGGATCAAGGAAATCATAAGATTTGAGGAAAAAATATTTCATTTTAGTTTACCTATTATTGTTTTTTTTTTTTCCCTTGCAAGACTTTTTATGCATTATGGACATATTATTTTTTCCCAAAGATTCATGCTCTCATTATTCAATTAGAGTTATAAGGATTTTGAATGTAAGGTATTGCAACATTGTATGCTACTTTAAGAATTCAAAAATAATATAACATTGCAGGTTACCTTAATCTTTATGAACGAACATCCTAGTAATTTTTCAAAAAAATATACTAATTCCATCTGTAATTGTTGAAGACATTCCATCTATAATTGTTGAAGACGGAAAATGTAATTCATCCATTAAAAAAAATTATAAAATAAAGTTCCCCATAATCCTGCATGTGTAAGGGATATCGATCAATAAAGAAACAACAAATCTATGCCTGTTAAAAGTTTAAAACTAAAAATAACAATATGATGAAATTCTGATGAAATTCTACAACTTACACAAATTTTAAATGTGACTAGCTATGTGGAACATAAATGAACAATGTTAGAACAGGTGCAAAACTATCCACAATTATGCCCATATGAGATTTTAAGCTTGTAATGAATGATACTGATAAAAATTCAGTGTTTGTTATTTAAGAAAATAACGATAAAAACAGAGTGCAATTTCAAGTTCCTTTAGTTTATTTAATATTAAAGTTGAAAGAATAATTCACTGTATGTCCATTGAATGATTATTGAAGCACACATCTAATAGAAATTAAGTGTTTATTCTTCAAGGAAATAATTATTAAAATGGTTGCCCTTTCTGAAGTTTTTTAGTTTATTTCATGTTTCAATGGTTATTCTCTCTTAAGTTTCTTTAGTTTATTTCATGGTAATCTTGAAACAATAATTCAGTGTATGTTCATTGAATGATATATGAAACACATAGTTAGAAATTCTATTACAAATTAAGTGTATATTCTTCAACCACAAGTTAAACAATGTAGCACTTACCTATGTTCATTGGATTTGTGCGGTATGTGGAAAAACTACCTCAACGTTCTGTAATCTACAATATATTGACTGACATGAACTTATGTGTTTATGAGAGCATAGAGGTGAGTGAGAAGAAGTTTTGAAGATGGTCCGGTTGGATCTTTTCTTAAAAAGAAAGTGCTTGCTTAATTATTTCTCCTTTTTTGGTGAAGCCACAACCACCACACAACGACGCTACACAGATCAATGCAAAGCAACTTAAAGTTGGGATCGATGTAGATGTAGAACCATAGTGCTCACACGAAAGAGGAATATGTTGAGATCGACTACAAGCTCTCACTCTCTGCTCCACATACAGAGCCATTTCAAGGAAGGAGGGCTCTCTCTCTGCTCCGCATACAGTGCCATTTCAAGGAAGGAGGGAAGAGATCTTAAACGGGTGGAGGCTTCACCAAATGCACATAGTGAATAAAATAGTGAATGGATTCAACAACTCTTCATGCCTTTGCAGTTTCCTTTGAATGTCTTCAAATTATCTTGATTCCATGATGCTCTAGATCTGAAAATGTTCACTCATTCCACTAAAACCTCTATAAACTTATATGTTCAGAGTGAGGCTAAATTTCCCCTTTTGGATATTGGGATGACTAAGGAGAAGAGTGAGCAAGAAAATATTCCAACTCTAGATTATATTGGGAAAACAAGGGACCCTATATTGAAAAGACGATTAGAAACAAACTATATGGACAAGTTTATCTTTAATTCATAGAGAAACCACATACTCCCCCCATCCCAAATTTCCTATAAAATCAAACCAACAACTCAAGTCGCCACTACAGTGTGCCAAGAAAAATAAATAAAGGGTAGAATGAATGAAGGGATTTCCCAGGAGTCTCCCACCATAGGTTTGTCTTTCGCTACAAAGATAATCCTGAACCAATCTACAATTTTCTAAGGATGAATGCAGAGTGACAGAGCCACCAAAGCCAACATATGTTATCATAACGAGAATACTATATTTGGGTGATGATTCCATCTTTCAAAACTAGTTCTCCAATTTTCTAAGGATGAATGCAGAGTGACAGAGCCACCAAAGCCAACATATGTTATCATAACGAGAATACTATATTTGGGTGATGATTCCATCTTTCAAAACTAGTTCTCCATTAGGCTAGGGAACCAATTTCCAATAATCCAGGTCACCATACAAAGCTAAACCCAAGATCGATATGCTAAAACTACAAGCCTCAGAATAAATAACACACCATGCAAAGGGAATTGTAAATTCCTTCCCATACTTATCTTTCCTCCAAAAAGTCCAACCCCAAACGAGAGAAGCTAATACAAATTGATAGAGGACTCATCTGAAAATGTTAGAGGGAAAATTCCATATGAGTTTTATACTCACCTGAATCATTGGATGTTGCAGTTTTAGAACTAAGGGAGAAGACCTGGTCCATTTCTCCAACTATTTCTCTCAAGTGCTATAAAATATCGATATTTAATAAACCAAACCCAACAATATTACCATATATTATTCATGGAAACTACAGTTCAATGCGTCATAACTAGTAATCCCACTTATTAATGCTCAAAATCATTATCAATGTTTAAGCCTCTACATGCTCATGAGTAGCTTCACTTCTTAGATAGGCAAGAGCCATGTCAAGGAGAAGCAATGGGAACCATTTTTTCCAATTTTGATAATATTCAATCCCAATGACACATTATCTTCTTAGGAAGCAAATTCTCAATGGAAACAAAGTAGCTCTAAAATCCCCATCTATAGAGAATATATAGTTTTCATATGGACATTAGAGATGAAGAAGACTAGTTTGGAGAATTTCCAAGCCTAGTCTCCCCACCACGCCCATTTTACATATTATAAGGAAAATGATTTTATGTATGGATTGAATATTGTAAATATGTTTTAATATTTACTATTGAATATTGTAAATATGTTTTAATCTCCTTGTTGCACAAATTTGTGTATTTGATAGTTGTAGACATAGTTCTTTTTATATATTATTTATCCAATTTGCTTCCTTGATGTGGGTTAGAAGCCTCAAAGTGGGAGGTATATATTATTTTGTAGCATATTGCACTGGTCTCACTAGGTACACAATAAAGTTTGCATGAAGTCGGGATAGATTTTATTAAAGAGTGCCTTGGATGGAGGATTTTATCTTTCTTATAAAGAACAACATTTGGTCATAGGGTTCATATTTCCTTTCATAACTAGGGTCAATCCCAATTATAAATGAAAGTATCATATTGTTATAGAGTGGAGCTCCAAATAAGTATAAGTATCATAACAACGTACCACCATTTTAATATTAAAATTTCATCAGAAATTTCTTGGTCCTTGTTTTGATACACTTTATAACATAAAAATAATTGAATGGTATTTCAAAGTTGCACACTTATAAAATTATCAAAGAAAGTATCTAGAAAATAATGCAGACTAATCTTTACAGAATGATTGGTTGACAATTGTGAAAAAAATTCACAATTTGCTACCAACGGAAAGGAACACAAAACCTTGTACTTAAAATTTCACTTGTCAATTACTATAATGTTTAAAATTTCACTTGTCAATTACTATAATGTTTGGCCATAAGTTGTGAAATGAAAACCCCAAACCACTCCTCCTTATAAGGGTTGATCAATCCTTTTAAAATCCATTGAAAATTTTCACCTACTAAAAGGGATGGATAACCCTTATAAAAATATAGTCTCATTTAAGTATTAGATTTGACAAGTTCATGTTCTCTTCTATTATTGGAAGGGACAACTAACCCTTGTACATATATTCTCACTTCATAAATACATATATTCTCACTTCATAAATATATTTCACAAATATATTTCACAGATCAACACTATTTACAATTTCCCTCTTTAAATATCCTTCCAATATTTCTAATATGACCATCGTTATCATGTATATGAATAAGGGTGTATCAACACTTATCAAAAAGATAATCCCAAATATCTTGAGTAGAAGTGGTGATTGTCAATTGGGTTTATCTCGAATGGTTGGGAGGAACGATTTTCGTCCTCCCCATCCAGAGTGACATGTTGAGCCCTTAACAAGTATATTATTGTAATGGATTCAAGCCTTGTTGTTGACTAGCCGTTTTCCTTGAAGATTCTAAGGAAAGTACTAACTTGTTTTTCCTAAGATTTGTAAGATGGGAAAAAAATGTAAAACACGCAATAAAACCTTCTAGAAAAAATTCACAAATAGATACTACTAGAATGAAAGGTCAACCTCTCTACATATATATTTCCAATTCATTACTACTAAAAAGTTTAATTAACACATTGTAATAGATAATAACATATGGATCAAGCTAGAAAAGTCAACTAATTATTTATTAAAATCATTTTCAAATTTCTATTACCTGAGGATTTATGAAATTTCTTCATATATATTCTTGCTTCACTACTTCAAGAGGGGCCGATTCTTATTTCTACATATATAATCTCACCTTGCAAGAAAATAATGAAAGAATAATCTTTATAGAAGGCTCGAGTGACCCATTTTGAAAATCATTGACAAATTGCTACTGGTATACAGAAAGGATAACCCTTATACTTCAAATTTTATCTTCTACATTACTATAATGTTTAGTAGTAGATTCTAAAAAAACCTAAATCACTCCTATTAAAATGGTTTGTTAGTCCTTTTAAGGAAAATTGGGAAAGTTCCCCTACTAGATAATCTCAATTGTCTCCAATATTAGAGTCCAACGACCCTTCTAAAAAGCATTCAAAAAATGAATACTACTATGAGGGGTGGCCTACCCGTTTACATATATATTCCCATGAGGGGTGGCCTACCCGTTTACATATATATTCCCACCTCATTAATACTACAAAAGTGGGTCAACATTTCATAATATATAATACAAAATCAATCCAACTAAAGGGTTCGACCAGCCCATGGTGAAAAACATTCACAAATTTCAACTACTAGACAGGATAAATGACATTTCTTAATATATATTCCCATTTATCTACTTTTAAAAGGGTTGATTGCTCCATCTATACATGCATTCTCAACTTGCTATAAGATAATATCTAGTTGATCTTAATATAAGGATCGATTGACCCCTTGTAAAATTCCTTCACAATCCGCTTCCAATAGAAGGGGTGATGGACCCTTCTACTTTAAAATTTTCACTTCTCAACTACTATAAGGGTTGGCCATACCTTCTTAAAAGACATTGAGAAATTGATCCTACTATAGGGGATGACTGACTCTTCTACATATATATTCTCACTTAAATAATATCTTTCACACGCATACCCTTCTTCACAGACATTATAACCTCGCTACTACTATAAATGTAAAATGACCATTCAACCCTTATAAACAACATTCACAAATTACCACTATTAGAAGGGTTGTCGTCCCTACTTTATTTACATTCAAAATTATCTAGTCCCTGATCGCTCCTACTCTAAGGATGGCATGATCATTGCAAAAAAATATTCACAAAATGGTCCGTTTTAAAGCATTAACTGACACATTGGTATATTTATTTGCACCTCACATCATATTGATGGGTTGCTAAATATATCTTAAAATATAATATCAAATCCCACTTGAAGGATTAACTAACCATTTGTGAAAATAAATAAAATTTTGATAATATTAGATTGTTCCTACTTGAATTGTTGACCAATTATTGAACAAATCTTTAACCAATTATTGTATTTTTCATGTTTTTCAATATTTTTGAAAAAAACGGTAGTATGGGATATATAGTAGGTGATAAAATAAATCGTTTGATTGAGCATGCTATTAAGGAATCTCTTCTAATCATTATGTTTTCTCATATATAAATATGTGTGTGTTTTCTCTAATATATTCCCTCATTAGTGCGAGTGGGGGGATATATTAGAGAAAACATATTTCCCACTTATATGAGGGTGGGGTGCAGAGATATATTAGAGTCATTGGTGGGGGGGGCATATTAGATAAAAAATATCTTCCACTTATATGAATGTGGGGGTGGGGGGATATATTAGAGAAAACATATTATGTTTTCTCTAATATAGCCTCCCACCCCTGTAATGTCCCTAATATGAACCCCATTTATAGTGCATGATGTAATTGTTTATATAGGTTCATGAGCCATTGGAAACAAGTGTAAATGTAATGAACATATAGGCTCATGAGCCTTTTTGGTTTTGTGTGCACCTGAATAGTGCACGAGGTTTGTAACCAAAGAAAAATATGTGCACATTCCATAGTGTTGCACATACCTAAGTTACTACATGTGGATTGTGCATCAAGGGAGGATGCACATATTTCACAGTGTTGTGTGCACTCAAGAAATTGCACGGGAATGATTGTAATGTATATATATGTATGCATATGCTTGGGGTCAGAGAGCCTATGTGACTATTGGGATGGTGAGTCGGGATGAAAATAGGCCAGTGTTCCTATCCTTGTAAATTGTACAAAACTCAAGTTAATTATTAAATATCATCATTGTGTGCAGACAGACTTAGAAAAAAAGAGATGGGGGGTTGACTCCACCAAAAAAGGGAAAAGGGGGAATATTTTAATAATATTTCTGAAAAGTGTAACCTTATGGATATATTATTTATCCTAAGTTCCCAAGGGATGGGAATGAGTCACTAAGTGGCTAAACTTAGCTTTGAAGGTGACAAGTGTCTAGTTGAATGCATGCAATATATATTTTTGGCCTTAGTGTATTTTGGGGGGTGAATCGATTATTCTCTGTGGATTCGGGGAATTTTTCGTCTACAAAGGAGTCTATGTCATGAAGTATCATATTATTCGGTATTTCCTCGTGCTTGGGAAAATTTGTATGTTGTTGAAGGAGCGGGTTGTTAGGCTGGTAGGTTGTTGAAGACGCAGGTTGTTAGGCCTGTGAGAATTCTCTCTAGTTGAGAGTTTGCTGGAAATTGTTCCTTGGTGCACTAGGCATTAGTTATAATTCTATGAGACTTCCTAATCCAATAATTTGTTGAATCCATGGAAGGGAAGTGGGGAAGTTGAAGGACTATTGAGTAGAGAGGGGGCACACTTCCTGGGGTGGGACATACATGTGGGGAATGAGGGGTTGTATATTAGTTGCAACAGTCCTTAGACTAAGCAATTTCACTGCTTGTTAGACCATAGATTCACACTAGAATTCATTTTTCCTTGGTGGAGTTTAAGCCCCAACTCGGGGGTGACCTATTTCTGAAATATTACAAGAAACATAGTTTATGGTTGGGAGGAACGTCTGAGTCATGCACACAGTTGGTGACTTTTCTGAAAGATAAGTGTTATTATGTACTTGTCTATTTATTGCGTGTTCATTTACTTGTATTGGTTATGGTCTACCTTTTGTATGATAATGCATATGAATAATGGTTGTTATTTAGTTTAAATGTTTGTATTCATGTAAGTGCAATGTGGTTATTCAGTTTAATAGTTTTACATGTTGCGTATGTTAGTTGATAAATAATTTATGTTAAGATAATCCTAGTAAATGGTCAAGAGCTTCCTGAGTGAGGCTAGGAGTACCATGCACGCAGAAAGTGTTTTTTGTTCTCAATCGACTGGATTCATTGTGTGCATAGGAAAGTAGTCTGTTGACACAGGAAAACGGGACCTTGCAGGGAAGTCGGTATGGTCATGCACACGGTAGTATTCAAGTGCTTTGTATGTGCGCAGTAGTGTTCACGTGTTCAGAGTGGATTATACGCACAACAATGTTGGTGTGATCAACATACTGGTCTATACAATCTTATTTTGTGTATTTCCTGTAGCATCATCAACCACCCAAGTCGGGCCATGCTACTACAATTCTTCTCTGTTTGAGCTCTGATATAAATTTGTAGCAACCCCAACATCCCAAGGTCGTGCCATGCCACCTTACATAAATATTCACTTTCATTTGCAGAAAATATCATACTTAATACATTAAAATTAAACATCTACTTTATGTTAACATACATAGAATTATGCAGAAACATACAATAAATAAACACGTGTAACATACAACATGTAATTAAGAATATATAAAGAGTACTTATCTATTTAAGAAGGCCACTAACTGCATGCAGACCTTCCACAAACCTTCCAGACTTAGACCACGTTGCTCCAAGCTATCAGTAGTGGGTCACCCCTAAGCTGGGACTAAAATCCACCCAGGGTAAAGGGAATCCTAGGCTACGCTGAGGTTACAAAGTCTCCAGGAAGGATTTTGTCTCCAAGATTCCACTCAGGTCCACAACTTATAGTCCCTCATTCCCCACATGAATTTCAGACCCCATAGAGTGTGCCCCTTCTCTGCTCGACACTCCTTCGATTGCCCCACTCCCCTTCCAAGGCTTCAACAACATGTCGGACATGAAGTCCCATAGAACTACAATTGTTGTGAGGCTCCCTCTAGGAAAATCACTTCCCCAACAACCTCTCTCACCTAGAGAGACTTGCTCATAGGCCTGACAACCTGCTTCTTCAGTCCAACTCCCAGTCCAATCCATTCAAGGTAACAACAACAACAAAATCAGGTATGGGATCTAGTAATGACAACAAGCCACACCAGTCCAGAGAAAACTGTGGGAAACAAAAACAAAATGGCTAGTGTGTGATATGGTTGAGGCACTATGAAGACGTGTTATGCTTCACAAGAAAAGTATGGGTTAGCTTCACGGGGTTTGTAGTTTTCATAGCTTGCAGAGGTAAATGATGGAGGAAGTTGTTGGCTATGTGGATGCTCAATGTTTGAGTGCGTGAGTGAATGGGGAGCATGGAAAGAATGGTAGAGAAAACCCCCACAACGAAATGATTTCCCCACATAAAACTGCATGTCCCAAATCGGACACATGTCTTCATGAAGTTGCATGAGCTCCAATTATCATTTGTTCCCCTTCCCACAAGAACTTAGGATAGCTTCAGTTATTTCTCAAACCTTAGTCTTTTAGGAAATATATTATAATATTTCCTCAGAGATAATCCTACAAGCATGGCCCTTTTAACTAGCCTCTTAGCCCCTTCCCTTTCCATTCCCAGTGGAGTTTACTCCCCCATAACTCTTTCTTCGTGGTCGGTCTACACACAACGATGTATTTATATCAATGATATGGGTATTTACATATACAAAAATAGGCTCATTGGCCTTAACATCTAGGCTCTCTGGCCTAATATTCACATAAGCCTCTGTGCTTATAAACACTTGGCTCACTAGCCTATAAACATAATTACAATTTATAAGGGGCTCAACCATGGGGTATTACAATCCCCTCCCCTTATTTATGCATTGTTCTCAGTGCATCATATTTACCTATTACAACAATATTTTCAAAAATCTTCAAAAAGATGTGGGTATTCTGCCCGCATGGCCTCTTCGTGCTCCCACGTTGCATCCTCAGGACTGTACCAGGTCCATTGGACCTTTACAAGCTCGATGGCTCGATTATGGAGCTGCTTGATTTTCCAGTCCAGAATGTGTACCAGATGCACTTGAAAAGTGCCTTGTTGATCCACTTGAATCAGATTCCAATCAATAACATTATTAGCATCAGGTATATATTTCTTAAGAAATGATACATGGAATACATTATGAATGGTCATAGATGTAGGTAATGTGAGCATATAAGCTACTGGCCAAATCCTTTCTAGTATTTCAAATGGCCCACAATAACGAGCTGCCAATTTTGAACAGTTTCCCAACTTTAGGGAACTTCTATTGGCCTTCACTTTTAGAAACACATGATCACCAATACATAATTCTTTGTGAATTATGCCCTTATCATCATAGTTTTTCTTCCTGTCTTGAGCACCCTTTAAATTTTTCTTTATCTTTGAAATCTTCTCTTCCATTTCCCGGAGCAACTCTGGCACAATCACTGCTCTATCTGTTGGGTTGTCCCATCTTATTGTTGTGTTGCACTTTCTGCCATAAAGTACCTCAAATGGGCTCATCTTTAGAAATGTTTGGTGCCCATTATTGTAAGAAAATTCTACCAAGTGTAGATGGTCTTCTCATTTATATGGTTTGTCCATAATGTACATTCTTATCATATCCTCTATTACTTGTTTCACCTTTTTTGTTTTCCCATCAGACTCATGATGATAAGTTGTGCTAAAGTTCAGATTTGTTACGAACCCTTTGAATAATCCCTTCCAAAACTTTGAGGTGAAATTTGAGTCTCTGTCATACAAAATTGTATTGGGTATTCCATGCAAGTGTGTTGTAACTTCCCTCATATAAATATCGACAACATTGGTTGCCTTGTGAGTAATCTTCAGTGGAATTAAATGGGTAGATTTAGTAAGCTTGTCCACCACCACCATGATATAATCGTGTTGTTTTCTTGTTCTGGGCAATTTGGTGATGAAATCCATTGACACCATTTCCCACTTCCACTAAAGAATGGGAAATGGCTACAACAACCCAACTAGGTGTCTATGCTCAACCTTGACCTTTTGACACTCCATACATTTAGCAATGTACTCAACAATTTCCCTCTTCATGCCTGGCCAATAGTATTGGCTCTTGACAACTGTAATGGTTTTATGATATCCTAGGTGTCCAACATAAGGTACATTATGCATCTATTTCAAGATCATACTCAATTCATGATAATTGGGTACATAAATTATGTTCCTGTACAAGATAATTTCATCATTTCCCAATTTATAATCTTTAACCTTCTGCTGCATTTTACCTTGATGTAATTTTGTTACTAATTCCATGTACTGAAAATATGCTTTTGCAGCCTCAGAAATTCTTCTTTTAAGATAAGTTTGATACATGCTAATGGTTGTAGCATGCAGTTCATGCACTCTCCTGATTAGTGCATCAGCCACTTTGTTCTATTTTCCTTTGATGTGTTTGATATCAAAGCCATACTCACAAAGAAACTCTAACCATCTACTTTGTTTAGCATTTAGAGTTGGATGATCAAATAGATATTTCAGACCATTATGGTATGTCCTCAGCTCAAACCTTTTTCCCATGAGTTAGTTCCTCCACTTCTTCAAGGCATGTACTATGGCTTCCAACTCCAAATCATGAGTGTCATAGAGCCTTTCATTCTCTTTCAATTTTATGGATTCAAAACATACAACAAACCCATTTTGACTGAGGAATCCACCAAGTCCTTCTTTACATGCATCTGTGCAAACCATGAAATATTCATTCGGATCATAAATCCTCATAATTAGAACACTGGTTAACAACTGCTTCGATTGTTGGAAGATCCTTTCACATTTTGTTGTCCATTGAAACTTCACCCACTTCCTTTACAAGGAATTGATCGGGTGAGAAATCCTTGAAAACCATGCAATGAATCTTCTGTAGTATCCAGCTAGACCCATGAAGGATATGACTTATGTCACATTCTTATGTGTTTTCCACCCTTTAATATCTTCAATCTTTTCAGGGTCCACTACTATCCCTTCTTTGGATATGATATTCCCTAAATAGTGAATTTGGTTCTAATAAAATGAGCACTTGCTCAATTTGGCATACAATTGATGCTCTCTTAACACTTGTAACACCATCCTCAAGTGATGCTCATGCTCTTATTTTGACTTGGAATATACAAGGATGTCATCCAAAAATACAATGACAAACTTGTCTAAGTATTCCCGGAAAATACCATTCATTAAGCACATGAAAACACCTAGTGCATTTGATAACCCGAATGGAACCACTATGAATTCGTAATGACCATACCTTGTCCTGAAGGTAGTCTTGTTGATGTATTCATCGATGATCCTTACTTGATGGTATACTGACCTGAGATCAATCTTTGAGAATATCCTTGCATCCTTTAACTGATCAAAGAGATCATTAATCCTTAGCCAAGGATAATTGTTCTTTATAGTTACTTTGTTCAATTATCTGAAGTCAATGCAAAATCTCAATGTCCCATATTTCTTCTTCACAAATAAGACGGGGGCACCCCAAGGTGACACACTTGGGCATATATACCCCTTCTTCAAAAGCTCTTCAAGGTGCATTTGCAGATCCTTCAGCTCTAGTGTAATCATCCTGTAGGGAGTCTTAGATACTGGAGCTGCTCCAGGCATTAAGTTTATATAAAAATCAATATCTCTATTTTGGAGTAGTCCCGGTATCTCCTTGAACACATCCTCAAAATATTTCAGGACTGCATGATCCTCAATATTTTGCACCTTATCCTTAGGTGCTTCCTCCATATGAGCTGCAAATATTTGGCAACCCTTCATGTAGCACTTCTTCAGCTGCATTGTTGAGATATCTCGGACAGTAACTGCCCTAAGAATTCCTTGGATTGTTCTTGAGTTCCCTTCCTCATTTAGGAAAGTAATTTCCTTGTTATGAAATTCTAAGACAACATGGTGTTGGTCCAACCAATTCATACCAATTAGACAATCATGTGAACCCAAGGGTAGGATGTTCAAATCTTCCTTTGTACTTAGCCCATTCATGTCCACTGGACATGATTTAACTAGCTCAACAACTTTTCTCTTAGCTCCTATAGCCAGCTGCACTAACCAAGATTTCCCATGGTTGCTTCTTGGAAATTGAAATCTTTCCACTACCTTAGGATCTATATAGCTATGACTAGCTCCTAAATCTATTAAAATAGTAAAGGCATGGTTATTGATCATACCTTCTACTTCAATCATGTGTGATTGAAACTCTACTTGCTTGTTGTCCAGGGATGCATAGATCCTTGGAACACTTATGCCCATGTCCTCCACTATTTTTGCTTGTTGTACATTGTGGAAAACTCTCACTTTATCTTTTCTATGAGGACAGTCTATGTACAAATGATCTCCTTTACAACCCCAACATTGAATAGGTGTCTTCTTTGGCCTTTGCCCACTTGTCTCAGTCATTCCAGGCTCTCTAGGGGTTTGTTGTCCCTAAGAACTGTTTATGAAGAATGGTGGATTATTCCCCTTCTTCCTCTGTTCCATATTGAACTTATTCTTGTCTTTACAATCTCTTTGGAAATTAGGCTTTCCCTTATGCTAATCATATAAGAACTTGGCTATTCATATTGTTTCTTCCAAATTTTTAGGATCATCATATTGAATTTTATCACTGATGAAAGATGGAAGCCCACTCAAATATCTCTGGATCTTAATTGTCTCATCCTTGATGAAGGAGACATACTTCAACAGTTCTAAAAATATCCTTTCATACTCATTAATGGTCATGCTGCCCAGTTTGAGTTCAAAGAACTCTTTCATCTTTTTGTCATAATATCTCTTGGTCAAGTATTTCTTTTCAAAATACTTCTTGAATTCCTTCCAAGTCACATTCTTCTCTTTAATGTGTTGCACCTGCACAAGATGGTCCCACCACATGGATGCATTTAATTTCAGATGATAAATATAAATTCTTTCTTCCACATGAGAAGAATAATTATGCAGTTGGAAATATTTTCTCACGCCCAACAACCATGTTTGGGCATCTTCATATTTCTTCTGCTCTCCATCAAAAGTAGGAGGTTTGATCTTGTTCATTTCTTCTTTCAATTCATCCACGCCAGACCTATTATGCTTTCTGGAAGGGGATGGACTTTATCTACTATGTTCCCTCCTTTTGGATTGTCTTTGAGAGTGATGGTTATGTCTGCTATCACTCATGGATCTTCCTTTTTCCTCAGGGGTCCTGTGGCTTCCTGATTTGTTGGAGCCACTCTTGTTATCCAACTTATTTTCAATTATTTCCAAGCTCTGTATTAACTTCATGTTGAAGTATTCATGTTGTTCCTTGGACTTCATAATCATTTCATTATCATCCTTGTGACTCTGGACACCTGTTTGCAATTTTCTGATGGTCTCAACCATATTTATGTCTTCATCCTTTCCTTCTCCATGTCCATTGGAGTTTGTTCCTTCAACTCCTAAATGGACATCCATTCCTCTAATATAATATTCTTGATTGTAAGCCTCGTGTGAATCCTCTATCTCTCTGTACACTCTATGATGATTTTGTTTTTCTTGACAACTGTCAACTCTAGAAAAAAGTGTATCCAACATAACTTTGTCAAGCTAACTGTCTCAACAATTTCATGAAAAATTGAACCATTCTAGTTCAATAATATATATAAGACTTTTTGTTGTTGATTTCCTAAGAATTGAATTGTTCAGATCCAATTTCTGGGTGAACAGTTATATTCTACTATTCAAGACCTTTCTAACACCTGCTTTCATGCTCAAATCTGAGTCTTGGGCAAAGAGTTATGGCTATTTGAAAATTTCCTTTCTTGTGAAGTTGATCTTTGCACATGTGATATTCTTCTGGAGCTGAATTTTGTTCTCAGACTCATGTTGGATCCTCTCGTAAGGTACACAGGCCTTCTTTAAATATTTAGGTGAAGGTCTATACAATTCGGGACCCCACATACTCCTTCTATAAGCCCCCTTTTGTTTTGAAAACAATTTCCGGTCACTAGCCCTTTTTCTATGGCCCCCAATCTCATGTGACCATGGGTTGTGAACAAGTGCTAGGATGATAGGAAATTATCTGGAACTTCGAGACCTCAGGGATTTGGAACTTTGTAGGTTCTCTCAAATCCAAAATTCCAATCCCCTGGAGCGCCAAATTGGAAAAATCATGAAGAATGGTGGATCAACGGTCCACAGCCTCCCATCATCCAATAACTGAGATTCATTATGGGACTCCGGGAGTTTTCAAAGCATTTCTCCATAGATTCGTCAGAATGTCAGACCGACGAACTTGCAAACAACAAATCAACGGACTGCGCCTTCTCGTTAACCAACGACCGCGATCAACTCTGGGATTCCAGGCTTCATGTCTTTTCAAATCACCTCTCTACAGATATCCCATAGTGGAGAATTACCAGAGATCCTCTCCTTCCTCCACATATCATCTCCGGATCAACAGTCGATATTAACTCCGACCTTTGGGAGTTCTCGACTCAAAAAACTTGCAACTCAATTCCTTTGGAGTACCAAGTCTCTGGACCTTGGGATCTACAACCACGTGTCCACTATAATCAATGGTTGATATGGACTCCATCCTTCCAGCCTTCAGGAGTCCTCAACCCCAACTACTTATGCCTTGAATCCTCCGTAGTGCCAAGTATTTGGACTATAGGATCTACTGCCACGTTTCCTCTCCCGATCAATGGTGAGGATTTAATCCATTCTTTAGAGCTTTAGGGGTTTCACCTTCATCACACTTCATTCCTTCCAATCGATGAATTGGCGAAATCCCTGAGTCTTCATCAATAACTAAGCACCAAGGGGTGCTACGTGGCAGAAAATAAGGAATAAACACATGGCCCTATCTGACAAGTGAAACATGTCATATACTAACTGGCACAAATGGTATTTGAAAAACATGCAACATGGTGACACGTGGAAAGAATCAAGTGTGTCCATGTCACCCTAGGTGACGTCAGTAGGCCATTTCAGTCCATTTCTTGTTGACTTCGGTACTTTGGGACTTCAGAACTTCAAGACTTCAGGATTTCAGGAGACTTCTCCACACTACAAAACAAATCCCCTGAATGTTGAATTCCTAAATAGGATGATATACTGACATGTGTCCTCAAACAAGAATGGTCCATATTAACTCTGGAATTCGGGACTTCGAGAGATTTCCCTTCAGGCAGCTTGAGGACTCGCTTCTCCCAGAGTGTCGAACCTCCGAACTTTCATGAGATGTATGATTCACATTTGCTAGCGCACAGGTCTAGCGGCTAGGATGTGATCTTCACCACTACTCCTCAACTCTTCATATTTTCTTGATATAACGGATCCAATCTATCCTTGGCCAAATCCAACGGTCAAGCACTTCTCCCAGTGATCTACTACATAGATCAAATCTAGAAATTTAGAGCTCCAGGGCTTTTCCCTCTTTTATGAAAAATAAATTCAAACAGTCGAAGTGGCGAAGCTTGAAGGACTTCGATGCTTAACCACCATGCTCCTTTTTCCAGATCTGACAGTTGTGAAGGGTTTTCCTTCTCCCAAACAAATCCTATGACTCAAATTTGAACTTTGTGGCCCAATACCATGGTTGTTGTGGTTTCCCTATCTTCCACTCCTCCTAAGCTTTCAAATACTGTCCAAGTTTTCTCGCAACTCCCTTTTGGCACTCTGTAACCTCAATTTACTCATACACGGCCCATTTAGGTTCAATGTTGAAACCATGGGCTTTGATACCAATTTGCAGCATCCCTAGCCACCCAATTCGGGCCAGGCTACTACAATTATTCTACGTTTGAGATCTGATATAAATTTTTAGCATCCCCAACATACCCAACATCTCAGGGCTAGGCCATGTCACCTTATAGAAAGACTCACTTTCATTTGCGGAAAAATATCATACTTATCACATTAAAATTAAACATCTACTTTCTATTAACATACACATAATTATTCATAAAAATACATTAAATAAACACATGCTTAACATGCAACATGTAATTAAGAATATGTAAAGAGTAATTATATGTTTAATAAGGCCACCAACTACATTTAGACCTTCAAAGAACCTCCCATCCTTATACCACGCTGCTCCAAGCTATCAACAATGGGTCACCCCCAAGCTGGGACTAAAATCCACCCAGGGTAAAGGGAATCTTAGGCTAGGTTGAGGTTAAAAAGTCTCCAGGAAGTATTTTGTCCCTAGGAGTCCACTCACATTCACAACTTATAGTCCCTCATTCTCCACATGCATGTCCCACCTGAGGGAGTGTGCCCCTTCTCTACTTGACAGTCCTTCAACTTCCCCACTCCCCTTCCAGGGCTTCAACAACATGTCGGACATGAAGTCTCAGAGACCTACAACTATCGTGAGGCTTCCTATGGGAAAATCACTTTCCCAACAACCTCTCTCTGCTAGAGAGAGTTTCTCACAGGCCTGACAGACTGCATCTTTAGTCCAACTCCCAGGCCAATCCAGTCAGGGTAATAACAACAACAAAATCGGGTATGGGCTCTGGTAATGAAAACAAGCCACACCAGTCCAGAGAAAAACATGGGAAGCAACAAAAAAAAGATAGGATGTGATATGGCTCAGGCATTGTGCATACGTGCTATGCTTCACAAGAAAAGTACGGGTTAGCTTCATGGGGTTTGCAGTTTTCAAAGCTTGTGAAGGTAAACGATGGAGGAAGTGGGTGGTTGCGTGGATACTCAGTGTCTAAGTGCGTGAGTGAATGGGGAGCATGGTAAGAATGGCAGAATGAACCCCCACAGTGAACTGATTTCCCCACATGAAATTGTGTGTCTCAAGTCGGACACCTTTCTTCATGAAGCTGCATGAGCTCCACTTATCATTTGTTCCCCTTCCCACAGGAACTTAGGATAACTTCAGTTATTTTCCAAACCTTGGTATTTTAGGAAATATATTATAATATTCCCTTAGAGATAGTCCCACAAGATTATCCCTTTTTCCTATCCTTTTAGCCCCTTCCCTTTCCCTTCCCAATGGAGCTTAGTGCCCCGTAACTCTTTCTTCGTGGTCGTTCTACACGCAACGATGTATTTATATTAATGATATGGGTATTTACATATACAAAAATAGACTCACTCGCCTTAGCATCTAGGTTCTCTGGCCTAAATTCACATAAGCCTCCCAACTTATAAACACTTGGCTCACCAACTTATAAACATAAATACAATTCAGTAGGGGCTTGGCCTTGGGGTATTACACTTTCGTTGTTATAACGTGTTTAATCATGAAGTAGTGTGGTGTGGCAAGAACCAGTTTTGGTTGTGCGTATTTCCTCAATTGTTTCTACATAGTCTAAATGTTAATTGCACACTAATTTTCTTGAGGTATTAGACCTGAAGTTGGAGAGTTTGTGTGACAGGTCCCAACTTAGGTGGTTAGGTATGCTAAATTCTAGTATCAAAGCAATTGGTTTAACATTAGACTTGTATGATACAAAGTTATGTGAAATAGACATGTGCATTAATTATTGGTATTGTGAAATGCATAGTTTAGTTTGCGTGGAAACATATTGGTGTGTGGTATAGATTTGTTATGCGCATGACATAATGATGTGTGGGTGTGCGCACTAGAAATTGGGATGTTAAAATAATTGAAGAAATCTGAAGAAAGGATTCTGAAAAATTGGTGCAAAGTTTTCATGTAGTTTTTGCATGAAATCATCTAACAAATCTTAATTTCTTGCACATTTTGTAGAATTAACAATGTTTAGAGTAGGATTGTGTCAATGCATAAGGTCAAAAGCATGGAATATGTGAAGAGGACTAACAATCTCAAAGATAAATTTGGGGATTTGTATGTCATTTTGGGTTTTGATGGTATAGAATCTAAGGAGTAGCGCTTGAACTTGGTAGAAACCATAAAGGGATTGCAAAAATATGTCCAGAGCTATAAGGATGATAATGAAAGTATTATGAGAGCCAATGAGCAGTAAGATGAATTCAATGTCAAATTGATGCAGATCTTGGAAAAAATAGAAAATAAAATGGATAATTAGGAAAAGACGAGTAGATAAAGAAGTCACAGATCTCATGATGAGAAAAGAAGAGAAGAAAGAAGTGTTGGTAAGAATTCTTTAAGGAAAGCATGCAGTAGCTCAAGTCCATCTCTTGTCAGAAAACATAAGAGAAGGACAGGGGTGGACGAGCTACAGGGAGAAATAAAAATGATCAAGCCTCCGACCTTTGATGGTGAGCACAATAAGGATGAGGATGAAGAGACCTGGTTGCTGGGTATGAGGAAGTACTTCCAACTGCATAATTATTCTGCACAGGCAAAAGGAATAATTGCAATTTATCAACTCAAGGAAAAATCATCAATGTGGTGGGATCAATATGTACAAGTGCAACATATTGATGAGAAGAAGGTTACTTGGAGGGAATTCAAGCGATATTTTGAAAACAAATATTTAACCAAGTGCTACTATGATAGGAAAATGAAAGAGTTATTTGAACTCAAGCTTGGGAGCATGACGATAGACGAGTACAAAAGAAGATTTTTAGAGTTGTTGAAATATGTACCTTTTATCAAGGATGAACATATGAACATTCAAAGGTACCTGAGTGGAATGCCATCATTTATTATTGACAAGATACAATATGATGATCCCAAAACATTGGAAGAAACTATAAGGAGAGTTGAATGTCTCTATTATCAACAAAGGGGAAGATCAACTTTCCAAAAGGATTGGTAAGACAAGATGAAAATTAAGGTGGAACAAAGGAAGAAGGGGACTAAGCCACTGTTTTTCAGAAATACTACACAAGGAAAACCAATTTCCAAGAAACCCAAAATGACTGAGGCATTGGAAACTAGGCCAAGGCTACAACCAATGAAGTGTTGGGATTGTGACATAAATCATATGTTTAGATATTTCCCTCAAAGAGGTGAAAAAGTGAGGACTACACAAAGTGTACGGAAAGATGCAAAAATTGAAGACATAGGTAGAAGTGTACCTAGAATTTACGCAGCCCTGGACAACAAGAAAGATGAGTTTCAGTGGCACATAATCAAGGTGGAAGGTAAGATTAATGACCAACCCATTGTTATTTTAATTGACTTGAGAGCTATTCATAGTTATCTAGATACTAAAATGGTGGAAATATTCCAATTGTTGAGAAGCAAGCTTGGAAAACCATGGTTGATGCAGTTAGATACAACGGAAAAAAGGAAATTCAATGAGATGGTCAAGATATGTCCAATGGAGATGAATGGACCACACACAAAATCCGATTTGAATATCATGCCTTTGGGTTGATATAATTTCCTCACTGGTATGGATTGGCTGGATGAACATCATGTTGTCATGTACTATTGCAATAAGGAATTCACTTGTTTGGATGAGGAAGGAAATTTAAGATCAGTTCAAGGCATTCCAAGAGTTGTGACTATCAGAAAAATTTCAGCATTGTAACTGAATAAACACTATAGGAAAGGATGTCAAGTATTTGCAATGCACATGGAGGAGGCACCTATGGACAAAGTGCCAAGTGTTGAATATTGTGCGGTACTAAAGGAATTTGAGGATGCTTTTAAACAGATGCTGGGGTTTCCACCGAAAAGAGATATCAACTTCTCTATAAATATGATGCCAAGAGCATCTCCTATATCCAAGACTCCTTATAGGATGAGTATGCCATAGTTGAAGGAGTTATAAATGCAACTTCAAGAGATTTTGAAGAAGGGGTATATACTCCCAAGTGTGTCATCTTTGGGTGCTCCAGTTTTGTTTGTGAAGAAGAAGGATTGTACGTTGAGAATTTGTATCGATTTCAGATAGTTGAATAACATAATAGTGAAGAACAAGTATCCTTTTCCTAGGATATATGACCTTTTTGTCCAACTAAGGGGTGCAAGGATATTTTCCAAGATTGATCTTAGATCTGGATATCACTAAGTGAGAATAAAAGAGGAATACATCAACAAGACCTCCTTCAGAACAAGGTATAGTCATTACAATTTTATATTGGTGCCATTTGGGTTGTCGAATGCACCAGTTGTCTTCATGCATTTAATGAATGGAGTTTTTAGAAGTTATTTTGATAAGTTTGTCATTATATTTTTGGATGACATACTTATTTATTCAAAGTCTGAAGAAGAGCATGAGCGACACTTGAGGATGGTGTTTTAAGTATTGAGGGAGGATAAGCTTTATGAAAATTTGAGCAATTTTTTGTTTTATCAAAGGGAGATTCATTACTTGGGTCATATCATTTCAGAACAAGCAATAATTGTGGAACCATCGAAGATGAAATTCATTGAGGAATGGCCAACACCAAGAAATGTCACAGAAGTGAGATCTTTTATGGGACTAGAAGGATACTATAGAAGGTTTATTGAAGGATTCCCAAAGATTGTGCATCCAATCACATCCTGATAGAACAAAGGTTCATGATTTGAGTGGACTCTGTATTGTGCAAGGAGCTTTCAACAATTGAAGAGTTTGTTGACAAGTGCACCAATTTTGATAATTGTTGATCCTAATGCAAACTTCATTGTGTACACGGATGCATGCAAAAAAGGACTCAGTGGAGTCTTGAGTTAGAAGGGACATGTGGTATGCTACGAATCAAGGAATTTGAAAGAACATGAAAGGATTCATGTTGCTCATGATTTAGAATTGCAAGCTATAGTACATGCATTGATGATGTGTTGGAATTATATCATGGGTAAAATATTTGAGCTGAAATATTTGTTTGGATTAATAGTTAACTAAGTTAATGCCTTGTTGTTATATTTGTGTGCTTAATTACTTCACATTTAGTAAGTGGATTTTGTAAAGTTAATATTTAGTAAGTGGATCATGTAAAGTTAATAGACAATGTACAATCAATGGATTAGCTAGCCATCTAATTTTCAAAAATAAAATAAAATAAAAAATTAATATTTAGTAATTGGATCATGTAAATTTAATGGACAATGGAAAATCAATGGATTAGCTAGCCATCTCATTTTAAAAAATAAAAAAATAAAATGAAATAATTTCTATTTTTTTAAGATAATTATATATTAAATACCATAAATTTACATAAATATATTAAATTTCAATAAATAGATTTGCTATAACAATGTGCTTAGTTACTTCACATTTAGTAAGTGGATCGTGTAAAGTTAATGGACAATGGACAATCAATGGATTAGCTAGACATCTCATTTTCAAAAATAAATGGATCGTGTAAAGTTAATGGACAATGGACAATCAATGGATTAGCTAGACATCTCATTTTCAAAAATAAAATAAAATTATTTCTATTTTTTTTTTTTTAAGATAATTATATATTAAATACTATAAATTTACATATAAAAATTCAATAATTAGATATGCTATAACAATTCAATTCAATAAGGTTATAATTTGCTAGGTCATGATCAATATTTGTTTAATGTCATTGTTGTTTTATCAAAACATTTGGCCTAAATGACAGTGAGTTCAATCTGCACTAGCTACGATAAGTGAATGGAATCTAGTGGATATTATGAACAAAGAGGCATTATTGCATGCCTTATGCACACCCTCTGCAAACCTCTCCGGATTGAATTCGTTGGCATCTTCTCCCCATAATTCCTTGCTATGATGGATGGCGAGCATGGGGATCCACACAGACATGCCCTTCGGCAACTCCAGATCGTCGACCTTCACGTTCTCGAATGCATGTCTTCGCAACAGCGATGTCTGTGTGTACAGTCTCAATGAATCCTTCAGTACCATTCCCAAATGCATTCATGCAATAATTGAAACCATTAAGCCTAGGACACACATTCTAAGCAAAATTGCATTCACAAAATTAACATAATGCTATAATGTCGTGTTAATTTCAATTCTGATCCCAAATTGAATAAGTACCACCAGGATTTTGAAACCTCTTTGTGCATAATAGATCCAGATTAGACTACATAATAGATCCAGATTAGACAAGGCCCTGTTGTCCTATGCATGGATAGATGGTGTTTCCATGGTTGTCCACTTGTATTGTATTCAAGACTAGCCTCTTTGAGCATCATAAATAACTTTGATTAGGTTTCCTTTTCCACTTGCAATCTCGATTAGGCTTTCGTTTCCACTTGCAACTAGTAGTGTCATTTCAACAAGGCTTTGTTGTCATATGCACGCCTCTTGTTATTTCTAGGGTTGTCTGCTTGTCATGTAGTCAAAACTAGCCTTTTGAGCTCCTTGTTCTTATATTGATATTATAGGAATCTAGTATACTACTTGTTCACATAGTCTCCAGGTACGGGTGGTTGCACCTTCATTTACCAAAAATTTGTCGAAATAGATTTTATAATATTTTTCCAGCTGTGTCCTTACATTGCTTTGCAAAAATTGAATGTTTCAAAATAGGTTTTAAATTGTCTTATAGTCAAAACTAGCTTCTTTGAACTACTTGTTCCAATATTGATCTTATAGGAATCCATTATACTGCTTGTTCACATTGTCTCTAGGATCGTTGCACCTTTATTTACCAGAACTTTGTCAAACTAGATTTTTAATATTTTGCAGATGTGTTTCCTTGCATTGCTCTGAAAAAATTGAATGTTTCAGAATAGATTTTAAGCATATTTTGTAGATGTAATGTAAGTTAAGGAAAAAAATGAATGTTTCAGAATAGATGTTAAGCATATTTTGTAGATGTCTCTACTTGCTATACAAATGTAAGTTAAGGCGAGTGCTGATGATCGTTTGCTGATTATTAATTATGATAAGAATCAAAGGGGATTTGCACAACAGTCTGTGAATGCATTCACCTAAGGCGGTGCCAGAATTAGTTTACCCAGATAAAATGTCAATTAACTTGTACCTATGACAAATATTTTTTTTCCGCAAAAATGAAAATGTTGAGTGTTTCCTTTAATGCTTACAAATAAGAAAGAAAAGCTATTGTTGTAAAATAGATTTAAAAGAAACTTCATAGTGTATGTTTGAAAATCATTGAGATGTCACCGGTATTCAGAAATGTTTTACTACTTTTTCTACCGCTTAGTAGGTGTGTTTGAAAATCATTGTGATGACATCTGTATTCATAAATGTTTTCAGACTTCTTCTCTACAGCGTAGGAGGTGTGATTGATTGTCTGATTTGACTGGTTTCTTTCACTAATTTGTGTATGAAATGTTTCAGGTTTCTTTCTCTAATTTTTGTATGAAATGTTTCAGAAATCTACTCCTCAAATTTTAAAATTAGACTCAAATTTAAAATTAGACAAAATAATAATAAATTTAGAGAATTTTAAAATGAAACAAAATAATAGTAAATTTAGAGAAAATTTTAAAATTAGACAAAATAATAGTAAATTTCATAAAAAGATTTCAAGCAATGTTCTTTCAAATGTGGCAACTTTAAATTTGTCATTTTCTCATAGAAATAGCAATCTATGTAAAGACAAGCAAAGCATACCTAATCGAAGACTCAGAAATTTAATATAATTCTACTGTCAAATTTTAAATATACACACAATAATAGTAAATGTGAAGAATAATGACCAAAACATACCCGGTCTTTCTCCAGTTCCTATAAAGATTTCTAGCAATAAATTTTCCTTAGAAATAGAAACTTAAAAACAAGCAAAGCGGACCTAATGAAACACTGGTAATTTAAAATAGAAAAAACTTTCAAGAAAGCAATGAAAAGCTTTTGTGTAAAATCATATTATAAATTACCGAGCATCAAGAAAACATAATTAATAAGCTCCAAAACTTACTCATCCTTTCTCGGATAGTTTCAAAGACGAGTTCAAATTGAAAGACAAAGATGAGAAATCTTCTTAACATGCACATCGGTTCATTTTTCATGAAAGTATGTTCTATAGTGATTTAAATTGTGTGAAATAAACCGACCTATATTCAACCTCATTAATGAAAAATCTGGATACATCTCATCACACAATGATCGATTCAATCTCAGACATGGTAAGTGAATTAAATTAAATGGCTCATCATATCAAACAATAACATTGTGGGTGAATCAATGCATTAAATACAATTTTTAAATGCCAGACAAAGCAGGTGGTTAAAATTCCTCACTTAGTATGACTTTGACATAAATAATATCAAGAGAAAAGGGAACCAAGTGGCAGACTCACACAACAAGAGGGTGCATGAGATGCATGCTACAACCATTAACATGTATCGGACAGATTTGTACGACAAAATTTTAGAAGTTGCCAAATCAGATCTACGCTATGTGGACATAAATGAGAACTTACAAGGTATGTCGCAACAAAAAATTGAAGGTTATGAGTTGAGAGAGGATGGGATCCTCATGTATAGACACAGAGTCTATGTGCCAAATGATCAAGAGTTGAAAAGCTTGATATTGTTAGAGATGCATACGGTTCCTTATGTTGTACATCCAGGTTACCAGAAGACAATTGTCGCAGTCAAGAAGCAATACTTTTGGCTATGTATGAAAAAGGTTGTTGATTTTGTTACTATATGTCTCGAATGTCAGAAGGTTAAGGCTGAGCACAGACAATGAGCTAGATTACTAAAATCTTTGCCTATTCTTGAGTAGAAATGGGAATCTATAACGGTGGATTTTATAACTAAGCTACCTAGGACTACAAAGCAACATGATTCTATTATGGTGGTGGTGGACAAGCTTACTAAAGCTTCAAATTTTGTTCCAGTGAAATCAACACACAAGGCAAATGACATTGCTGATATATACATGCGAGAAATTGCCAAATTGCATAGTATGCCTAAGGTAATTGCGTTTGACAGAGATCCCAAGTTCACCTCAAATTTTTGGAAGGGATTATTTAAAGTAATTGGGACAAGTCTAAACTTTAGCACAACATATCACCCTGAGACAAATGGACAAATAGAGAGGGTAAGTCATATAATAGAAGATATGATAGGGATGTATGTGATGGATAATCCATAAAAATGGGAAGACTACTTACATTTGGTAGAGTTTGATTACAACAATGGATATCAAACATCTTTGAAGATGAGTCCATTTGAAGCACTGTATGGTAGAAAGTGCAGTGCACTAGTGAGTTGGGATAACCCAACAGACCATGCAGTAGTTGGGCCATATTTTCTCTGTGAAACGAAGGAGAAGATGGTAAGAATAAGGCAGAATTTAAAGGTTTCCCAAGACAAGGAGAAAAGTTGCGGAGATAAATGAAAAAACCAAAAATATTTTAAGGTGGGTGATCACGTGTTTTTGAAAGTGAAGGCCAGGAATAGTTCCCTGAAGTTAGGAAAGTGTTCTAAGTTAGCAACGCACTATTGTGGTCCATTTGAAATCCTAGAGAGAATTGGTCATGTAGCTTATATGCTTGCATTATCTGCATCCTTGTGTATTCATAATGTTTTCCACATGTCATTGTTTAAAAAGTATGTACCTGATGCTAATCATGTCATTGATTGGAATGTGATTCAGGTGGAGCCAGAAGGTGATTTATGAGTGCGATCAGTTTGCATATTGTATTGGAAAGTCAAGAAGCTCCGTAATCGATTCATGAAGTTGGTAAAGGTCCAATGGACGTGGTATGCTCCTGAGGATGTAACTTCGAAGCACAAGGATGCTATGCGAGCAGAGTATCCTCATCTTTTTAAAAAAAAATGAAGTTTTGTATGTATAAGTGTAAATAATGCACCAAGTATAATGCATAAATGAGGGGAAGGGGAATGCAATGTCCCTAATCCGAACCCCATTTGTAGTGCGCGATGCAATTATTCATATAGGCTGGTGAGCTGTTGGAAACTAGTGTAAATGTAATGAACATATAGGTTGGTTAGTCATTTTGGTTTTTTGTGCATCTAAGTAGTGCGTGAGGTTTGTAACCAAAGAAAAATGTGCGCACATTCCATAGTGTTGCACGTACCTGAGCTAGTGCATGTGGATTTCGCATCAAGGGAGGGTGCACATATTTCACAGTGTTGCGCGCACTCAAGAAAGTGCGCGGGAATGCATATAATGTATATATATGTATGTATATGCTTTAGGGTCGGAGAGCCTGTGGGACTATTGGGATGGTGAGTTGGGACGTAAATAGGCCTGTGCGCTTATCCTTTTAAAGTGTACCACACTCAAGTTAATAATAAAATAACATCATTGTGCGCAAACAAAATTAGACGAAAAGAGATGGGGGCTCGACTCCACCAAAAAAGGGAAAAGGGGGGAATATTTTAATAATATTTTCGAAAAGTGTAACCTTGCAGATGTATTATTTATCTTAAGTTCCTGAGGGATGGGAATGATTCACCAAGTGGCTAAATTTAACTCTCTGAAGGTGACAAGTGTCTAGTTGAAGGAATGCAACATATATTGTTTTCATTGGTGTATTTTGGGGGGTGAATTGATTATGTGTTATGTAGTATCATATTTTCTAGTATGTCTCCGTGCTTGGGAAAATCTATATGTTGTTGAAGAAGCGAGTTGTCAAGACCATAGGTTGTCGAATTGTTAGGTTGATAGTCTTGTGAGCATTCTTTCAAGGTGAGAGTTTGCTATAAATTGTTCCATGATGCATTGGAAATTAGTTACAATGCTCTGAGACTTCCTAATATGACATGTTTCTAAAGTCCTAGAAAGGAAGTGGGGCATTCGAAGGACTATTGAGAAGAGAAGGGGCACACTTCCTGGGGTGGGACATGCATGTGGGGAACTAGGGGATGTAGACTAATTGCAACAGTCGACACCTTTTGTTGCTTGTTAGACCATCGCTGGAAGATTACAAGAAAAAAAGTCTATGGCTCCGAGGAAATTCTAATTCATGCACGTTGATGGTGGCTTTTCTAAAAGATACGTATTATTATGTACTTGTCTATTTACTACATGTTTATTTACTTGTATTGGTTATGGTCTACCTCTTGTATGATAATGCATATGAATAATGGTTATTAATTAAGTAGTTAAATATGAATAATGGTTATTGTAATCCATGCTACGTAGTTTGTTCCAAAGAGTAAATAACCATAACACGGTTTTAGTCCAACACACCAACAGAATATATTTTAATTAATTTATATTACATAATAAACCAATATTAATCAGTATCGATGCCAGAATATACAACATTTATGCAGATCTGCAAGGTTACAAATAAAAAAAAAATTGTTACAAGATTTCTATGTGCAAGTCCAAAGACTACAATACAGGTTCAGTCTATGCAGTTTCTATTACAATATTTCTATGTGCAAGTCCAACGATTGTAATGCAGGTTCAGTCTGTGTAGTTTGTTCGAACACACACAATAAAATAATTTAATTAATTTGTATTACATAATGTCGATACTTCGTCTAGATCTGAATCTTCGACCCAACACTAAACGATATCAATGCCAAAAGACATCGCGGCGAATGACAGTTGCTTTACAATTTTTCGGTGAGTATTGCGGGAGGCATTCGAAGGGAGATTTTGAGAAAATTATTGATAATCCTGAGTTAATAAATCACAAGAATCCGCATACTTGCAAACTTTCTTCCTGGTCCATAATATTTTTAGCTTCCAAGATAACAAATTATTTTTTTATGTCTCTTCATGTTCCATTGCATCTTTAGCTTCCGAGATAACAAAATATTTTGTATAGTTAAGACATCTACTCTCCTAGTCTATTTCTTCAATCTCAGCTCGTACTGTTTAATAATTTTTTTCTTCAACTCGTACTGTTTAATAATTTCTTTCTTCAATCAATCAGTTACCCTTCATCCATTATGACCGTGCTATAAATCTATAACATGATAAATGGCTTATACGCTGGCATTAAAATTTATTCCAGGTCGGGTACTCGATTCCTTTGTAGGAAATTATTCTATTATTTAGATTATGGCGTTTGGATCATAATTAAAAGTTTGGTTGATAAGATTTGTCCAGAATGGTAGCACTCTAAATGATCAATTGTAGCAACTTTAAATCAGATTCTTGAAAATCAAGTAATGGCCATACAACTCTGTTATTCCAGAAAATATGGATAGATTAGTGTTAAGTGATTATTCCAAAATATATAAGGGTAATCCGGGTTCTCATAAATGTATGAACTTTGTTTTCCAATAAATAAAAACTCAAATGTATAGCCACGGTATGCTATTAATATATTTAATATTGTTGTCTTTGATTTCTTAACATAACATTAAGAAATAAGCAGAATGTTTAAAATTGGGCTGATTATTTACAGAAATTTTTGTTTCGAATGGGAGAGTAATTCTTATAGTCTTGGTTTTCATCTTCCTTGAAAGAAATTTTGAATCCATTGGGAAGCGCTCGAAGGTTTTAAAAATTTAAATTGATCTACGTTATGTTCTTATTTTATATTTCTTTGTCTATTTCAAATTATTCACAAAGCTCTTTGCTGTATGGGAATATTCCTTTCATATTACTGGTTATAAACATTATTTTGATTAATGTGCAAGAGTCTCATAACCCAGGGAACAATTCCAAATCTGGTTTCTTTGAAGGTGAACGCTAAGAGAGACATTAGCGTTCCAACCAGCTTTACAATTTTCTGGTGAGTATTACAAAGATATAGATATAGATTACAACGTTGGTTGTCAATTATTTAAGGTATCGTCATCAATTGAAGTTGAAATTGTTAAAAATTGAAAAATATGAATAACTTAATCTACAGTAACATTAAAACTTTTGAATTCACTGTTGTCTTTAAATTTTCTTTAGAGCTTTAATTTGCACATATTTAAATTTTTCCATATAGCATTGTAAATGACAGAATCACCAAAAGCATCAATTTGAAATAAGGTTTACTTCAAGTTTCCATGTATAATTAAAACTTTACAATTCATTAGTCTTTAAACTTCCTTTTTTAACTTTAATTTATCGCATTTGAATTTTTCAGTGTAACATTATAAATGAGATAATCACAAAAGCATAAACTTGAAATAAAGTTTAAGTAAAGTTTCCATAAACTTCTTTTTAACTTTAATTTATCACATTTGAATTTTTCAGTGTAACATTATAAATGAGATAATCACAAAAGCATAAACTTGAAATAAAGTTTAAGTAAAGTTTCCATGTATCATTTTAAAGGACACAATCACCAAAGCATCAACCTGAACTAAAGTTTACATGTAGTGACAGTTTGCAGTTTATTTTTAATGACAAACAAAATATCCCATCCCAATACAACCATAATCCTTGATATTATTGATGTCAATGTCTTTCAGTTAAAATTTTCTTGAGCACTATGGACTAGGCATTTAATGACTTAAATACAAATTACTTGTAATGTAACTTATAATTATGTATTATTATTATTGTATAAAAATTTATGAACAAACCTGAACTATATTTTACATCCAATAGTATTTACTTTTTCACCACAAACAAAATATCCCAATATAACCTCACATTATCGAGAATCATCTTGATATTTCCTTCAATCTTAATTTTCTGAAACACTATGCACTGGGCGTTCATAGACAATTACATACAAATTACTTGTCATCCAACTTAGCATTATTATACATAAGCTTCAAACTGTATTATTGTAAAAATCAATCAACAGATCCCTATGCATTCCACTGAGACCATCATCCAACTTAGCATTATTATACATAAGCTTCGAACTGTATTATTGTAAAAATCAATCAACAGATCCCTATGCATTCCACTGAGACCAAAGAAGTTCCACTAAGAACAAAATTTGTCAGTCATCTAACCATTTGTTACTCAGCTCCATCCGTGTGGGTAACTCAACCCTGCTTCACTCAAAATCCACTCAATTGTCATATCAATCCTTAATACATTGACGTCACTAGATGACACGTACACAACTTTCCTTTGAGATTATGCGGAGTCCATCGCCTGTCTCATTTCTGCTGCAACAGTAGCGCTCGGACACATTGCTCTCTCCTCATGCTGTAGAATGTGGTCACATCTACGGTCCCTAAGAAACAAAGCTTGATCACTATCATAACACCTAATACAAGAATATTTTCCATATAGTTTGATGATAGGATAATAGTTTTTTAGGTTGAAGAACCCATATAACTATCATATCTCTAAAGTAGGGAAAGGAAACACTTAAGTGAATTGGTGGTGGTTAAGTTGTTTAAAAATGGTGGGATTTTGGTTTTGGATGGAAAATGAATTTTTCAAAAGGTCCATTTTCATCCCATATCTTTTGAAATATTTTCAATGATCATATAACTCCAAATCTAAATCACTAGGTTACATGCCCACATGCAATAATCGCAAATATGTGATTGTGACTTTTCCATAGAGAAATGGAAGAGGAAGAAGAGGTGGTAATAGGAAACCAGGTGGGAGAAGAACTACCCCTTAAAAAATCTATTGATAGAATTAACCATATGAGAGACAACAGAAGATCCCATAGAACCAACCTCTTAAGAAACACCTTAGACACAATTATTATTTAAAAATTCTTCAATACTAGTGATAAAGTTTTGGAAATTGTAATACTAATAGTTAGGCTATGGATAAAAACAACTCCTAATTATAAGTTGTTATATGTTGTTATTTACTCTATGGAAAGATTGGTCAAGTGGCATGAACATTCACATTGAACTGAATGACCAAACATGTTGTGATAGATATTCAATATAATGAAAAAATATTTGTAAACAATGATAAATTAGAAAAAGTGATAACTTAACAATAAAAGTGTGCATTTAAATGAGGATGTAAGAATTATTCAATATTGATGAATGACAACCATCATTTAAAATTAATATTAATATATAGTGTAGTGTTGAACTAAAACTATCAAGTGTAAACAAATCAACATATAATATAAGCACAAAATATTATTCAACAACGACCTATTTACATGGTCAAATAAAGGCATCTAATTCTAATAAAAAAACAACATGAACCATTTTGAATGAGAAATACATGAACCATGTTTGAAGAGGGATAGGAAGTGTAAAACTACTTTATCATACAACTTACAACCTTGATGGGAAATGCACTGGTCCATAGTCCAAAAAATAAATTGGCACAGAGATAATATGAAAATTAACTAAATAAAAAAAGGGACCAGTAAAAAGAAAATCCAAATTCAAAATTCTTTATCTGAACATTGTCCACATTCCAACATTTAAATCAAAGTTTGTTGAAAACGATGCCATAAAATGTTCAAATGTGTTTTGATACACTCGATCTAATACTTCACGTGAGAAATATTATTGGAACTATACATGTATATTGTATGTGTACATGCCATAGTTTTCAAATAATTTGTTGACCCAAAGAAAACACAGAATTGTTGCGTGGCTGTCTCGGAAGAAAGAAGATTCTGACGAGGCAAGCCACTTCAAATAGTGATGTACAAATCTTACAACACTACAACTTCAAATATTTCATTTCCACAACAATGTAACACAATTAAGCATGGTTATATAGTTTAAGGTCCTACAACTAAGCCATTAAAAATACTAAACAAATGAATATATTTCCAAACAGGTATATCCATTGAGTGATTTGTTACCTAATAAAGCCAATGACACACATCCCCATAGACACATTTGTAGAGGCGACATAGTGAAACCTAAACTCAAGTTTTTGTAGGAAGTGTGTTACAAGTCAGAGGTATTGGATTCTCGACCACCATATCTTCTCCACTCTTTTAATCAACTCAAGGCCTTCTATCCATTGAAAGCTAGAAAAGAAACTACACCAACAACATTGGGATAAATGGTAGCAGAACAAGAATTTGTTAACAATGTCTTACTATAAAAAAAAATACAATGGGAAGCTGTGATATAAGTTGCATCGATAACCCTGTGCGATAACAAATATGAAAACAGTGTAACAAGAATGGGGTAGAAAATGCAAATCTCACTCTCTTGTGGTATCCGGCTTAGAATGACAAATGCAAGAAGGAAAATAGCTAACAAAAGAAAACTCAGAAATTTAATGAGATAAATCCTAACTGATTTTCAATATGGTCCAATTGACCTAAGAGGTCTAAATGAATAGCTGAGAACCAGAAAAGCATATTCTCTACCAACAACAAAAGTGCAAATCTCTTCAAATTTTATCAAGTACTCTTCAGATTTTGAAAAATAAGATATACAACAAAACCCCATCCTAAATACCTCAATTATTGACATGAAGGAGTATAGCTAGATAAAATCAATAAAATTAAATTTATCAAACAACCAGAGGGATCAAATTTCTTGAGGTGTAATTTTTTTATCATTTAAGATGGGTCTAGGATGGTTGTCACTCATCTATATAAAACTGGAATGAATATGTAAAATTACAATTTTGATTATTGTTAAGATATTTTTATTCATATCCTAATAATATTTCTATATTTAAATATCAAATATTGTATCTATTGTATTATCTAGTGTAATTTAATGAAACATGTGTGCTAGCGCACTTCAACGAATCATATTTTAAAAATATAAATATTTTTATATGTTTGAGGTTCTATCAACATATTTTTTTTTTAAATGTGTGTATTTCTTAGTGAATCTATCTACATGTAAGAGCATGTGAATCTATTTTTATTTTAAATGTGTGTATGTTTTTTCAAATGTGTATATATTTTTTTTTTTTTAATTCCTCTATTTCTGCTCATTAAGCGCATAGGAAGTGACTATATCAACAACACCATCATCATCATGTAGGATATGCATCAATAATTTGATGAGAAAACAAGGATCAATTGTTACCCTATGCATTTGAGCATGATCTACTGTTGACTCTTTTTTTAAATCAAGCCATCGCTGAATATGGATGTCACAAGCATAAAGAACTATATATTCATATAAAGAGAACCTCTGCGGAGTTGATGTATATCAAGAAGAAGGCAATGTGATTGGATACATTATAGTCTATATCTGTATTGTCATTGTTTCCTATTGGTGTGAATTTTCCAGCTTTTAGTTGGTAAAGCCATGTAAAGTCAGTACCAGGGCTTTTTCCCTTTCCATGCAGTGAGTTGATACCCTTATACTAAATCCTCTTCTTTGCCTTGATAATAAAATGTAAGATATAAGCATGTATCTTGAATACATCATTTATCTTTTGATGGAGTAGAGTATATTTGTGGCACCTTAAATGATCATGTTCTTTGTTGGTACATGTGAAAAGATTGCCATGTAATCATATAGACTCAGTCCTTAACTTCCCTTGTTATGCCTCAAAATTCAATAAATGTTAAACTTTGATTCTGCATTTACTAAGAAAACCAATATGTAAAACCAACAACTTTCCATTCTAGATGGACTTCATATCCAGTCCTTTTGATGGAGTTGGTAATGCAGATGGAATTTGGACATAAGTCTTATGTATGAATATTTTCCCCAACAAAATTGAAGCCTACATCTTTGCTCCTTAATTTCTCTGCATCCATGCCTATGCTATTTGACATGATGGCTTCTCATTAGTTGCAATTCTATATAGCAAATGTCCAATATTGAGAGTTAAATTCTTGTTGTATATATTCAGATATGGAATCTAAGTAGTTTTAGAAAATTCACTCTAAGTTTTCTGGCTGAATCACGCCATGGCTTAGGATACATTTGTTCCCCTTCATCCTTAACCATTTTTTTTCCCGGATGTAAATTTGACCCCAAAATTTATCTAAAGAAGCTTATTATGTTATGTATAGAACATATTTCAGGTGTTAAATATTTAAGCTTCAAAATTTCTCTCTTTCATATATATATATATATACATGGATTTTTGCAAAAAAAAAAAATACCTAAATAAAAACTAATTTTATTGTACTTATTAGTTGGGTATTCAATTTGTTTCAATTCAACTTGAAACCATATAAACAACCCTTTGCAACACATTTTGTTAATGGGATTCTATAAATTTTGTTTTAGAAAACCAAATGAAATATGGTGATCGGATCGATTGTCTTCAATATATTACACTAAAAAAATGCATTGAAAGGTAATAAACTTTTGCACGCTCTTTGTCGGTGCCTTCTGTTTGTTTTCTAATCAAAACGTTGGTGCCTTCGGTTTGTTTTCTAATCAAAACGACCAAACCAAATTTATCTATGGTTGGATCATATATGCCTATCTCTGGCTTAGTGATTTTAGTTTATGAGTTTTGCATGTTTAATCATTAAACTAAGCAGTCTTTGGTTGTCCTTACACGGTAGCTTGTGCTTGGGATGTCTCAGATCTAATTTCCCTGTGAGACCCTTATGGCACCTTGGGTGATGAATGGTGTGTATCTGAAATGATCTCTCTCCTTAGATATGGGGTAAGGGAGAACATACATCTAATTTTCCTGTGAGACCCTTATGGCACCTTGGGTGATGAATGGTGTGTATCTGAAATGACCTCTCTCCTTAGATATGGGGTAAGGGAGAACATACATCTAATTTCCCTGTGAGACCCTTATGGCACCTTGGGTGATGAATGGTGTGTATCTGAAATGACCTCTCTCCTTAGATATGGGGTAAGGGAGAACATAAGAGGATGGATTTTGTCACTTTCTTCCTTATTGTTTTAAGTTAATTGTAGATTTCTTCCTTTCCCCACCCACAACCAAAACCATCATTTTTTAAAGTAAAAATAAATCTATTAAGATCATGACAATTTATATGACGTTCAACACTAATAGGGTCTGATTCAGCAAGAGGAGGGTCACAAATTCAATTTTTAGTCCTTCTATATCTACCAGATAATTTCTTATCTAAGCCAAAACCCCGTTGTTTAGGGAGAAAAATGAAATATCTAGTGTAAGTGTTAGAAAAATAATGTTTCCAGAAATGCAAAAAAATTACATCTATGATGTTTGGATTCCTTAGCTGAAATAACAATGTGACTTCTACGGTAAATTTCTTCTCTAATGAAGTAGCAACAGTGTCCTCGTCATCTGTTTTCCTCATCACCTAAACAACCCCATACATGTGCTTGTAATTTCCATGGTTTAGTGGGTCGTAAGTCTCGAAAGCAAACATAGTGACTGTGAACAACTTAGACATATCAATCATCCATTCTTCACTATCTCCAATAACTTTCTCTCTTCCAATGAAATCCAAATAATGAGACCAAGAAGACAATCTTTTGCACTCTTTTTTTGAAAAATCTATATCATCCAGAGTTTGGTTGTCGATGGCTAAAGGAAGAGACTGAGTGCCATTCAATCTGCTATTATTAGAATGAGCAGTTGGAACTGACGAGAATTTGCTCTTATTCTCATATTTAACTTGCTTTGAGCTTAACTTGCGATCACAATGCTTACCAACATTATTCATTGTGCCGGACCTCCGAGACCTTGAGGGCCAAGACCATCATAGGATATCGAAAAGGGAAACAAAACTTCAAGCTACACAAAGCTGCTCCCACTTAAGACATTTCAAGAGATTTAAAAGCCTCTGTCATGCACAAGAAATCGTTGGATTGCTATCCAAAACTAAAATCTTGAAATTTTTTCCAAACATAATTTAAAATTTTCCATTTTGATGGAGAATTTAGCCGAGTGCAATTATCTCCCCCCACAAAGTATTGGAAAAATATTTCCCCACACAAAGTATTATTGGAATTTGCGAAGTATTATTGGAATTTGCGTTGGATCAAATTTTTGTTACAAAAGTCAAAGTTTTTTTTTCTTTTTCCTTTGATCTATCAGAAAATGGAAGGACTAAATGTTGTCGTGAATAAAGACCCGAAAGAAACTCACCAGATGTGACACGTTATGAGAAATATTGAAGCACATCTAAAATTACGAGGCCCAACAGTGGAGGCAACCACTGAAATCCCAGTGTTCAATGATCTGGTGTGAGTATGATTGTTCGATATAAGAATCCGTTGTATTTATTTAGTGCAATAACCTTTTCTATGGAGCGGTGGGAATTAGATGAGCTACCAAAAAATGTTGATTCAGGTGAATTAGATCCGGTGCCTGCCATGGATTAATGGAGCGGTCGTGGCTTGCCTATGCCTTTGCTTTTTCTCGTGAAGATTTGCATCGTCTCCCATTAAATTAGCCAGACGGAGCCAAGGGAACTACGGGAGACTCAGTTGGACAGGTTTGAACCCGCGACCTTTATCCTCTTGTTTTATGTATATGTCTATATAAACATCAAATGAATGCCTATCTTCCTTTCTTGATTCCTTCCTTTCTGCGTCAATGTGGCTGCGCCTATCTAGTGGCCGCAAAGTTGGCGGAATCGTCATTCGTCATGATTTCATCCGTAATTTTGTTGACTTTAAGCATTCTGCTTGGATTCTCTCAGCTCTTCGTTCGCTAGAAATGGAGATTAAACATTTTCTAGCTCAGATGCGGAATGCCCTATTAATATGATGTATTGTAATGGCTTTCACGTCCGCGGTCGTGGTGGCGGTGGGAATCGATCGTGGACTTGCGGCTTCGCTGTGTAGGGTCTTCTCGTGGAGCTGCTTTCATGGCCGCTCACGTTATTTAGGCTTGGTGCTTCTGAATTTTTCATCTGAAACAGAACATTTCGGGTGCTTCTAGAAGAATCCCAAATCTTTAATGTCCCGTGTTGCTGTGCTTAAAGTTGGCCTCAACCTGATTTTCTTTAATGGCTTCGATTTAGAATTTTGGCTGCGCTAGCTGGAGTACGAAAACTTTTTATTTTCCGCCACATTACAGGACTAAGATGCCTCGTTGAACCTACTTCACATCTAATTCCTGCTTAGCTTGATAGTTGCAACACGTGGTTCTCGTTCTCGTCTCTCTGATTTGTCCCTGTCGGTTTGGTGAGCTCGTCTTTTCTTTGTTCCTTAACTCAGAGTTTCCTCGACCGGTTCAAATTTATCATCAGTTTACATTGTAGGCTCGAGATCTTTTGCACAGGTTGACCTTTCAAGCAAAACCTATCTTCTTACACCAAAGGGCTATCAGCGAATCCATCAGGACTAGATCGACGGTCCAGATTTCCTCGAAATCAATGGTCTAGGTCTTCTCTTGCTTTTCGCGATTTCGCGTTTTGCGACTTCGCAGCTTGGGAAGACAACTTCCTTCATGCTGTGGACTCTCGATAGCCGAAAACCAGTAATTCCCTCGCGTCATTTTCATGGGACCAGATCGACGGTCCAGATATCTTCTGGTGCCAATGGTCCTGATCTAATCTTGATTATCGCAATTTCGCGACTTTGGGGAGTGGTTGCCTTCAAGCTTTGGACTCACAATAGTCGAAATCCTGAAATTTCCTCACATCATATCCATGGGACCAGATCGATGGTCCAGATATGTTCTGGATCCAACGGTCCTGACCTAATCGTGATTTCGCGTTTCGCGATTTTGCGACTTTGGGGAGTAGCTGCCTTCAATCTTTGGACCCCTGATAGCTGAAATCTTGAAATTTCCTCACATCATATCCATGAGACCAGATCGACGGTCCAGATCTGTTATGGTTCCAACGGTCCTGATTTGGTCGCAATTTCGCATTTCGCGACTTTGGGGAATAGCTTCCTTCAAGCTTTGGACTCTCGATAGCTGAAATCCCAAAATGTTCTCGCATCATATCCATGGGACCAGATCGACGGTCCTGATCACTTCTGGTACCAATGGTCCAAATCTGTTCTTGCTTATCACGATTATGCAGTTCATGATGTGTAACTTTGGGAAACAACATCCTTTGACCTCGCGACTCCCGATTGCCAAGGTCCTGAAGTCTTTTGTCAACTGTTGATATTTTGCATTGATGCTTACGGTAGTGCTCTCCCCTAAGCTTCAGATCATTTCTAACTTGGAAGGAATTCTAGGTAGACAAAGGTGGCACCTCATTCAGATTAGGTTCGTCCAGCTGGGCAAGCTCCTCACACTGGAGCCAGAGGGGTAAGCTTTGGGACTGCCTGGGATCTTGGAGATTGATCTGTTGCATCGAGTCTACTCCTGCATTGTCCAGTCGGTCTGCAACTTTGTTTTCACTTCGCTTAATGTGTGAGGGGGTCAGAGTTAGATAAGGCCTAAGAAGAGCCTCGAAGCTGTGAAGAGGGCCAAGGAGGCGCCAACTGGGAGTGATTTTTCTTGGATCTCTTCCATTCAATATTTTTGTTGCCAAGTCTATTATGATTTTGGAGTCTCTTTCAATAATCAGGCAAGTTAGGTTTTGATCTAGATACATTTGCACCCCTTTGATGAGACCCCGGATTTTTGCTGAATTGTTGGTGTCGTATCCGAGATTTCCTGCAATTAGGCTTTGAATTTGGTCCAATCTGTTTCTTATGACCGCTCCATAGCCTGAGTGTACTGGATTGCCTTTTGATGCGCCATCAAAATTGACCTTGTGGAAGCCTGGCAGGGGGGGGGGGACCACTTGGAGGGACTGAGGGATTTTTAAAATAGAGGGGGTTGTTGAGGAAGGGTGGAGTGGGCAAACAAGAAACCCCAGGAGTTGAGGATCGATAGCTCACCTAGGTCAATGGGGAAATCTTTTTTAAACCATGAATGTAGCTAGAGAGTTTCCTGGAGATGCAAGAGGATTGTATTCCAGAGGAGGGTAGGAGGAGATGGTTGAGAGTGAAAGATTCTTTTGTTCCTCTCTTTCCATATTTTCCACACTATGAATCCTGGTAAGAGTTGTCAGGATCTGTTCAAGATAGGACTTTTGAAGGGACTGGAGCCCCACTCCTTGATGGTTCTAATGATGCTATTTTGAACTCGATTGGTTCTTCTCATGAGCTGAGTGGCTTGGTTCCAGGTGTTCTCACTAAGTAGACAGTTATTTAGGAGGCGCTCCATGGTTTCTACCTGGAGATGATAGAGATGGTAGATCGACGGGCCAATGAAACCTCGTCTCTAGAGATTGTCCCATGTTAAGATCTTGTTTTGTAGTAGAAGCCAGAGGAAAGTAGAAATTTTGGGCCAGAGTTTTTATTTCCATATTGTTGTCCAGATGTTGTCTTTTTGAAGGTTATGGAAATTCTCTTGTAGGCTGTAGCCCTCCTTGATAGTGAAGCTTCCATCCTCCTTGAGAGGTGTGTATCCCCATCTGAGAATGTCTAGGTCTGTGCTTTCCTGATTCGCCTTTGGGTTGTTTCTTGTTTCCATTGTTGTAGGTCATAGTTCATTGCCACTTGGAGTTCCTGATGAGATGATTTCCAATTTCGCCAGGGAGAGTCACTAGGGGTTTCTGTCCACAGATCTGCCACTTTGAGAGTGGCAAGATCTTGAATTTGATTTTCGTAGTATTGTAGATTTTCTTCCAGACGGAGGGGTGGCATTTTCTGCCAGGAATCCCTCCAGAATAGGGAACTCTGAGCATTGCAGACTTCCCAGAAAGCATGTTCCTTTATGAGTGGTCTATTTTTCCAAGCCGCGTTCCAGATGTTGGAGCCCTGAATTTCCCCTGCATTCTTATAAGTTGACTTTGGTGGGTATTTGGGGTATATTTTCATTTCCAAAGTTTTTCGCAAAGATCTATTGGATTTTTGAGCCATCTCCACCAAATTCTTGTTCCCATGATGTTATTTAATTTACCGGGGTCATGAAGGCCCAGACCACTTGAAGATTTAGGCTTTCAGACTTTATCCCAGCTGACTAAGGCCCATTTTTTGTTCAGGTTGTGTCCATGCCAAAGAAAGTTTCTTTGCAAATTCTTGATTTTCTTTATAACTGATTGGGCAGCTAGGGATGAGAAGAGGTAAGTTGGGATGGCCTGAAGGACTGACTTTAAGAGAACAATTATGGCTGGAAGGTTGAGGGAACGAAAGGTCTAGTTATTGAGACGATTGGTGATGAAGAGTAAGAGGGAGTCACAGGAGATGTTTCTGGTTGTTGAGTCAGAGAGAGGGAGTCTCAGGTAGCGAGAGGGCAGAGTCCAGACAGGGGTATTTAGAATTTGTGAAAGGTGATGTTGGATTGCCAAAGTAGTATTGAAAAAGAAGAGCTATGATTTGGTCAGATTATAGGTGGTGCCAGAGGCTTCGCTGAAATATGAGAGGATGGAGCTTAGTTTTAATGCTTCTTGCGCGGTGAGGGTATTCATTAGTAGTGTGTCATCGACAAATTGGATATTTCAGGCTATCGGTTCTAATACGTGAAAAGGGCAGCCTTGGAGGGAACCATTTTGAATTGAGGTCTTGATATAGCATCCTAGTCCTTCATCCATTATGACAAAAAGAAAAGGGGAAAGAGGGTCTCCTTTCCTTATCCCTCTTGAGGGGGAGAAGGGTTGAGAGGGAACACCATTGACAAGGATTGAGAAGAATGTCGAGGATATGAGGTTCATTATTTAGGAGACCCAATCCCTATCGAAACCAAAAGTTGATAGAAACACTTTCATATATTGCCAGCTTAATTTATCAAAAGCTTTTGAAAGATCAAGTTTTAGAAGCATACCTGGAGTGTGGGTACTTTTGAGCAAGTGAATGATTTTATGGACAAGAATGACACTATCCATTATTTTCCTTCCTTCGACGTATCCTGATTGCTCCTTGGAGATGATGAAGGGTAGAATAGGCTTGAGTGTTAGAGCTATGACCTTGGAGATGATTTTTTAGATCACATTGCAAAGAGCTATGGGTCTGAAGTTCCTCAGGTTTGTGACTCTTTCTTCTTTGGGTATTAGGGTGAGGAAAGTGGCATTTAGTGCTAGAAGGACTTTGCCAAAGTTGCGTGATTCCTCCACCCATTTCCACACTTCCTCCCTTAACATTGGCCAACGCGAGTGGAAGAAGTCAGTTGTGAAACCATCTAGACCTGGAGCCTTGCCTGTAGGTAAGTCCTGAATAACCTGATCCACTTCTACTTGTGTTATTGGTGTCATGAGAGCCTCATTCTGTTCCTGGTTGATTATAGTTGGGATGTTTTGGACCACCCACTCTATTGCTGAGGTGTGATCCACTTGGGGTTCGAAGAGGAGATCCTTGTAGAAATATGTCAGCTCATGCGTTACTTCTTGATGATTTAACAGGGTGTTACCTTGTGAGTCTTCCAGCTTCATGATGTGATTGATAATGCGTATGTGGATCATAGAATGATCGAAGAATTTGGTGTTCTTCTCTCCTTCGTTGAGCCATTGAACCCTAGATTTCTGTCTCCACAGGATCTCTTCTTGCTTGTGCCTTTCTTATAGTCGTCTTTTGAGTTCATTTTCCTCCTGCTGCTGGGTGATTATGTATCTTTCTTGAATGAATTGTGCTTGGAGGTTCTCAAGTTTTTGTTCCAATAATTTCCTCTCTTGAAAAATGTTCCCAAAGACCTCTTTGTTCCATTTGCGTACCTATTGTTTGAAGTGTTTGAGTTTTTGCTAGAAGCAATACATTTTGGTGCCCATCTGTGTTTCCACAATGCTCCACCAGTGATGGGCCAGCTCCTGAAAATCTATATGGGAGAGCCAAAAATTTTCAAATCTAAAGGGTTTAAGCTTGGGGGTGGAAATAGTGTCAACCCAGAGCTGAACCGGCCAATGGTCCGAACCTACCTTCGGGAGGATGTTGGATTCAACTAGAGGGCCTTCCAAGAGGAGAGTTTCTGAGATGAGGAAGCGATCAAGCCTGCAATCTATTTGGTGGTTTCTTGATCTTTTGTTGGTCTAGGTGTAGGTGCCATTGTTGTTCTCAATGTCTACCAGTCTGAGGTTCTCTATGAGTTCCTAGAATTTAGCACTATCCTGCTCCAGGCGCTTTTTCCCCCTCGCTTTTCCTCTAGCATGAGAATCATGTTGAATTCGCCTCCTATTATCCATCACTTGCCCTCCGCTAAGAATCCTAAATAACCCAGGCTCTAAAGAAAGAGGTATTTGTCTTGGCTAATCTGCATACCATAGGCATTTGTGATCATTCCTTCCTTGTCTGAACCAATGGTTCTGTAGTGCGCTGTGATGGTGCATGGAGTGAAGAGGCTTTGATCGAGGATGACTGTAGTAGGATTCTAAAGGATGGCCAGGCCTTCTGAAGCCCCTTTTGAGTCCTTTTGATAGGATTCACAGTTGTGCCAACATATTTTGATGATATCTTCTGCAGTTTGCCCTGCACATTTTGTCTCTTGAATCAGGAATATATCAGGGTCTTCCATTTTGATGCAGTTTCGAAGAATCCTTTGTTTGGATCTTCCATTTAGGCCTCTGATATTCTAGGTGAGGATCTTCATAGTTAACAATTTGGTGGGTGGGAAAAGGAGCTCTCTGAGATCCTATGAATATGTCCCGAGTTGATCATATAGTTTCCCGCCTCCTTTATTAGCTGATGAGTTGATTTTATGCTCCTTCGTTTGTTTTCTTTTGGGTGTTTTATTGGATCTTGGTTTGGGTCTATGTTGATCCCTAGCCTAGATGTGGCCCCTTATGATGAGTCCAGAAATACTTTGTGGACTTTCCGAAGTTGGTCCTCTAGCAGGGTTTGGAGATCCTTATTGTTGAGTGCTTCTTCTAACCTGTCTAGGTTGATTTCTACTAGGTCCTGCTCATCCATTTCCATGATTGTATCTTCCTCTCTTTCTCTTTATTTCCTTGAGATTGGGTGAGTCTGTGGATCTACTTGGTTTGCTAGGGTTTGATGATTTTGTGCCCACTGATCTTCCTTTTACTTGTCGGGATCTTTCCCCATGGTCTTGTGGGGGTTTTCCACCCCTTCTGCTTCTGGGAGGTGGTTGAGGGCTTCAAAAGAGTTATTAGTTGGGTTCTTTTTTCTGTTGATGGTTGTGAGCTTCTTTTGCACTTGTCTCCTTTGACTTTGAACCTAAGTAAATCCTTCCTTTGGTTTCTCTTCAGCTTCCTTCTTGGGGTGAGCATTGAGAGGGAAGTCTCTAAAAATGTGTCCATGTTCATGGCATTTTCGACATCTGAAAGGGATGTGTTCATAGTCTATGGTTTGGGCCCATTTCTCATCTTGGTATTCTAAAGTAACTATGCCTGGCAGAGCTTTGGAGATGTTCATAGAGACACATATCCTAGCATAAGAGGTGTATTTTCTTTGTTTAGTAGCTTCGAAATATTTGACATATTTACCCAAGGTGTTGCCTATGCCCAATAAAATTTCCTCTAACTAGAACTCTTGGTGTAGGGAGTAGAGGCGAATCCATATCGGTGCATATGCAAAGTTTTCCTTTTATGGGAAGAAGCGATCTATCCATAAACATAGGTAGAGGCCAGTCGAGTTGTAGAAATATGCCCCCCCTTCAAAGATCCTCTCCTTGTCCTCCAGGCTGTAGATAATTATTGTAAAGAAAACTTTGGAGCTAAGCCAAAGCTCATAGTCTCCCTTGGGGTTCCACCACGCCTTGATCCAACGAGCTAGGTCTCTTTCTGTGGGGCAGAGACCTAGGAATTTTCCTATGAGGGCATGGTCTCGCATGAACTGCGTATGCTCCCCTATCCTGGTGGTTTTTGATGACGTACCTGGGTGCAACCGGGGCTTGGGGGATATATCTGTCGGGTATCCAGACCCGAGCTCCTTTTGGATGCAAGGACTCAGCCTCCGTGTTTGATTCTTTTCTTATTTCCATGTCTTCCTGCATGTATTTTTCTCGTAAGTGTGATGGCGGCTCAAACGATGGTCGACGTGCTCGCAAGTTTTTTAGATCGTTGGCGGCAACGTTTCGGTAGGAGGGGGCTTTCGCCCCCCCTTCTTCTCCCATTCTTCTGAGGCGGTCAATGCAGCAGGTCTGAGTCAGTCAACGTGTACCACGGGAGTAAGAGAAGGTTCAAAACTGATGTTGCAGAGCCGAGCATGAAGAAACCCTCTAAAATGCTAGATTCTCCTCGAATTTCTTCAAGCATATGATTTTTTGATCATGATCAATATTTTGATTATCAACTTATAACCGTTGCATAAATTTTATTAATGAAGTAGGAAATTGTGTTAAAAATTTATTAATGATATATATTTAAATTCTTATTTTAAAAAAATCTTAAGCCCTTGTTTAGCGCATGGTTCTGACCTTTACTTCACCAAGTAAGATCTTAATTTTAGGTCTAATGCGAGTTTGGGCCACGATGTTGAGCTCGACACTAAGTATAAACTCGGAGTTTGACAAATTGAGTCTTGATTGTACAACTAACCAATATGAGGGAGTTTGATTGTACCAATAACTAGTATTAAAGTATATTAAGGCACCATCTACCTTTGTCTTGAACTGTTTCCATTTAAAGTAATGGATATTGAATTTTTGTGTAGTTTTCAACCTTATGTTTGATCAACTCACCATTTTTTATAAATTAAAAATATCTTGAACACCAAAATTCCTATCACTAATGAACTATAAATAAATATAATACCTGCAGCATAGCACATTATGCCAGGGTTCGTGTTAATCCAACACAACACCAACTTGTCACCACGGTTGTCTCCCCTACATTCTAGCCTACTATTGAAATTTTTTTACCATTCTGGTCTGCCCCAAATTTCTAGAAAGATATGGAAAAAGATGATGTTACATTAGTGGGTACATTGTTGCACATAGCCAAAGCCATGGCGAAACCCAGTATTGTATTTGGGTACATTTCGTTCGTTGGGATTCTCTCAAGCCTAGAGTTCGTTAGGGATTAAAGCTTGATACATTTTGTTCATTTGGATTCTCGCGGGCCTAGAGTAGTTTGTTCGGGATTAAAGCTAGAATTCCTCTGTTGTGGAGGATCCCAAGATGGGAGTGGAAATGATCTGAAGGTATGAAGATGTTCTGTACAATTTCATATATATATATATATATATATATATATATATATAATTGAAATTTAGATGGATGATTAATTGTTTGTCTATAAATTTAGACCACGGATTAAGAGAGTAGAACCAGTGGAAAGAGTTCATATTCATGATGACTTGAGTTAAAATTCTAACAGATTATTTAATTTAGTGATGTATAATGTTGGATTTGGTTTATTGTTTCAAGAGTATTAATAGCTCAAGAAAATAGTTGTGTTTTTTTTATTATGGAACTGGTAACCCCATTGATGATTGTTGGTGTTGTAATCCAAATTGGGAACACAACAGAAAGAGGCTCATAGAAGATGACCTAATAGGGTTTAGAGCATTGATGTCTCTCTGTCCAAGGGGTTCCTCTCACAACCACCTGGCCGAGGACAGTGATGGACATGTATAATATACCTACAGTAAATTGGCAGCTTCATATTTCTTCCCTTTAATACCTTATCTCCTTGGCCTTGGCTTGGCTTGACAAATGTCAGGTCTAGGATAGTGAACCTGCAACAACACCTTACAAGGAGTGGAATCCTTTGGTTTTCTCGTTCCTCTCACCACCACCTAGACGCGGATAGTAATGGACATGTACAATATACCTACAGTAAATTGCCAGCTTCATATTTCTTCCCCTTAATACCTTATCTCCGTGGCCTTGTCTTGGCTTGAAAAATGTCAGGTCTAGGATAGTGAACCCGCAACAACACCTTACAAGGAGTGGAATCAACTAGTTTTATGGCTCACTGGTATGCTACCTAATCGTTGGGAAGCCTTGAGTGACATATACATGTTAGGCAGTCCTGCTCAAATTGCAATTGCTATACAATCGTGAATTTGTCTAAAATAGAAAGGAAGATAAAGTAGTCAAGAATATCACTTGCTTTGCAGAAGAGAAAAAGTGGTTCTTAGTACTTGTAGAAGCCTGGATCAAATCATAATTCGTATGCATAAGTTGCAGTTTCCAGGGAAACCATCTCATCATGATGTGCTTGAGGTATGTTCAAACTCATGGAAACTCTTGCACTCGAATAAATCCTTGTCTCACAAATTTCTTAGGATTTTTGGTTAGTGATATGAAGGAAAGAGTCTATGAATACTTGATTTTTCTGAGAATTGCACAGGTCTTCTTAAAAACTCTTATTATGTTGTTGCTTTGGTGACATTTAAAGAAAAAAAACAAAAATTTTAAAATCCTATAGACACATTGTTCATGCAACTTACAATAGATTGTTTTATGGAGATTGTCGCTAAAAAGGACATATGAGGACTCCTCGATGACGTCTAAACTTCCATGATCGAGCTAATTGATGAATTATGGTTTACTGCGGAAGGATATCTGTCTGGGAGACCCTTGGTGGTTTCTTCATGAAGGAATAGAAAGAAAAGAGGCATTCAAAACTATCCATGTGGAACTGTGATAGCATTCTGGTAACACTGGCACCTTTTCTCCTTATATGAATTCATTTTTCCTTGTTGCTTTGATAGCATGTGAAATTGAATCTGTAAATGCATTTCTTCTTATGACTTTCAGAGCCTTTCAAAACCTATCTTGCTTCTTTCAGAGCCTTTCAGATTCTGTAGTCTATGTAATTGAGTAATTCAGGGTAGTGAGGAGCAGAAAACACTGTATAGCATTGATGCCCATTGTTAGACTAGGAAATAAATACAAGTGGAAGAGCAATGAATTATGGATGTACGTGGATGTTTGATATTTTTTCTCTAACATGTGCTCAATCTCCCTTTGTCCTTCATGGTACCTTTGGATATTCTTTGTCTCTTCTCCCATCTTCAAATCTCTTAATATATATGTTTGCAACTCTACTATATTTGGAGTTGATTTTAATGGTGCGACTGCTAGTGAGACTGCCTCTGTTGTTGAATCGACTGCTTCCTTGACTGGATTTGCATATGTTTCTGGACCTGAATATGTAGCAGGTGAAACTGCTTGCTTTGGTGCAAATTCAAGGTAAACTGGCTTTCACCATCAAAATGGGAGATTTGTGAGACTTAATCTCATCTTCCTCCAACATATGTGCACTAGCATCCAACATGTGCACTAGCATTATTGATGATTATCATAGTACCAGCACTGGTTCAATGAGTTTTAACATATTCAAGGCAGTGAAGAGTTGGTGGTGAGGCGATGGCATTGACTATAATGAATAGGAGATGGCATCAATTGACTAGAATAACGAGCATGTGTTGAGGTGTTGGCATACACTACAACAAGTAGAGAACTGCAGTCAATGGTGAGGTGTTGGCATAAGCACTATAGTCAATACATCGACTGCAACAAGTAATACATTGAATGTAACAAGTAGAGCACTGCACTCAATACCTCAACTGTAGCAACAACCATCTACACTTTTTTTTATAAATTTATAATTTTGGAAAATTAGTGGGAAAAAATGGAACATACCAGGGCTAATAAAGTACCATCAAAACCCCTAGCCCAATCACAAAATCAACAATATAAAATAACAAAATATATAAAATTATTTATGTTTTCAAAATAATTAAAATTATAAATAGTTTTTTCAAACATTGGGAATTATTTTTTAAAGTTACCAAAATGCACCAAGTGAAAGCTATAGTCCCTGCCTAGGCAAGGACTAATAAAGGAAAATCAAACAAATTAAATATCTGAAAGGGAATGAAAGGTCCTATTAATATTGCAACAACTATGTAAATAAAAATGAATTGTTTAAAAAGAAAGTGTTGTTGGAGTTACTTCACAGACACCTAGGATTTATTTTTCCTAAGGTTATTCCTTGTTTATTAGTCATAATTAGTCATTATCTAGTCTCCTATATTTTAGGGAAGAATATTCCACCTGGAGAATATTCTCTTTCAGTTGACACTTTAGTTTGACTAGTTGAGTTGAGTTTAGATGTTACATTGGTTTTGTCACCATGCAACATTGGGATCATCACCAACTCACTACTCTTTGTTCAGTCAGTTAACTGAAGACTAGTTGACTAGTTAGCTCAGTTAGGTGGCAGTTCACTCCCGTAATTGCCTGAGAGACTAGACTAGGTGGCAGTTTACTCTTGTAACTGTTGGTGTGTGTCCAGATCAATCTAGACCACCACTATGGTTCATTAGTTACTCATTTATCCTATATATATTGTAAATTATTCACTCTTTGAGTGTGGAAACGGTTAATGAGAATTCTTCCATTCTTTTTATCTTGCTTCTTCTTTCTCAATTTCTCTCTGCAAATGTGTGTAGTATTTTCTAGCTAGATCTATTCTGTGCAGGTTCAACACATT
>JZKD02S0445113.1:685031-696083 GCA_000966675.3 Picea glauca
GCATATACTTCATCAAATCCATGCAAACATCTACATCTTCAACAAAATCTTCAATGAGCACAAACTTGCACAGTTGCGAGGTCTTCTTGGAGTGAAGGACATGGTTGCTTAGCAATTGCCTTTTGTTCCTTATCATTTTTCATTTTATGCATTGTAATTTGAGGGGGGGGTTTGTTTCCATGAGGTTTTCCCTCTTTCCTCGTTTAATTCAGTGTATCTTTTGTATTTGGGTACCTAACATGGCCTCATAGCCAGAACCCATTCTTTATTTTCACCATAGTGATGTTCAGGGGGGGTGTTGGAGTTACTTCACACACACCTATGATTTATTTTCCCTAAGGTTATTCCTTGTTTATTAGTCATAATTAGTCATTATCCAGTCTCATATATTTTAGGGGAGAATATTCCACCTAGAGAATATTCTCTTTCAGTTGACACTTTAGTTTGACTAGTTGAGTTGAGTTTAGATGTTGCATTGGTTTTGTCACCATGCAACATTGGGATCATCACCAACTCGCTACTCTTTGTTCAGTTAGTTAACTGAAGTCTAGTTGACTAGTTAACTCAGCTAGGTCGCAGTTCACTCCCATAACTGTCTGAGAGACTAGACTAGGTGGCAGTTTACTCTTGTAACTGTTGGTGTGTGTCCATATCAATCTAGACCACCACTATGGCTCATTACTTACTCATTTATCCTATATATATTGTAAATTATTTACTCTTTGAGTGTGGAAACGGGTAATGAGAATTATTTCATTCTTTATATCTTGCTTCTTCTTTCTCAATTTCTCTCTACAAATGTGTGTAGTATTTTCTAGCTAGATCTATTCTATACAAGTTCAACACATTTACAAGTGTAAAATTAAAGTTAAAAATATTGCAACAACAATGTAAATAAAAATGAATTGTTTAAAAAGCAAGTGTAAAATTAAAGTTAAATTCTAAAGACATACAAATGAATTGTTTAAAAAACAAGTGTAAAATTAAAGTTAAATTCTAAAGACATAAAATTGAATTGTTTGAAAAGCAAGTGTAAAATTAAAGTTAAAAATAATGCAACAACGATGTAAATAAAAATGAATTGTTTAAAAAGTGTAAAATTAAAGTTAAATTCTAAAGAGTAAGGAAAAAATCAACAATTAAATATTTGAAAAGGTTGTTATACATATTATTGTAAATGTTATATATATAATATTATTTTATTTTATTTTCATCATTATTTTTAAAACATTTTTTTACAAATGGTGACAAAACCCCTTAATTTAATTGTTAATTTAATTCTTAAAATAATTAAAATGAATCTAACTAAACATATATAAGCTCAAACACACGTCTTATATTTTTCATTTCTATAAACTTACCATTGACATAAAAAATAAGCAACTAAAGAGTAAGGAAAAAATCAACAATTAAATATTTGAAAAGGTTGTTGATACATATTATTGTAAATGTTATATATATAATATTATTTTATTTTATTTTCATCATTATTTTTAAAACATTTTTTTTACAAATGGTGACAAAACCCCCTAATTTAATTGTTAATTTAATTCTTAAAATAATTAAAATGAATCTAACTAAACATATATAAGCTCAAACACACGTCTTATATTTTTCATTTCTATAAACTTACCATTGACATAAAAAATAAGCTTACAAAGATTACCTTTAAACATGTACACATATTAAACAATAATTGAAAATCATCGCTAACTCAATGACTAGACCAAACACACTTCCAACCTTCAAAGTACATACGTCCTATTAAGCAGGTGTGAGCACACTCACACTTATCCTTGGAAACAAATATTCAATGATGAATTGAAACATGGTCTACTTTGAAAATATAGATAAGGGGGCAAATTATGGCGATTGACCCAACCTTGGGATTATGCTTATCACCGGATAGTCCATGCTTCTTTGTGTTTGTTTTCTCTTTTTTCTTCGAAGATAATCTAAACCAATAGTCTAAATCAACAAGCTCTATAGTCATTAGGATATTGCTCCATTGTTGCTCTTATATAATCTATAGTGATGATATATATACTCATGAAAATAGTATAAGTCAAATCAAATGTTTATATTTCCACATAAAAATGAGTGAATAAAAAAATAGAATTTATAATAAATTGTTTATTATGAAAGTCTTGAAACTTGTAATAATATATTATTTATGTATAAAATGTTAAGTTTATGTATTTATTAATTTAGTTATTTAATTTAAAAATATTTTAAATAAAGTAAGTTAATAAATTGGTTGTTGAAAGAGTAAAGATTCGGTTGTTTAAACATATAACTTATTTATATATAGTTATAGTGAGATAATTATGATTTAAATTTGTAACATAGCAACTTCAATATTTAATTTAGGGATTTGGTATATTATCCATATGAATAGAGTATCGAAGAAAGGTTAGACTTGGCATTGTGCTTTAGCTTGCCAAGTCTAACCTTTACTAAAAGGTTGTTACATTCCTCCATATTTTTAGGGGATATAAGACTTAACACATGAGAAACAACTTCAACACCTAGAGATGGGGAAGCAAAGTCGTGCTTGTTCCAAATTAATCAACGAGAATATATAAATATATATATGACGGATGATCGGTTTGAAACGGTTTAAGATGGTTGGAAACGGTTGGAGATAAACCACAACTAATTCTCCATTATTCTAACTCTCCCCTTTAATGGAGAAAGGATTTACATCCACACCTAACATCTCCCTAAACAATTCAAATTTGATCTTCCCAAGAGGCTTAGTGAAAGTATCAACAACATTTTCACTAGTATTACAATACATTAAAGAAATGTCATTAGACTGCATCTTTTCTAGAACAAAATGGAATTGAGTATCAACATGTTTTGTCCTTGAATGATAAATTGGATTATTTGCCAACTTGATTGAGCTCTGGTTATTGCATTTGATTATTGTAGCTTTCTTTTGTTCTTCTCCAACATCTTGAAGTAGTCTTCTCAACTAGACAACTTCACAAGTTGTTGCACACAATGCTTTATATTCTGCCTCAGTGGACGAAAAAGATATAGTAGGTTGCTTCTTACTGCTCCATGAAACAATCCTGGATCCAATGCCAAAAGCATAACATGTAGTAGATCTTCGACCATCCGAATTGCTAGCCCAATCTGAATCTGAGTAACCTATTAGCTCAACATCGAATGAATCAATATATTTAATACCATAATCAAGTGTGCCTTTGAGATACCCGAGTACCCCTTTCGCTGCATTCCAATGGCTTTCTAGAGGTTTAGCCATAAACTGACTTAACACACTAACAAAGTATGTTATGTCTGGTTTGGTTGTAGTGAGATAGTTCAGGCTTCCCACCATCTGTCTATAAATTGTTTCATTTACCTCCTTCGAACCATCATCGCAGTAAAGTTTTGTGTTCTGCTACATTGGAACATAAGAAACTTTACACTGATCCATTTTAAACCTCTTACGTACTTCTCTGACATATTTTTCTTGAGACACAAAGGTTTGACCAGCATGCCTCCAAACTTCAAGACCTGGGTAGTAATGTAACTCACCAAGATCTTTCATTTCAAATACATGTGACATATGCTTCTTGATAACACTAATCAATTTTTTTGAATTTCTTGTAATAATTCAATCATCAACATATATGGGAATCAATACAATGTGCCCTTTTTCATCAAACTTGGTATATAGATTTGGATCACGTTTGCTCCTCATAAAACCCTGCTGAAGAAAGAAGGAATCTATCTTCTCATACCATGACCTAGGTGTATGTTTCAGTCCATATAATGCTTTCTTTAATTTACATACTAAATGTTCCAGACCACTTTTCACAAACCCCTCTGGTTGAGTAAGGTAAACCTTCTCCTTTAACTCACCATTCAAGAAAGCAGACTTTACATCTAATTGGTGAAGCTTCCAATGGTGTTTTGTAGCTAGTGCAATTAACATTCTTATTGTGTTTAATTTAGCTATTGGTGGTGTTTTGTAGCTAGTGCAATTAACATTCTTATTGTGTTTAATTTAGCTACTGGTGCAAATGCTTCTACATTGCCCTCTTTATGTGAATACATGTTTGCCACCAATCTGGCTTTATATTTATCTATACTACCATTTGCTTTGAATTTAGGTTTGCATATCCATTTACATCCTATGAAATTTTTATCTTTAGGCAATTCAGTCAATTCCCAACTTTTTTTTTCATTATAGAGTCATATTCTTCCTCCATTGCTTCTCTCCACTCTTCGTGTTCAATAACTTCATTAAAACTCATGGGTTCTATGACATCTGAAATATTACTCATTAGGGCATAATCTTTATATTTTTCAGGTGGACAAACCCGTCGTGAAGATCTTCTTAATTTGTTGGTGACTTCTTCTTTGTTTTGTGAAGATTCTTCTTCACTAATGGATGTATCCGTGTCACTTGGTTCCTTTTCCTGTTGTTGCTTCTCTTCTTTGACCTCCTCATCTTCAAGAAGTACATGCCATCTTTCATGACTGTTGTCCTCATTGTTTCCTTCTACCTGTTCATGGAAGATTACATCTCTACTTGCAAACACTTTGTGAGTAGATGGATCAAATAGTTTATATGCTTTAAATTCTGAACAATACCCTATAAAAATACATTTGATATATTTAGCATCAAGCTTCTTCATGTTCTCCTTTGGAATGTGTGCAAAAGCCTTACACCCAAATATTCTCAAATTATTAATTGTTGGTTTAGAATCATATAAGGCTTCGAAAGGAGTTTTATGATCAAGACACCTTGTTGGACTTCTATTCTTTAAGTAAACATCAGTGTTAATGGCCTCAACCCAAAAATCATTTGAGAGATTCTTACATTTCATCATACTTCGTACACACTCCACCAGAGTTCTATTTTTCCTTTTTGCAACTTCGTTCTACTGTGGAGTGTGGGATACTATAAATTATTGTACTATTCCATGATCTTTACAGTACTCGATGAAGTTCCCCAATCTGTACTACTCTCCCCCTTGATCTTACTCTTACTTACATTTTCATATTATTGAAAAAAACATTCCAAATTATTACTTGTATATATGTTGGTGAATAATCATGTGGAAACTATAAATATCATTATTCAACAATGATAACTATATAGAAAATGGTATAAATAACATTCTAGATTATTACTTGTACATGTGTTGGTGAACTATAATCATGTGGAAACTATAGATATCACGATTCAACATTGATAGCCATATAGAAAATGGTCTATATTGAAAGTATAGTATATGCAGAGGCTTGAATTCTCAATTTGAGAGGAATTCTCAATTTCTAATGACTCCTACAATTGATTGTCAAAATACTTAAATTTGTTAATGCAATTTTTTGGTTTTTTATTTTAATATATTAAAACAAATTATTTTTAAATTGTTTTTAAAATTATTTTTAAAATATTTTTTTACATATAGTATCTCTTATCTACATATATAGTATCTCTTATCTACATACTGAACAATATTAATCATGATTTAACTTTTTTCTTTTTAAAATTTTTATGAGAATTTTATATTAATCAAAGGAGTTGATTTAACTTTTTACATTTTTAAATTTTATGAGCAGTTGATTTAACTTTTTACATTTTTAAAATTTTATGAGCAGTTGATTTAACTTTTTACATTTTTTAAATTTTATGAGATTTTTTTCTTGAATAAATTGATAAATGATAAAAAAAATTACCACCCATAATACTTAATAATTCAATAAACTTTCCTGACTTTCTTTGATGAAAATTTCAAATAAAATAAAAGACAAGATTATTATTATTTATATGCGTCAAAACTCTATTCTAAACCGGCCTTTGAACACCTCAAAACTCAACAATTTTGTTCTAGAAAAGCAGTTAATCCTGTAAATGCGATCCGGAGAACATGGAAATACGTGATATAGAGATTACGCTTCATGGCTCCCCTTTCTTTAGAATAAACTTCGGTGAACTAATTGAAAAGGGGGAGCTATATAAAAATATATAAAGATGGATATCAGTGTATGGGCGTAGTCTATATGTTAGATTTTCTTACCCTTTTTAATCCAAAATTGTTTCCAACTTGGTCCTTCGATTTCGCCTGCATATCCGTCACCCGTGAGGAAGGGTCAATGTGAGCGCATGAGCTCAGTTTGTGGTTAATAAATTTTGGTGCAAAGGGTCCGGAACGACATTACACACAATAGAATAATTTTATTTAATTTACCCTCACCGGAGACCAGATAGAATAATTTTATTTAATTTACCCTCACCGGAGACCAGCAATAAATTTATTTGTAGTTTTTGTTGTTATTTATTGGAAACTTACCTTAACCTGCCGCATGCTATTTTTCCGTGGTGGTTTAAAATAATTTTTTATTAAACTTCAACATATTTTCTTATTAAATTGTTTATTTATTTTTTTCCTTAATTCATATTAATCCATGTATACCATTCAAATTTTCATGTTTTATTAAGTAAATTTACATTGTAGCATCATGGCTACTTCTATTTCAATTTCTTTTATTTATATTTTTTTCTATTTTATTTTCAGGAATAAGAGTATAGTGAAATTACTTTTTATTAGTGTTTTATTATTATTTTTAAATGTATGGAGTTTTTTTTAATAATATTTATTAGTGTTTTATTATTATTTTTAAATGAATGGATTTTTTTTAATAATATTGTTCAACTTAATTAATCATTAAATTGATCTTATAATTATATATAAAAAATATAATAAAATATAAAAAAATCATCATAATCTTATTATATTGTACTCATCATTTATTTACCAAGTTTTAAATGTATAATTTTTTATTTTTATTTAATAAAAAACAAAAAATTTAAAATTTAACTTTATATCATTTTATTATGTGTGAGAAAAATTATATAATCCTTTGAAGAATGTTATTTCTTTCTTCTATTTTCTTATTTGAAATATTTAAATGAAAAACAACTCGAGAATCAAAGAAAATAACAACCCAATAAGTGATGAGTTAATAGTGTAGTGGATGTGCCTTCTATCCAAAATTTCGAAGTAGAAGGGTGAATGTGTTGATCAAACTAAACAATTATTATAATATTTCAATTAGACTATGCTCTTAAAAACAACTTTACTTTTCTTAAATTGTAATACAAATATTGAAAAAAACATCTTAACAAAATGTATAAAAGTTTTTATTATTGAATATTAATCGTTTATAAAAAGATAGAACGTTATTTAACATTAGTGAAATGAGTTTGGGGTCGATTCAATAACCATGGTTTTATCTCCATATGATGACCCTCTTCCTAAAACATGTTGGGTTTCTACATAAACATTTTTTTAAGAATTGAATTCAAATAGAGGTTAAAATACATTGCCCTCCTCTCACCAATCCATCTCATATTTCATGGTTATAACATAAAAATTAATGTTTTAAATATATTATTATTATTTTTTAATTTTATATTTTCTCATATATTATAATATGGGTGAGGGTAAAAGTTGGAGTTGTCAGGAAATGCAGAGCACTTCTACACTAATTATAGTAGAAGAGAAGAAGAATTTAATCAAGAACGCAAATGAAAACAAACAATCACACAGTACATTGAGATTTTACCCTAGAAACCCTCGACTGGGAAAACCAACATTCCTTTGAGCGTTCTTCTCTCTTGTTGTATTTTTCATTTAGAATAAAAGGTTACATGTCTAACCTTGGTCCACACCTAAGACAAAATCGACATCATACCCTCTCGCACAAGAAAGAACAACCCTATAACCATATTGTCTTACATATGCATGACCGACAACCTACACTTACACATGCATTAACCGGTAAAAATGCACTCTATGATCACCTAACAATAACAACAACCTTTACGGCCTTATAACATGCCTCTTTATAGGCTTTACAACAGGAAAAGCCCTAAATATTGGCACCCAAAAACAATTATAGATCCATGCATATCATTGGCTACAAATCCCGCAAATCCTGGGATTTTGTTACAGTTGACTCCAAGTTGGGTTTACTAGTCGACCTCCATTGAGTCTCTAGTTGGTTGTCTCACGCCCGCACTTCGTCCTCTTTTCGGTTGACTTGTCATCGATATCTTCAACTTCGACTTTACCCAATCGACTTCCTCGACCTTCGACTTGTTGTCGTTCTACCTCGACTTTGATTGTTAGTCGATTCACCTCGACTAGAATTTCACTGCAAAGAATATAACAACCGAACATTCTTCCACTTGTTGTCTTCTTTGTTGAAACATGAGATTCCTGAACTTTCGTTCACAAACCCAGGGAAGCAATACCCATTGCCTCTCTACACCAAGAGAACTTCACAACACTCACAAACTTGGTCAATGAGTCTTTTATGTTTACCAACGTGTCTACTTTCTCTAGTAGCACCTTGTTACTTTCCACCATATCTCTTACAAAATGGTATTGTACATCAATGTGCTTGGTATTTGAATGATAAGCAGGGTTCTTTGCCAAAAATATTGCGCTTTGACTGTCACAACTTGCCTTCATAGCTCTCTGCTCAAACCCGATTCTTGAACACAACCTTTGAATCCATATCGCTTCTTTACTTCCATGAGTGGCCACCATGTATTCATCTTTTTTTGTCGACAAGACTACAATCGCCTGTCGCTTGCTCACTCAAATTATTGCTCCACCGAACATCTTGAAGACATATCTGTTGGTTGACCTCTGTTGATCCAGATCTCCATCCCATTTGACGTCGACAAAGCCATGTTCATCCAATTTACCACTGTCACCTCCAGGTTTTTCTTGGTAGCATATAGCATAGTCCTTTGTGCCACACAAAAACCTGAATACCCTCTTGATAGTTGTTGAGTGCTCCTTTGCAGGTGTCAACATGTACCTGCTCAACATTCCCACTTCATGGACAATGTCTGGTCGAGTGCAGACCATTGCATACATCAGACTACCAACCACACTTGCATAAGGAACACATTCCATGTCCTCTATTTATTCATGTGTCTTTGGAAACTGTTTAGAAGTAAGCCTTGCTCCCACTAGAATTGGCACCTTTACCTGTTTGCAATCCTGCATGTTGAATCATTTCAGAACTGTTTCAATATACTTTGTTTGATTCAATCAGAGCTCTCTAGCGGCTCGATCTATATTAATCTCCATTCCCAAAATGAATTTAGTTGCATCGAGATCCTTCATGTCGAACTTGAAGGATAGTTATTTCTTCACCTCCTTTATTGCGTCCATGTTGTTTCCAATCAACAGCATGTCATCGACATACAAAGCTACATATATGAAATGCCCACCTTCTTCCTTGGAATATGTGCAGTGATCAAGTTTGCTTCTCACAAATCCCAAAATTTAGGATGTATGTGTCAAACTTATGGTACCAACTCTTGCTTTCCATTTACTACAAATCCTCCAGGTTGTTTCATGTAGATTTCTTCTTCCAAGTCCCCATGTAGGAACATTTTCTTCCCATCCATCTGTTCTCTCTCCAGATTGAATGTTGCACATAGAGACAGTAGTCTTCTAATGGAAGTTAGTTTTGCAACAGGGGAAAAAATCCCACCGAAGTCGACTCCCTCGACTTGGGAATATCCTTTCGCTACCAGTCGAGCTTTGAAATTCTCGACTTGTCCTACGACATTCATCTTTTTCTTAAACACCCACTTGCTACCAATGAGATTTCCTCCACTAGGCAACTTGACTAAATCTCATGTCTCATTATTGTATAAGGATTCCATTTCTTTGACCATGGCGTCCTTCCAGAGTTTACCCTATGCTGAGTCGACTGCCTCATCGACAGACTTGGGTTCATCGTCGATGGAAGTTAGCACAAAAGAGGAACGAAAGTCGGGTGTACTATACCTTTCACTGGTTTTCTTAATCTTTCTGACCTCCTTATCACCGGAGTAAATTGTTCCACCTCTTCCTCGGATTTAGTCGACTCATATGAATCATCTTCTTCATTCCTTAGTTCAAACTGCACTGTATCAGGATTATTCTCGGTATGAACTACTTCCTCAACCTCAGATTTACCTCCGACTTCTCTGAAGACCACATCTCCACTGTACACTGTTCTCCTTGATGTAGGATCCTAGAGCTTATATCCTTTCATCCCTTCTTTGTATCCAATGAAAATACATTTGATTGTCTTTTTGTCCAGCTTGCTCATAGTTTCCTTGGGAATATGCACAAATGCATCACAACCAAATACTTTGAGATGTGCCACTGAAGGCTTCTTACCCGACCATACCTCATTTAGAGTCGTGTCAACTAGTGCCGAAGAAGGAGACATATTCACCAGATATCTTGCAGTCTCGACTGCCTCCACCCAAAATTCGTTTGTGAGCCCAACACCACTGAGCATGCTCCTTGCCTTATCCATCAGCGTTATGTTCATTCTCTCAACAACTCCATTTTATTGTGGGTTATATGGTGTGGTATTTTGGCGTGCTATGCCACACTTCTTACAGAACTGATCAAATTCCTTTCCACAGAACTCACCACCATTATCAGTCCTCAACACTTTAATCCTCTTCTCTATCCGATTTTCCACAAGATATTTAAACTCCTTAAATCTCTCGAAAACCTATGATTTCTTCCTCAAGAAATATATCCATGTCTTCCTGGAAAAATCATAGATGAAGGAGACATAGTACAAGGACACACCAAGTGAAGGCACTATAACTGGGCCAAACTCATCACTATGCACCAGTTCTAGAATCCCATTTTCCCTTGTCACTCTAGATGGGAACCTCACCCGAATTTATTTCCCATATATGCAATGTTAAAAAAGTCGACTTCTAGCCCACATTTAGGAAAACCTTCGAGCATATTTTTTTTTTGCATAGCTCGAACTCCTTTTTCTCCAATGTGTCCCATCCTCTCATGCCATAACCTGGTCAGTTCAAGTTCATCATGTCTTCTTGAGTCAATTTGAACTGACTGTTGGAAGATTGGTTTTTGTCATTGATGTCAACCCTAGTCATGGGTTTTGGACCGCAAGATTGATAAAGGTATTTGGACATGAAAGACAATGCACATGCATATACAACACCCATGAATGGATAGTATACAT
>JZKD02S0445113.1:696093-717107 GCA_000966675.3 Picea glauca
AGGTGTATTGAAGGAAAAACCAGAAGCAGAAAGTGCATGTCCATGAGAAGAAGAAGAAGAAGAAGAATCAATACTGATGTTGTGCTTCTTCATCGCTGCTTCTAAGGCTTCCATCCTCTTGAAAAATTTGGACTCATCATGACCATCTTTATCACAAAAGTTGCGATGTCTATTAATATTCTTACTTTTATATTTTGCTCATTTTTCACCATTAGGAGCTGAAGTTGTTTGAGCGGGTTTGGGACCCTTAGGTTGTTTGTTGTTGTAGCAAGGATGTTGCTTCTTGGGATACTTGGGTTTATCTTTCTACTGGGCAACTAAGGCTTTGTTGGAGGTACCTGCAGTGTTTATCACTCCAAGTTGTGCAAGCTTATCTTCCTCTCTAATCAAAGAAGCACAAAAGGACTCAAGAGTGGGTTTTACATAAGCTTTCCCTAGAGCCTCTCTCATGGCATAAAAGGTATATACAAGCACAGAATATGCACTACCTAGGTTAGAAAGAATAAGATATATGCAATGCTCTTCCTCCATTTTTATCTTACATTATTCACATAAAATTCAGAGTGTTTTAAACTTAGATAGATAGTCTCCAAGGCAAGAAAAATCACTTGGAATCAAGGTCAGTATTTTATTTTCTAACTGTTGTGCTCAAATAATATTGAGTTTACCAAACACAGATTCAATCATGTTGCAATATTCTTCGGGGTCATCAATTCCTTGAAGGTGGTACCTTAAATCAAGAGAGATGGAAATTCCGATTAGTCCACATGCTTCGTCATTCCTATTATCCCATTTGGCTTTATTATCATCATCAGTGGGAGATGTTTCCTTTCCCAAGGTAATCTGGTACATGCCTTTACTTCTTAATAAATCTTCCATGTGGGATTTCCATTGGAAGTAGTTGTTACTGGTAAGCAAGACATTATCTGCATACTTGTAGAATCCATATTAAATATGCAGATAATGTGGATTTAAAAAATGAAACTAATGATCTGGATGGAAAGATCTCGAAAAGTTATGCAGTTTTAAAAAAATGACACTGAAAACGGACTTCTGATGTGAGAGTTATGCCCTTTTTAAAAAAATGCATAAACGGTACCCAAATAACCACATGATAATGTAAGCTACTTTATGAAGTGACCCACTTTTATAAAGAGAAGTGGGGATCACTTTTACAATGAAGTTACCTTATAACATAAAAGTTGCATGCAAAATAAATAACTCTAAAATAAAATATAGAACTCAAGACCTCTTACTTAATAAGGCAAGTTTTAACCAAATGGTCTAGCAAAACATATTGTAATGTTCAGAAGAAGGATTGTTGTTGTTGTTGAAGACGGACTTGGAGAGCATGCTAAAAAAAAAACTCTTTTCACACAAGAAAATGTTTTTGCTTCTCAATGACAACAAGGGTTAGATCTCGATTAGCTTACCCAGAATATGCACCTTTTCCTATCTGTTTATGATTTGCCGAGATCACATAGGGCATGGGGAAAAGAGAATACGCAGATCTAAAAGAGTAGCAACCTGAAAATAAAAAATGCAAACTGAAATAAATTCAAAATAAAACTTTGCAGAAATTTAAAAAATGCATATTCAGGCTTTATACCTCCGGATCTGACTGTAATGACTGTATCTTGGGCAAACGAATTTTTTTTTGAGTGAAACGAAAAGTGTTCCTGAATGAAACGAGTGCTCCGGATGCAATGGAACAGTCCTCTTAGCCCAGAAATGTACAGAAATGCCAGAAAATGGAGATGAGACAACTCGGCTTCACGATCTCGATCTACAACAGGAGTGGGTCTTCAAACAGGCTCTGATACCATGTTCGACAACACAGGTATTCCAACAGAGGATGAATACCTTCAGTAACCACTCACATAACTAGATCAAAGATCAACACACCGATGTTTTCATGTGGTAAAACCCCTACGGGGAAACATCCATGGCCCCAATGAACGTGACCACTTGGAGCAGTTTATTAATGCAAATAAAAAGATTAAAGAGATATTTTACAAGAGAGTTTCTCACGATCGATCATTGGCAAATGACCCTCCATGCTCTTTAAATAGAGATCATGGACCAATCGAGTGTTAAGCCATAGATCAATGGTCGTTAAGATTGAGGAGAGTATGAACTGTCAGATCACTGTATGTCGGGAACATATCGAGACCGTCGGATTTCCTAGCTACAAATGCATACTAATGCATACTAAAGAAACACACTTTTACCTAACGACATATTAGACCAAGTAGATCTTAACTAACTCCTAAGTGTATAAATATCCTAACAATAATAAATGCATGTATGCATAAACGCTGAGTGGAAAGGAGAAAAGTGACTTGTGGGAGAAGAAGTTGGAAAATTATTTGAATATTATGTAAGAAGAAATCATATGAAGGTCTTATGTAGGTTAGGGCACAATTGTTTTACAAAAATATATGAGAATTTTTTGGAGTCGGTATTTGTGTAGATAAAGAAAATAGTTAAAATTCTTAACACGTAATTAGTTTAACAAAAGATGAAAAAACTTCTTAATGGAGACAAAACAAATTTGTCTTAGTGGGTAAAAAAGATTACAAATGAATTCTGTGAAGAACAATTAACAAAAGAATGAACATCTTATTGATTATTATTCCCTTCTAGCTAAGAGGCTATCACTTAGTTTGGCTAAGTATTTTTTCATAGTGCCTTGAATTTCCTTTGAGAAGGGTTTTATAAATTTCTCAAGTAAACATCTTGAGATGGAATCCCTTAGTTCCACATTGCACATTGTCTTTTCTAATGAAAAATATAAAAAATATGTTCACATGCCTAGTTAATTAAACAAGCTTTAATTAGACAAGCTAACTAGGGAAATGGGGTTCTTAAGTTCATAGTTCTATAGGTGCTATCCACTTCCATGTATAATAACTTTTCCTTTGATATCTTCAAAGATGAAACCTTAACAATACTAAGAAAAATGATAGACATTGAAAAAAAAGTTGGTTGAATACGTTTTACCATGTTAGAGCCCATTCTTTATGCCAATCATGCATATAATTAAGGTCCATTAATATTGACATTCATGTTACATAAATATACCATGTTAGCCATTATAGAATTGCATAAGTTGATAATTTTTTGAAAATAAATGCTTAACAATATTAAGGATAATGATAGACATTCAAAAGATTGTTGATTGAATACTTCTTATTATGTTAAATACTTATTACATATTAAGTATTCAATTAGATTTTTTGGTTCAATGTCTATCATTTTGCTTCGTATTGTTAACGTTTCATATTTGAAGATCTCAAAGGAAACTTTGTTAGACATGGAAGTGGATAACACTTGTGGATAGCACATGTAGAAATATGAACTTAGTAACCCCATTTTCCTAGTTAGCTTGTCTAATTAAAGCTTGTTTAATTAACTAGGCATGTGAGCACTTATTTTATATTTTGCAGTAGAAAAGAGAATGTGGAATGTGTAACTAAGGGCTTCCATCTCAAGATGTTTACTTAGGAAATTTTCGAAAGTCTTCTCAAAGGAAATTCAAGGCACCATGGAAAAATACTTAACCAAACTAAGAGATATCCCCGGGGCTAGAAGGGAATAATCATCAATAGGATATTCATTCTTTTGTTGCTTGTTATTCGCATAATTCATTTGTAATATTTTTTACCCACTCATACAATTTTTTTGTGTCTCCATTAAGGATTTTTTCCATCCTCTGTTAAACTGGTTGTGTCAAGACTTTTGATTGTTTTTTTTATCTCCGCGAGTATTGACTCCAAAAACTTCTCAAGGATTTCTGTAAAATATTGTGCCCTGGCCTAAATAAGTCTCTCTCTCAGATGATTTCTTCTTACATAATCTTCAAATAGTTTTCCAAATCCTTCTCCCACAAGTCACTTATCTCCTTTTCACTCAGTGTTTATGCATGCATGAATCTATTATGTAATGTGTATGTCTCAGATCATTCTACCAATAACAAAATCAGTGTTGTAATCTTAAGGATTAAGACTTATTCTAGTTACCAGTAGTGCAACAAAAAGTCATAATACACAAGAAATATTATAAAAATCATACACATGTATATAAGGTGGAGAAGGGGAGCAGAGAAGTAATTATAGAGCCAACAATAAGTAGTTTTGTATTAGTCCTTCAAGATCTCTTGTTGTTTATAATGACACACTCATACATATTTATATTATTATATAGATGGAGTGTAGTTACAACTACCATAACTACCTCTGTTGGTTGACTAACTTGACTTCTTAATTGGCTATACATATATATATCTAGTCAATTCATATATTCATATTAATAGTCAACTCATATGCCTAGTCCACTTGTTGACTAGGATCTTCCAACATGCATGTCATTCATAAGGGGCGAATATGTTACTTTGAGGAATCAAACCCTAGCAAAGGGAATAACAACAGCCCACTTTCATCGATCGAATAAATACCCTTTAATATTATTTCATGACATTCTAATATTTCACCTACTTATCACTCATTCCATAGTGATATTCTTGCAAATTTTCTCATCATAATTTAGATCAATTTATAAATATTTCTTATATATAGCCAATGGTAATTATAATTTCTTTTAGGATATGAACAAGTGATATACACAATTAATTGGCTTCTAACCTCTTTGAAAATGATAATCATGAACCATGTCATTTTTAAAATCTCATTAAGATATTAATGTTAATGTTTAAATGAATAGGTGGTGGAGTTCTGATGGTTCTCCTTTGAAGAGTTGAGGTAAGAGTTTTTAAGGATATGTATATTGTCATTTAGATCAGAATTTTTATTGGAATTAATAACCTATGAATATAAAGAGTTTCATGAATTGCTACAGACAAATCGATGTCGAATGAAAGTTTTCACTAAATCAATTAAATGTACCAAAAATCAATAAGTTGCTAATGAGACAAAAGTGATTCTCCGCAACTATATAACACTCATTTTCTTTCTTGATCAAAACAATAGTAAAAAATACATAACTTTTTTTGTTACAACAAAAATGGATACATAAATATAAAATGCTTATATTAAAAATAAACAATTTTATGTTTATATTTAAACTAGTTAGAAAAAATACACTTACATTTTTTGTTGTCTATTTAAATATATTATGCTTGCATTTTTTTAAAAATGCAAATGTATTTTCCCTTTCACTTAAATCCATTACTTCTTTTAATTCTAACTTTTTCCCTCAACTTAAAAAAATTAATCATTTAAAACATTAATTTTTATGTTATAACCATAATATGAGTGGGTTTATGAGAGGAGGGTAGTGTCTTATAACCTCTATTCGGATTCAATTCTTTAAAAAATGGTGGATGTTTCCCGTCCAAGCCCAACATGCTTTAGCAAGAGGATTATCATAAGGAGATAAAATCATAGCTATTGTATTGAATCTAGTACAAACTCATTTCATTAATGTTAAATGGTATTCCATCTCTTTATAAACTATGAATATTTAATAATAAAAACTTTTTTAACATTTTATAGCATATAGCATTTCGTTAAGATGTTTTTTTCAAAATTTGTATTAAAATTTAAAAAAATTAATAAAATTATTTTTAAATTTTTAAAGACATAGTTTAATTTTAAAATTACAATAATTTTTAGATAGAAAGCACATCCACTACACTACTAGTTGTAGGAGTTAATGACCTAGTGGGAGTTTTAGATTTGATCATATCACCACTTATCTAGTTGTTATTTTTGTTGATGATTACATTTCCTTTCATTTAAAAATTTCAAAAAAGAAAAGGGTTTTAAAAAAAAAAAAAAACACTTCTCTCACCCACATAATAAAATGGCAAAGTTAAATATTTTGTTTTTTACCGAATAAATAAAAAATGAAATGCCATGAGAAATAAATTTCCTACATTTAAAACTTGGCAAATAAACAATGATTACAATATAACAAACTTGGCAAATAAACAATGAATACAATATAAAGCGATCTTTCAGGAAACTCTGTTACCAGCCAATAAGGTCCAGGTGACAATATGCAGCCTATTATCAGATGTTATGCTTAGCAAATGTGTGAACATAGATGAACCAAGTCAAATGGATTCAACAAAACAACAGTGGCTAAATGGCATAATAACATGGAAGCCAATCATTCAAAATCAAATTCCCTCGAATCAGTCAACAAGAGCCATATGGAAGCTTAGAATGGATGACAAAGAATTTCAGCAGTGGAGGCAAAACCAAAACAAGAAAATACTTTTCTTCGATGGTGCTTCCAAAAGCAACTCTGGGGCTGCAGGAGCGAGAGGGATAGCCTTTAATTCATATGGCCAAATCGAATTCTCCCATGCTTGGGACTTGGGACATGCACAAATAATCAAGCGGAGTATCAAACAGCATACATGGGGGATTATGTCTTCTAGGGGGGATCAAAATCAAGAAATTCTTGTCAATGGAGACTAAGAGCAAGTCATTAATGCTCTGTGATGTATCACAGAATATGCACAAGGATAGAAGGCAAAGAAGAAAACTTCAAGCAGGTCACACACCTTCACGTTCTAAGGCATCAAAACTCCCAAGCCCATCAAATGGAAAAGAAAGCTGGTAACATGGCACAAGGACAGCTTATATCCCACCCCCTACATAGACATGCAAAATAAGAAATCTTTGGCTTCTAGCACAAACTCCATCTTTAGTAATTAGCTAAATGCTTGAATCTCAATTTTGTAATTTTAAACTTTCTGCAAGGCTTTTATTATCAGCGTGAATATGTACTGTAATGAGTAACTCTAGTTTCTCAGGATACTTATTATGGAGGCTATGCTCCTCAAGACTCTTTGATGTACTCTTTTCCCTCTATCCTTGGAGTGGTTTTTTTAAAATAAAAAACTTATTTTTTATTATTTAAAAATATGTTAATAAACATTATAGTTATGTTAATGAATGATGTCCCTTTAATACTTATTTTAAAATGAACTTTAAATAAATAATAATTCTTCTTGAAGGTGTAAAAGTATGTTGTTGTAAGGTGGCAAAGTGAAAATATTGTAATTTATAATTGCACTCGTGAGTGGAATAACGGAATAATATGAAATGTAAAATTTGAGAAATCTACACTTGAAATATTGTAAAAGTATGTTGTTGTAAGGTGGCAAAGTGAAAATATTGTAATTTATAATTGCACTCGTGAGTGGAATAATGGAATAATGTGAAATCTAAAATTTTAGAAATCAATAATACACTTGAAATATTGGAGGGGTTTTATTTTTTAACAAATAATTTTGTATCAAGTGAAAGAGTATTACATTTCTAGATTTTTTTTTAAAGAAAACTATTGTTTCTAGATAATAGATTTGTAGCAACAAAACTATTTTTCTAATATGATCTCTTCAACAAAACATTGCCTCCTTATAATGAAATGTTACTAATAGTAATCAATTTGCATAGATATACCCAAAAAGTGAATGATTTCTTATCACAAGGAGACATGCTTCACTTATCATCCTGAAGGTACACACTAATTCACCCATGTACATACAATGGAACAAGTGCCAATTATGCAAGGAATTCCTTCTTGCAAAGTTTGTTTCCATCTCTATCCTATTTCCATCTCTATCCTATTGTGGAATGATTTGGTATAGTTAGAACTATGTTTTTTATTGTTTAAGTAGGCCTAAAACCAAGGTATTGCACCATTATTAGTAAAAGGTTCCATGCTACATTGGTATTGTGCACCATAACAAGAAAGTAATATGGCCATAAAATATATTTGCATTGTCCATAGAGGAAACTTGAAACACATATTACAATGCTTTTACAATAGGAAAAAATTAAGACGTATAAAAGGAAGCATTTTTTGGTAAAACAACAAATAAAGAGTAGATATGTGAATATGTTGGCAATATCCTTGATGTTGGTTGGAAATTGTTGCAACGTGATGAGGTCTACACACATGAGGGAAAACATGAACTCATGAAGGTTCCTGTATCAAGGCCCATATGGTATTATGACGAATGAGTCCATATTAAGATAAATAAATAAATAAATGGACCATTAGTTTGAGTTGTTAGTGCAACATGTTATCCTCATGGAGAGTCTTCTCTCTTTTAAGTATGGTAGTTATGTTTTGCAAACCATCAAAATAAAAACCATTATAAAGTAAAATACCCCCAAACCATGAAAAAAAAAAAAAAATGAGCCAATTTAAAGGGCATAGAAAATTCTCCATAAGTAATTCAATTTAAGAATTTATGAATTAATATTAATGAAAAATAATAAGCTAATAAGTGGAAAAACTCAAGATTTTTGTAGTTGAAAGAAAAAAATCACAATGGGAAGAACAAAAAAATCAAAATGGAAGAAACTAAACTTTGTGTCAGGGTTGTGGGTTCTTTTCAAGCATGTGGAAAGTGTATCTTATTAGGGAAACCATTCCTTTGCGTTTGTCTGTTAGATATATCTATACAAACAAGGTGTGAAAAAGCATCACCAAGAAGGTTGTGGTAATTTTTTTAATCTCAAGGTCACAAAAGATTTTGAATCCAAAAGCATTGTGCTTTCCAATGTAGCTTTTCATAAATTAATATAGATGGAAATAAGAAAAATAAAATATGTTCTATCACTACAAATACTACACTTGGATATGAAATAGCTATTGACAAAACAACAAATTGTTTGTTCTTTGCAAGTGATTTGGGATTCATCCAACATGTATTATAGGTGGGGTTTGTTGATCTCACTGAATTTTTAAGGAGGAAAATGGTTGAGGTAAAAACGAATATGTGTATTCAATATTTTTATAAGTGAATAAAAACATTACACAAAGACAATAAGTAATGGTCATCTATCCTACCAAGTTGTAGAGCACCTAACTTCTCTATATGTGGTGAATCTATACATGGAATAAATCTTTATATTGCTTTACAGGGAAACTCATGGAATAATACAAAGTGATCTAGTAGAAATTCTCTTTGATAATGAAAGCAAATGAGTAAGTTATGAAATGAAATATGAGCCCCGTAATATAATAATAGAACCTCATAATATAATAATAAAATAGTGTTCATCATTCTAGATGCTTTTTTATACTTAAAAAATAGGTATTAATTATATGCTAGTAAAATAAACCGTAAGTATATGTTTTGGGATGGGGTAGTCTAGAAACTTATATAAAAATGAAAATAAAAGAAACAACTATAAATTAATTAATTGATTTCGCCAATATAAAACTCAAATAATTGATTTCATTAATATAAAACTCAAACAAATTATTGAATAATGTAGTTGTTCATCGAATTTTTTTCCAAGGGAACAACTTCTAGGGAAACCCACAAGGTACTTTCCCTCATTTCAATGATGGTACTCAAGGTAAACTAGATTTTGTAGGAAACCCACCAGGTACTTCCCCTCATTTCAAGGATGGTACACAGGGTAAACCAGATTTTTTAGAAAGTCAAGGCTTATTCGATAGCATGTTCATTTAAGAGCCAACCACGTCACTTGCGGGAATTGAACCTAGGTGGTGGGAAAACACCCCTCAACACAAACCACTCAAGATAAACCCAATTGACACGTATTTTTCCATTGACTTACTAGAGGGATAAAGAAATAGTAAGAAATCTAGAGTTCATAGGTTTGTAAAATACAAATTCATAAAAAAGAAAAAGGGTTCCCATAATAAGTTAGAAAACACATAGATCTTTGTTCTTGAAATAAATATTTAAATGAAAAACAAATACACTTGGAGCATAAAAGGAGGAAGCTTACATGAGTTTTTTTTATCCATTCAAAACGTTATTAGATTTCCAAAAGATAGTGTTTGATTATGCACCACTACAGGACCAAACTCAAAAAATAGAACTACAACCATTGGTGATGCTACTATAGTACTTGGATACTTGGTCATTGAAGAAGCATCATGGTATACTGGACAATCCAATATTCTCCCCCCCAAAATTGATAAAATATAGTATGATAGTAAACCAATGCATGTTATGGATTGATTATGAGAATATCTATCTTCTCTTCTATTTGGATTGTGAAGACAATATCATAAACATAGTGCCATTTGGTGTCCCCTTCCCTTCCCTAATTTAGGAGTATACATGGTATCCTTAATTCAAGAGAAGATATGGTATTTTGATTCTTGTGTTGGTGGATGGATTTGGAGTTCATGAAACATGCATTTAAGGGAATGGTGTTATTAATTTAATATTTTTAATTTTTTACATAGGGTAAATTCACGAAGGTGGGTAACACTTTCATGACAATCGGGTCTCAAAAATTCCGAAATACCTTTTTTTGGCCAAAAGTACTATTTTTTCGCCCAAACCTTGGAATGTCAAATCGAACAGTACCATGATGATGCCCTCGATTTTCGTGTACAATTTTAGCCGGACGAATTTTTTTCATCCGGCGACATCTTTTCGACCGAAAGGCATTCTGGCCGAAATACACTTTTGGCTGAAAGAATTTTTCAACCGACAAATTATTTCGGCCGAAGAATCTTTTGGATGAAAAAATGTTTATATATTAGAAGCACATCACTCCTACAACAATTTTTACGAATTGTTGACGTTGTGAACGCTATAAACTGTGTGTTGTTGTGAACATTGTGACGGGCAGATGTTGTGAACGTTGTGACAGGTGAACGTTGCAGCTGTGGGCGAACAGACATTGATGTTGTGGGCGAGCGGATGTTGGAGTTGTCGGTGTTCAGGTAAGTTCGAAACTGTAGATTTTGTTTTAGTTTTGTTTTAGTTTTAGTTTTAATATTAGTGTTAGTTTTAGTTTTTGTTTAATTTTTCATTTAGTTTTCTTTTTAATAATGTTGTTTATCTTTTGGAAAATTTAGAGTTTTGACAGGGCCGTACTTGTACATGGATAGGGCCAAATACGACTCTGTCAAAACTCTAAATTTCCAAAAAAATAATTTTTTAGTAAACTTGATATGTGTTTTAATTTTTTTAGAGTTATGAAGAGTTAGGAAAAAAATGAAATGAACAAGAGTTATGAAGAGTTAGGAAAAAAATGAAATGAACAAGAGTTGTGAAGAGTTATTAAACTTGATACATGTTTTGATGAGTGTTTTAATATTTTAGTTTTAGTTTAGCTTTATTTTTAGTTTTAATTTTAGTTTTTGTTATAGTTTTCGTTTTAATAATTTAGTTTTAATTTTTGCAAACTTAGAGTTTTGATAGGGCCGAATTTAGCCTTGTCCATGTACAGGGACAAGCCCGAACTCGGGCCTGTCCTTGTACATGGACAGGTCTGAATATGGCTCTGTCCTTGTACAGGGATAGGCTCAAATTTGGGCATGTCCCTGTACATGGACATAGCCATATTCGACCCTGTCCATGTGTAGGGAGAGGCCCGAATTCGGGCCTGTCCCTGTACATGGACAAGGCCATATTCGTCCTTGACCATTTATAGACACAGTCCTGAAAACTAATAGTTCAAATTACACTTCATTAAAACATGATATGTGCCATTTGTCACCTTATGGAAGCTTAGAACAACTAATATGATAGCATGGGTTTCAACTTCCATTACCCGTACTTGTTATAATATGAGCTTTCAGATAGCTCCATAACTATGTCCTTACTACTATGATATCAATATTAAGCTAAGTAATCAATGTAGAATGAGCTTGAATGTTACTCTTATCAATATTAACACCATTTCTTTAACTCTTACTATCATACAAGAGCTATGATAAATGAGCACACTATCTCTAAGAAGTAAACAACAAACACACTTACTGTATAGTTACAACATAGAACACTAGTAAGAATGAGCTTACACAGAATAGAGATCCATGTAATTTACATAATAAGTGGAATCATTACACTAAGTATAGTTAGTTATGAAGTTGTAATTAATACCATTAGTTACAATGTTTACTTAATAAAGCATGCTAGGATTCATCATCAATACTTACACTACTTAATGTAATCTACGTTTCCTATTGAATATGTAGTTACTTATGATCCATTATTACAAGACTAGCTTATACATGGTGTTCAAAGCTGCATAGATAGTGATATACCTTTTTCTCAATAGCTTGCATCATATTACTATGAGTAACCCATTACGAACATCAACTAGCTTATATGGGTTACTACTAGTTATGCAACAACTTGCTTAACCTCTATACATTATCTTTGGTGATCTATTACCCTTTGTATTTACACTAATATGGCACTGATACTAGTTACATATTTCATGGTATTCTCTCTGCCTTTTTTGCTCCATACTGTGCAAAGCTTTACTATATGAGCATATCATAGGTATGGGAATATAAGGAAATGAACAGTGCATATATGAGGCAAATAAAAAAGATCAGCAAGGATAAGAGATATGAGCTCTGTTGTGACAAGGGTGAATCTTGTTTCCATAACTATTACCATTGAATAATATTAACTATGCATAATACAAGTATTCCTTAAAGGGTTACTATGTTAACTCTAAACATAGGTCAATACGAGTCACATTAACCATACATAAAGGTTGTATATCCTTATAATGTTGAGTCATAAGGGTCTGTAATACAGATTTCTTCTTTATTAGGGATAGTTATAACTAAGAAGAATGTGAATCCTTATATGATATCAATGGAGTTACAAGCCTGAATATGTGTAATAGTGAGAACATAGCATATCAATATGATTACAATATTGAACCAAGATTTATACTAAGCCTAAGCTCTTGTATTAGTGTAAGCAAATCATTAGACTAATAGAGCATAGAGATACAACAAATGTAATCAATGTTACTTATTATGTAAATAGTGATGATCCAATAGTAGATGTGATAGACCAATATCACTTTGCATCATACTTGAATATGGCTCTTTCTTACCTTTAATCATAACAAAGGTGATAGTTAGCTTATCATTCTAAATACCATTACTCTTTCATCTTATCCTATTAGCTTGTAAACAATTACATTTCAACCATAATCAAGCTATTCACAGTAGAGTGGTTAGGATATCCTAGTTAGTATGTCGTTTGATTCTATCCTTAGTAATGATTGGTATGAGCTTGATTTCCCATTGTTCGATGTGTAATAAGGGTATAACTATATCTATAAAACATGGAAATATTATTGGGATTACATTATAGTTACATGCGTATTACTTCTATATTAGTGTCAATCAACTTTGACTGGAATCGTGGTATTAAAAGTGAACACATGTGATGTATGTGAATAGCTTAGATAGAGCCTCTATTTTTGAGATAGCATGTTTAACTGTATTGATACAACTAAGTAATATGCATAATATATGGATCTGTATTGATTATACCCATAGAGCTAATATCATAGGTTTGATCTTGAACTTACATATAAACCATATATAACACTAAGTAACGCTTACTGTATACAATAAACAAGCTAATATTGAAGTAATACCTAAGCTATCTGTAATGAACACATACTACTTATCACTATTCCACAATGTTTATTAGGGAAATAAGGGGAATATACACACTACTCGATAATGGAGATAGGTGAAAATAAGGGTAATAGCTTATGACACAAGCATTGGAATCACATACAAGTGTAATACATGTGTTGATACTTAGTGCCATTGCTTTCTAGTAATACTCTATTTCATGATAACATGTATATGATTATGGTAAGTATGTCTATTGCTAATCAGTGTGTTAGTGACATTATTTGTCTTGGGGCTCAAATACACCCAGGTCTGCAGGTTACGCGGGAAGCGCCCCAGCACAAAGCGGGAGAGTCTCTTTTCCGATCACAAGTCAAGCGAGCGGGCGAAGTGTTGGTTGTCAGCCGCCGAGATTCAACTGCAAAGCGAATCGACGGTCATCGGGATTTCGGGGCTTCCGAGTTGTCCGGGATTTAGCATGAAGCGTAGCGCCAATAGTTCAAGGAAAATCTAGGTCGTCCGATCCAGTTGAGATAGGTGGAAGTCAGTCGGCATTTTGAGGATCGACGTTTCGGGAGACAAGGAGCCTCCCATTCTTTACAGCTGAAATTGCCGATCAACGAAACGTCGAAAGCACCTTTGGAGCCAAGCCCACAGTCCTAGCACCAGGTCACATCAAGCGAGCCTGTGAATGGGGGTAGCCCCCTTTATAAGAACGAATGTTATCTGGGTCGTTCATCTGAAGGACGCGCGGCGCACATCCGTGTCACATCAGCATTCGGGAGTTCGAGGGGTAAGCGCTCCTCGTCATTTCACCTCTCGAAACCTCGAATCCCGAAACGTCGAAAGCGCCCAGAACTAGGCTCACGGTTTTGGCGCCTGGTCACAAAGGAGTAGACCTAAAGGAGGGGCGCTAATGTTTGTAATTCGACGAGACGGGCCCCAAAGCGCCGAGAGTGATCTTAGTCATTCATCCTAGATGAACACGTGGTGCGCGATTGGGTCCTCCCAGTCTTTCGCTCATCGCGATTTCACAACAGGAAGACTTGCTCCTTCCTATCCATGAACCCCGAAGCGCCGAAAGTGCCCAAAGGCGGGCCCACCATATCGAGGAGCAGTCTCAGCCTTCCATCTAAAGGGGACACTTGGTGCGTGATTAGGCTCCCTGCCTTCTCGCCCATCGCAATTTTGAAGCGCAAGAAGCAACTCCCTCATATCCCTGATGCACAAAGTGACGGGAGCGTCCAGGACCTGGGGCCCGCAACAGCATCGGGTGAATTTAAGACCGTCAGATTTGAAGGACACATGGAGACAGATTAAGTTGTCTCATCGTTTCGCTCATCGCGATTTCAAGAAGCATGGATCAACCCCTTCATATCCGCGAACGCCGAAAACACCTTTGGGAGTAAGCACGGGGTCATAGCCCGTGGTCACTTGGGAGACAAAGAGAGCTATGCAAGAGGGGCCAAAGGCACCGAGTTCAGTTACAGAGGAGATCATTGCGACCTCCAGGCGCCATCGGATCCGATCTCAATCCTATGTCTCGCTTGGAGTAAATGAAGGCATGAACGGGTGGTTGAGACCTCCCTTCATTCATTAAGTGTGAGATATGGAGGGTCTGGCAAGCGGTATGCTCGAAGGGTCCTGTGTACCATTTTTTCCAAAGAATCCATGCCAAAGTCTTCGAAGAGACAGAGAAGTCTGCACATGCTAGCTCGACACTTAATGGCTTAGCTACCCTCCTTACAGGAGCCATGCGTAGTTAAGGTGGCGCATGAAGAAGGATTTCAGTACAAATTTGACTGAAAAGACACTGAGCCCTGGGTGACTGGGCACGCCTCTGTTAGGTGAATTTTCATGAGTATATAGGCTCTGTTTTTGTATTTTGTAAGTATCGATGGTAGAGCGAAGCTCCCGATTGTAATGTTTTAACATACACTCTAGTTTTTGGTTATGCATCTATATGTAAGATTTCTTGTTTTATGAAAGACAGTTTCCATGTTTCATCTAGTTTTCATCTCATACTGAGGGAGTTCATGATTGACTGATTCACATGAATTATTGCAGTTGCGTTATGATAAAGGTTTTATTGTGACACTATTTTATTCCCTGGTTTTTTGTGTTTGAATATAAGAAGATCTCGCGTTTAAATGCATTCTCCTACAGTCTGCTAGAAACTTGATGTTGACAACAGACCTTTGCATCTCTCTGATACAAGTCTTCCCCCTACTCACCCTTACTACAACTCACTGTCTGAAGTATGTCCAAGACCTCACCTACCCATGCATGCTTGGCCTAGTTTTGGATTCAAAACAATATCGTCTGAGTTTACTTCCATTTGATCACCTCTTCCATACACAAACCGTGACATAATTTGATGGGCGTTGGGCTCTACTCTTGCAAGCAATCCAGGAGTGAATTTCGTCGCCAACATTTCTGGCGCCGTTGTCGGGGACGAAGTTGAAAATATTCCCTGGGACTGAACGATATTGAGCTTCTGATTCTGAAGGTGCATCAGGCATCAGAGCCCTTGAAGATTGCTACTGTGCACCTGGTGACTCCATTGTGACGACTCCACTGTGGAGAACCCGTCGTGTCAATTATGGCTTTTAGAGGCAGACACACACGGTCCCATCCACAACTGCCTCTAGCTACACCATAAATTGATCCATAGGTGGTTCTCAGGAAAGGAAAGGCCTCTGAAGGAGAAGCTTCTGCCACCGAATCAGGTAATCCACCATCCCCTTCTGTAAGAACTCCGTTTTCTCTTCCTCAGTTTCCTAGCAGACCACTTTCTGAAGTTTCCCGTTTCCTGAATTTCGGGAGTGTTCCTGTTGAGGTTTCCCCCCCCCCCCTAGTCCGAGAGTAGAGAGAGAAATCCTCGTCACTCCCGTTTCTCCTGAAGTTGCACCTTGGCGTAGACCCAGGATCACAAAAGATTTCCCCACTCCTGGCTTTACCGCTCCTCCTCTTGTTACTGTTGTCATTTCTGCATAGAGGGAAACATCAGATGAATTAAGCTCACTAGCCGTCTCACTAAATCCCCTATTGTTTCCCACTCCCCTTAGAAGCTCATCCCCAGTATCCCCTTTTCGAGCCCCTTCTCCTCCGAGTTCTTCTCCACACAATATCCCTATGGTAGGAGCAAATCCCCTTATGACTAGAATGGAGGCCATTATAGCTGCTAGGTATGCTCCCCTCGTGCTACCGCAGCCTCTCAATGCCCTCCCAGCAGATGGTTACCTCAAGCAGCTGCCCAAGTTTACAGGTGAGGGGGACATAACTATAGAAGAACACCTAGAAGCCTTTTACCATTTCACAGATGATAATGTCATCATGCATGCAGACGTATTGATGAGGATTTTTGTCTATATCCTTCAAGGTGAGGCTAGAAAATGGTTCAAAGCCCTGCCTCCTGGATCTATTGATGGGATCGAAGTTTTAGATAATGCCTTTTTGAGACAGTGGGGAGATAAAAAAGACTTCATGTATTACATGACAGAGTTTGGGTCTTTGAAGAGAAAAGAAGGAGAGTCTGTCTCCGACTTCTCCAAGAGATTCAATAAAATGTACAATAAAATCCCTGCTGAGATCAAACCCTCAGAAACCTCTGCAAAGATCACTTACGCCAACACTTTTGATCCTGATTTCTGCCTCCTACTCAGGGAAAGAAGAGACACTACTCTGGCCCATATGCAAGATGCAGCCGTGGAGGTAGAATCTAATATATTGGTTGTTGACCGACTCAGGAACACTGCTGGTAGAAACATATCCAGGCAGAGGTCTGAAGCTTCCTCATCCAGCTCCTCTCCCTTTCCCCTTCAGACAGATGAGACAGCTAGAATACTAAAGTCACTTTCTGCTAGAATGGATAGGTGGGAGTTAGAAGGGAAGCCCATGTACATAAATCCCCAGAATGCTGATGGTAGAGGTTTCAAGAGACCTGATAACAATGGACCGCGAGCCTTCCCAAGGGAACAAAGGGAAAAAGACAGAGAAGATCAAAGGATTCAAACCCCTCTCCAAAATAACCTGGTTACTCATGAGGGAGGGGAGGAGATAGACGATTTCGACCCCGAAATTCATTGTGTTGAAGAAGCTCCTCCTTTTCCTCATTTGACTCAATCTGCATATGAGAAATCCCTGATGAACGTTCAAATCCATGAGTTAGGTAAGGGAGAAAGGGCCGGTCACGCCTCTAACAGATACAACCTCAGGTCAATAAAGAAAGAGGGAGACTTTGACAACTAAGATTAGCCCCTCATAACAGAAAGGTCTACTAAAGCTGCAACAATCACTACTAAAGAAAAGAAAACTCGGAATGCTTCACCAACAGCCAAGGAATCTGTCACTGAGGTAAGGGAAAATCCTAAGCCTATTCCTTCCTTCAATTTTGAGCATGAAATTCAGAAGATTAGAATCCCTGTACCCCTATCAAAACTAGTTAAAAACGAAGATTTCAAAAGGTCCCTCTCCAAGCTGCTACAATCTGAGCTCCCCCAGCCTTCCACTGACTCAATAAATATCTAGGATGAAAAGCCAGCAGTTGTCCTAGGGCCCATGGTAGAAGATAGAGATTATTCATCCCCTCCCTTCTACACATCCCTGAATATACATGATAAAGTGCTGCATAACTGCCTCATGGATTCAGAGGCTTCCCATAACCTTATGCCCAAAATAGTTATGGAAGAATTGGGACTGGAGGTGACAAAAACTTATCATGATTTGTACTCTTTCGATTCGAGAAGAGTGCAGTGTCTAGGAGTCATCAAAGACCTGGCAGTTTCTTTGTTTCAGCTGCCCATGAAGAGTGTGGTCATGGATATTGTGGTAGCTGACGTCCCCCCAAAATTTGGCATGCTGTTGTCTAGATCTAGGATTAAGAAGCTTGCGGGAACATTACAGATGGATCTCATGTATGCCACCATTCCAGTATCTGGAGGGGAACAAAGGAGGTTATATAGAGAAGCTCAGTTGGCCTACATTGTTAGTGATGAAGCAAATCCCACCAATCACCCCATCTTTGCACTTGACACCGACCTGGGGTCTAGTTTATTGCAGCTCACTGATGCTCCCGAAGACCCTTTCCAAGTCAGAAAGTAGCCCAGTCTTGATTATCCGATTCCCCCTCCAACCCCTTCTGTGTGGAAGATGTTTTCGACAGAGCTTCTTTTAGCGAAGGTGCTGGTGTTGGGGTGGTTTTCATATCACCTTGTCAAGAGGCCATAACCCTGTCATACAAGCTGGAATTTGAAACCACCAACAATGTGGCGGAGTATGAAGCTCTTGTTATGGGTATGAGGGCTGCAAAGGAAATGGGGATTAAAGAAATAACAATATTTGGAGACACTGAGTTAATTATCCAGCAAGTCAGAAATGCTTATCGTGCTAATAATCCTAGGATCATGAATTACAGAAATGAAGTATGGGACCTGATTGATAGTTTCTTCTTGGCCTTTAACATTTCTTTTATTCCGAGAGGGGAGAATACTTCAGCCGATTCTTTAGTTGTCTCAGCTAGTTTGCTCAAAGTTCCTCTGCCGCCGATGGTCAAATATGATGTTGAAATGAAATATAGGCCCTTTGTACCAGACAATGTCAAGCATTGGAAGGTATTCGAAGACGATCTGGAGATTGAAAAATTTCTCCAATCTGTTGATGAATTTTTTGCATTGCACATTGATCAGGATCCTGACCCGGAAGGTAACCCTTACCCCGAGGTGTTTTTAAATAAAATTGATAATCACCAGATTATTTAGCTGCCCAGCAATCACATTCCGAGAGGACTAGTCCCCTTGGAAAGGTTGTTCGATGGGAATGATGTGGCCGTAAAGGGTAAGGTTTCAAATGAATATGATGATACAACCGAATGCAACATTGGCACACAGGAGGAGCCCAGGTTTGTCAAATTATCAAGCAGTTTGACCAGAGAACAGAAGGTCGAATATACTGAGTTGCTAAAAGAGTTTACTGATGTGTTTTCATGGACATACAAAGACCTCAAGACTTATGACACATCTGTCATTGAGCACAAGATCCCACTAAAGGAAGAAGCTAAACCGTTCAGACAGAAGCTGAGGCAGATAAATCCCATGTTGCTACCTATCATGGAGAAAGAAGTGAAGAAATTGTTAGATGCCCAAATCATTGTCCCCTTGAGGTATTCCGAATGGGTGGCCAATTTGGTCCCAGTAAGGAAGAAAAGTGGAGAAATCAGACTTTGTGTTGATTTCAGGAACTTGAACAGGAGCTCAAGGAAAGACAATTATCCCCTGCCCAACATGGAACACATATTGCAAAGGGTAACGGGTGCCTCTAGGATATCCATGATTGATGATTTTTCTGGTTATAATTAGATATCAGTCATGCCTAAGGACAGAGAAAAAACAGCCTTCACCACTCCTTGGGGTACATTCATAAATGAAAAAATACCTTTTGGATTGATGAATGCGGGAGCAACGTTCCAGCGAGATATGGACATAGCCTTTATTGGGGAGAAGGACCAGTTTGTGGTAATCTATCTAGATGACATCATGGTCTTCTCTAGGTCAGACAAGGAGCACCGCTGCCACTTGAGGAAAGTTTTCCTAAAGTGCCGGAGGTTTGGCATATCCCTAAACCCCAAGATATCTTTGTTTGCTATGAAGGAGGGGAAGTTATTAGGCCATATAGTATCTGCAGAGGGAGTGAGAATTGATCCTAGTAGGGTAGAGGCGATTCAAACCCTGTCACTTCCTAGATCCAAGAAGGAAGTTCAGGCCTTTTTGGGAAGGATCAATTTCTTGAGGAGATTCGTCTCAAATTTTGCTGAGTTGGTGAAACATATCACAGCCATGCTCAGGAAAGGAAATGAAGTAAAATGGACTGCTGAACCCAGGGAATATTTTATCCAAATAAAAAGGGCATTGACTGAGGCACCCGTGCTGATCATTCCTGACTATTCCAAAGAGTTCCTAATTTTCTCTTTTACTTCTTTTGATACAGTAGCGGCGGTCTTGTTGCAGAAAAATAAGGAAGGGAGAGAGAAACCCATTGCCTTCTTTAGCAGGGAATTAAGAGATGCAGAGATCAGGTATGAAATCGTGGAGAAACATGCCTATGCCTTAGTTAAATCTCTCAAAGCTTTCAGAGTCTATGTCCTGCACTCAAGGGTAACCGCATACGTTCCTTCGACTTCTGTGAAGGACATCCTTATACAACCTGATATAGATGGGAGAAGAGGCAGATGGATCGCTAGAATCCTGGAATTTGACTTGGAGATAAATTCCACCAAGTTGGTTAGGGGGAAAGGTTTAGCCAAGCTACTGGCTGAATCCAATTACGAAGCCTTGGGCGTTAGTTTCATCAATACCTGCTCACGAATTCAACAAGTTGAGTTGCCCAGTCAACGCTCTCAGGAAGGCGTATTGCTGGCAGAGTGTGCCTAATATCGTGACATTTTGTACTTTCTACGGGAGTTGAAGCCCCCAGATGGAATGTGTAAAAGTAAGGCAAGAGATTTGAAGCTCAAGGCAGTCAGATATTGCCTCATTGGGCAAGTTTTATACTGGAGAGACCCTTTAGGAGTGATGTTGAGATGTCTGAACCCACCAGAAGCCCAGAAAGTTATGTTTGATTTCCACAGAGGCCTTTGTGGG
>JZKD02S0445113.1:717157-729544 GCA_000966675.3 Picea glauca
CCTGCTCATGAATTCAACAAGTTGAGTTGCCCAGTCAACGCTCTCAGGAAGGCATATTGCTAGCAGAGTGTGCCTGGTATCGTAACATTTTGTACTTTGTGCGGGAGTTGAAGCCCCCAGATGGAATGTGTAAAAGTAAGGCAAGAGCTTTGAAGCTCAAGGCAGTCAGATATTTCCTCATTGGGAAAGTTTTATACTGGAGAGACCCTCTAGGAGTGCCACTGAGATGTCTGAACCCACCAGAAGCCCAGAAAGTTATGTTTGATTTCCACAGAGGCCTTTGTGGGGGGCATCATTTCTGGAAGACCACAACTCACAAAATCCTTAGGGCTGGGTATTACTGGCCCACTTTATTCGCTGATGTCAGCAGAGAAATCAGGGCTTGCATCAAATGCCAAAAGTTCTCAAGGAAACAACAACTTGGGGCACTACCACTGAAGCCTGTGATAGCTTTAGCACCTTTTCAACAGTGGGGGCTAGACTTTATCGGGGAAATTCATCCTCCCTCAAGTGGCCAACACAGATGGATCCTAACTGCAACAAATTATTTCACCAAGTGGATAGAAGCTGTCCCTACCAGAAGTACATCCCACAAAGTAATTATCAGCTTCATGGAGGATATCATAGCCAGATTTGGCTGTCCCAGTAGGATTGTAACTGATAATGCTACTTCTTTCAAATCTGAGCCTCTCATTAAGTTCTGTGAGTAGTTCCAAATCTCTCTAATTCACTCCACCCCCTACTATCCCCAGGGCAATGGTTTAGAAAAATCCTCCAACAAGGGCCTGATAAGGATCATCAAAACACTATTGGAGGACAACAAAAGGGCCTGGGAGTCGAAGTTGAAATTTGCTTTATGGGTTGATCGAGTGACAACGAAGAAATCCCTGGGCACCTCGCCTTTTCAGCTGGTTTACGGAGCAGAGGCGGTTTTTCCCACTCAGCTCGCCTTGCCTGTGGCAAAGTTATTTCAAGATTATGAAGGAGAGTCGGATCATATGATCAGAAGGATTCATCAGATAGTAGAAGTACAATAGATTAGGGAACGATTGAGGGACACCACTCATAGTCATCAGCAAAGGGTCAAACAGGCTTTTGACAGGAAGGTCAAAAAGAAGGAGTTCGAGATCAGGGATTTGGTACTTAAGTGGGATGCACCTAGACAGGATAAGGGCAAACATAGAAAGTTTGATGTCCTCTGGATTAGCCCCTTTAGAATCTCTGAGGTCTTCTCAAACAACATGTACCAGTTGCACGATCTAGAGGGTGAAGAGGTTTTCAACAGCCCAGTAAATGGGCATTTTCTAAAGAAATGTTTTGTTTGAGCCTTGACGGCTCCTTTGTTTGTAAATATTATCCTTTAGTTCTTTATTCATTTTCTGTTTGTATATTTTCAGCTTAGTAAAAGACTCCATAGACCAATAACAAGGCACTGAAACTGCAGAATGAGTTCTTAGAGCATCATAGGGACGACTCTATCCCCCATGGAGCCTAATGTTAGCGACATTATTTGTCTTGGGGCTCAAATACACCCAGGTCTGCAGGTTACGCGGGAAGCGCCCCAGCGTAAAGCAGGAGAGTCTCTTTTCCGATAACAAGTCAAGTGAGTGGGCGAAGTGTTGGTTGTCAGCCACTGAGATTCAACTGCAAAGCGAATCGACGGTCATCGGGATTTCGGGGCTGCCGAGTTGTCTGAGATTTAGCACGAAGCGTAGCGTCAATAGTTCAAGGAAAATCTGGGTTGTCTGATCCAGTTGAGACATGTGGCAACCAGTCGACATTTAGAGGATTGGCGTTTCGGAAGACAAGGAGCCTCCCATTCTTTACAGCTGAAATTGTCGATCAGCGAAACGCCGAAAGCACCTTTGGAGCCAAGCCCACGGTACTAGCACCAGGTCACATCAAGCGAGCCTGTGAATGGGGGTAGCCCCCTTTATAAGAATGAATGTTATCTGGGTCGTTCATCTGAAGGATGCACGGTGCACATCCATGTCACGTCGGCATTCGGGAGTTCGAGGGGTAAGCGCTCCTCGTCATTTCACCTCTCGAAACCTCGAATCCTGAAACGTCGAAAGCACCCAGAACTAGGCTCACGGTTTTGGTGCCTGGTCACAAAGGAGTAGACCTAAAGGAGGGGCGCTAATGTTTATCATTCGACGAGACGAGCCCCAAAGCGTCGAGAGTGATATTAGTCGTTCATCCTGGATGAACATGTGGTGCGCGATTGGGTCCTCCCGGCCTTTCGCTCATCGCGATTTCATAGCAGGAATACTTTCTCCTTCCTATCCATGAACCCCGAAGCACCGAAAGCGCCCAAAGGCGGGCCCACCATATCGAGGAGCAGTCTCAGCCGTCCATCTAAAGGGTACACCTGGTGCGTGATTAGGCTCCCCGCCTTCTCTCCCATCGTGATTTTCAAGCACAAGAAGTAGCTCCCTCATATCCTCGATGTGCGAAGTGACGGGAGTGTCCAGGACCTGGGGCCCGTAGCAGCGTCGGGTGAATTTAGGACCGTCAGATTTGAAGGATGTGTGGCGACAGATTAAGCCGTCTCGGCGTTTCGCTCATTGCGATTTCAAGAAGCATGGATCAACCCCTTCATATCCGCGAACGCTGAAAACACCTTTGGGAGTAAGAACAGGGTCATAGCCTGTGGTCACTTGGGAGACAAAGAGAGTTGTGCAAGAGGGGCCAAAGGCACCGAGTTCAGTTACATAGGATATCATCGCGACCTCCAGGCGCCATCGGATCCATTCTCAATCCTGTGTCTCGCTTGGAGTAAATGAAGGCATGAACGGGTGGTTGAGACCTCCCTTCATTCATTAAGTGTGAGATATGGAGGGTCTGGCAAGCGGTCTGCTCGAAGGGGTCCTGTGTATCATTTTTTCCAAATAAGCCATGCTAAAGTCTTCAAAGCGACAAATAAGTCTGCACACGCTAGCTCGACACTTAATGGCTCAGCTACCCTCCTTACAAGAGCCATGCGCAGTTAAGGTGGCGCGTGAAGAAGGATTTCAGTACGAATTTGACTGAAAAGACACCGAGCCCTGGGTGACTGGGCACGCCTCTGTTAGGCGAATTTTCCTGAGTATATAGGCTCAGTTTTTGTATTTTGTAAGTATCGATGGTAGAGCGAAGCTCTCGATTGTAATGTTTTAACAGGCGCTCTAGTTTTTGGTTATGCATCTGTATGTAAGATTTCTTGGTTTATGAAAGACAGTTTCCCTGTTTCATCTAGTTTTCATCTTATACTGAGGGAGTTCATGATTGACTGATTCACATGAATTATTGCAGTTGCGTTATGATAAAGGTTTTATTGTGACACTATTGTATTCCCTGGTTTTATGTGTTTGAATGTAAGAAGATCTCACATTTAAATGCATTCTCCTACAGTCTGCTTGAAACCTAATGTTGACAACAGACCTTTGCATCTCTCTGATACAAGTCTTGCCCCTACTCACCCTTACTACAACTCACTGTCTGAAGTATGTCCAAGACCTCACCTACCCATGCATGCCTGTCCTAGTTTCGGAGTCGAAACAATATCATCCGAGTTTACTTCCATTCGATCACCTCTTCCATACACAAACCATGACATAAACTGATGGGCGTCGGGCTCTGCTCCTGCAAGCAATCTAGGAGTGACTTCCGTCGCCAACACAGTGTACCTATGATATCCCATATAGTTAATACTAGATAAGATTAATATCGCAACACGTATTGATTGTGGTAAATAGGTAATATGATATCACCTTGTTGAACCTTAAGCTAAGTTGTTATTGTATTACTGATATCATAGTAATGGAATGGCTCTATTCCCCTTGTATTACAAGTTAAGATATTTCCTTTAGCTCTTATTATATACTTCCCTTTGTAGTTAACAATCATGTCGTTTGCTTCTATTCCCTATGTTATAGCTCATACAACAACCTTTAACTGTAACTGGACAAATAAGGCAAAGGGTAGTAGTATCCCTATTCAATGGACTTACTTCCTTATAGTGATCATTGTTCTGGTACCAATATGATATTCATAGTATGGAATGTTATGGAATTAATGGGAAGCAATATCACTGGCTACTAGACAATGAGAGATTCAAACCAGTGTAATCAATAGTTCATAATCATATACATTAGACTCATATCAAGAAGTTGTACTCGTAGTTAGTTTTGTACTAATCCATATCCAAGTAATGGCAATCAATGGTTCCAACAACTGTAAGTAAGCATATGGTGTTAGTTAAGTGATTACCTTTATCTAAAGAAGAATGTGATGATATTGTGTCAATACTAGATATAACTAATGGTTCTCATCATGTTCATAGTGGAATCAGTCTAATATATATATATATATATATAATTCCTAAGAACTGTATCTGTTACTAGTGCTATTGTAGGCTTTATATCTTGACCTAGTAGAATTATAACTGGCTATGATGCTACTTAGTCAACTTCTAGAGCTTTACCTGGAGATCAAATTGACACGACCACCTAACCATTTCAATATTGTTATTCACCTTGGACTCAACATCTATAATAGTAAGCATTGATAAGCCCATTGAAAGGTTGTACTAGACATGTTTACAGAATTAGTGATGGAGTGGCTTAATGATAGACTTATACTTGACCATCTTCTACATGCCATAAAGTCCTTGACAGGGCCATATTTGGCCTTGTCCATGTACAGGGACATACCCAAATCATTTAATGACCAAATAATTCACTATTTAATACTTGTCCACATGAATTTGGCACAAAAAGATTTTAAAACATTTAATATCAAGAGACAACAATACGAATAGTAGAAAAAATTGTTGTAGGTGTGCCAACTGATATAAAAACAACAAATACATTCATTGGAATTGATGATAGACATATTAAATCTATTACGATGGAAGTAAAACTCAACAAACACAAACTGATCTATACTTTATCGTTGACCTATAATACCCTTGTTGTAGGTGTCCAAGAATATGCAGCAAGAAATGTGTTGGAATGGTCCCTTTTTAGACAACCTATAAACACACTTGTGAGGCATGTGTACAAACAATGATATCTAAATTGATACACAATTACATGAGTTATTTCATTCATTAATAATCTCAAACAGTTTGCAGACAATCTTTATATATAATTATATGATTGTTATGGCACCCAAGACTGAGGTTATATGTGTGTTATTTCCAATGTATAAGATGAGAAATATCCTCCCAGCAGCTTCGTAGTTTGAAATACCAACTGTTGTTAATCCAACCAACATATTTGAAATGTGACAATGCATATCAGTGTCCCTTCTCTTAGGGATGATTTTAGGGGCTAAATTTCGCTCATGGGCTAATTTTCCATGTTTTTTTGCAAAAAATGATTCGTTATTCCAAAAATGATTTTCCCAAATTCTATAGGATAAAATTATTTTACCTTAAAAATCACCAAAATTTTATACAAACTATATAAAATCCTTATAAATTTGAATATTTTTATAAAAATATCGCCAAACATTTATAGTTTGCATATGAAGGATTACTAAGATTCGCTAAGGTTTCCACATTTTAAAGTAATTTTCCATCCTTAAAATCATCCTTGCTTCTCTTTTATAATATGATGATTTAGGCGTTGTCCTTAACATCCAAAGGTCCTTCCAGTCTACATGTTGAACCCAACCTCTCTATCTTTTAAATTTGGAGTTGAAATGATGAATTTGTGGCTGAGAAAAGAAAGTCACCAATGCCAAACCCACAATCTGTTGATAAGAGAGGGACGACCCCCACAAACCCATGAGCTGCTGAGAAAAGAGAGGTACAACCTTTTGATAGGTGGTTCGACGTCCTTTTTTAACCCCCATAACTTGAAAATTTGGGCCTATGCTTGTACACGGGCAGGGCCGAATATGGTCCTGTCCATGTATAGGGACATGCCCAAACCTCCTATAAATTAATAATTTATGAACACAATAAGATGTAGATACAATAGAGTAAAAACACAAACACAACAACACCTAGACCATATAATATAGCGAAGTAGAGGTATCATATGTTTTTTAGATGGGATGTTAGGGTCGAATTTGACCTGTCCATGTTCAGGTACAAGCTTGTATCTAGGCATGTCCCTGGACATGGATAGGGAAAATTTTGGCCATGTCCATGTACATGGATAGGCTCAAATTTAGGCTTGTCCTTGTACATGGACATGGCTGAATATGGACCTGTCCATGTACAGGGATTGGACTGAACCTCATATAAATTAATAATTTATGAACACAATAGGATGCAGACACAATAGAGTAAAACCAAAGACACAACAAAACCTAGACCATATCAGACACAAACAAGTAGAAGTATAATATGTTTATCAGATGGGATGATAGATACGAATTTGGACCTGTCCATGTACAGGGACGAGCTTGAATTCGAGCTTGTCCCATTATTAAAGAACAACGGATGTATAAACTAAATAACATCCAAAGAAGAGCATGATCACATTATTGATCTTCCTTTGGTTTTTTGTTTTATTTTGTTTTTGGTTAAGTACCAAGTTGAGACAATGTGTGATTTTTTTCTCTCCCGGGATGGTCCATGAGACCTAGGAGTAGTTAAGAAGAGCATGATCACATTATTGTTCTTCCTTGTATGCTGGGATGATAAAATCTTATAAGTAAATATCATGAGAATCACGTGGACATTTTTCCATTCAAGAAGAACTTAATTGTTGACTTTGTCTTGAAATCACCCTTGCTCGACTTACGCTCCCTTTAATTGTTGTGTGGGTTTTTGGTTTTGTGCTTTACCTAAGAAATTTATCCTTCTTGACTTTGGAAGAATTTAATTGTTGACTTTGTGTTGAAACCACCCTTGCTTGAGTTATTCCCCCCTTAATTGTTCTGTGGGTTTTTGGTTTTTCTCTTTGATTTTTCCTAAAGAAAGTTAGCTTCCTTGACTTTGTATCCCTTCTCTTGACTTATTTAATTATTTAATTGTGTAGCTACGACCCATCTTCTTGGTCTTTTCCATCTTGCTAGAGATCTCTTCTTGGTTATTGTTTGATGATTTTGGTTCTACTTGTTCGTGTCACCCTCCTCATTTTTTTCCTAGTGTCGTCCTCTTTATCTCCTTGCTAATGCCACCTCGAGTATGTTGTCATTCTCTTCTATTGCTGGTGCCACATGTGTATGTTGATATTTTACCCTAAAATTTCTCCTTGACAATTTGTTCCATGTGTCATGATGAGATCTGCTGCGAGGGTAGATCAATGATCCCTTGAAGATTTTTCTGAGAATATATCTAAGAGGATAGTAACAACATATATCATGTGATATTGTTTCTTGTTTTAGTTTTAAGTAAATTCTTTTTCGGTGATTGTTTTTGTCAATGATTGTGAAAAATATAGTTGTTCTAGTTTTTTCAATATATGTCTGCGATGCTTTGAAGTTGTTATAAATGCTTAAATGCTTGTGTTATAAATTTAGTATTTCCATTTAATGTTTCTATAACTTATGAACTTTCATATTCATGAATTTCCAAAGGATAGATATTGAGGTGAGATGTCGAGACATGAGTCTCCAAACATTCCTCACAAACACTCTAGGCTATCCCAAGAAGGAAGAAGATGAACACCTTCCTCGACTGAGAATCTGAGTGACCAACGACAATCTCGTCAGAGGAGATTATCAAATGAGTCTGTGAATAGATCAACTCAGGAATGTGCTAAAAAATGTGCCATGGATGCAACCTTCTTAGATAGGTTTCACATTGATACTCCTACACCTAAGAATGTAGGGAATGCATCCGGACAAGAAAATATTTTTGGTAATTTTCTTTGATTTTGTTTATTTTTGTTATATTTTTGTGTATTTATATTTATGTCAAGTTAAATGTTGAAATTACTTTCAAATGTGTGTGTAGATAATGAGTTTAATGCGAGGGAAGACAATGAAAGAGAGAGTGGGTGTCACGAAGATTCTAATGTTGGTGAAGAGGATGAAGGTGGATTTAGGAGGGGACGTTATTAAGAAATGAAAGATTACATGCCTACATCCACCTATCCTTTGAATGTTGGTGATGAGCTTCCCTAGGAAGGGATTACTGAAGCAATGACCCTTGAGGGATGCTCAGGTATTAAAAGCAGGCTGGAAAATGATTTGAGGAGCTTTGATCTCCCTCGGGAGAGTAAACAAAGCTTGCAGATTGTTTTTCGTTCATTGCAAAACTTTATAGATGGATATAAAAAAATGGGGCCAACCACTAACAGTTTTATCGATTTGATGAGGAGGATAAATTCATAGGTGATGGGCTCTAATAAATGGGACGCAGTAAAAAATAAAGTTTCAAAAGAAAACACAATTTTGATGTTCAATTTCAAAGATGGGCCAAAGTGAAATATGTTGAAGGTGCAATATTTTAAGCACCCCAACATAGCAGAACATCTGTATAAAAGACTTTTGGCAGCATATGAGAAATTTCCATGGAATGATGAGGTTCCACATTATTTTGCTTGACACTTTTATGCATAATTTTTCATGGAGATGCACCCTGATTATACTAGTCTACCATTCGATTATTATGGAGCTGGTAAATGATATACATATGATCGAAAATTGGCATATCGAAATGCGACATTGCATAGGCATCCACGACCTTTAGTATCTCTCCCAATAGGTTCATTTGCTTCACATTCAAAGCTGTGAGCTTCATTAGAGGTTGGAAAAGAGACTAGGAATGCAATTGGGGAAAAATTGGAATTGATTTTTTATGCCAACATCCCCTGCTTCAAAACCCGCAGGTCGGAAGGTTCACGTCAGCACAGGATCTTTCCCTTCACACGGCTCGAAGAACTTCAAAAGGTTCTTCTATTTCCTTGTCGGGAAATCTGCACCCACATAAATCCTCGTGGGATCCCCTCTTCACACTCGGGGGATCGGACTTCGCAACTTCGCGAGATCAGTGGTCGAGCATTGGACTCTCAAGTCTCCGAAACCCGACAACCAGTCAACGCTGACCTTTTCCTATCGGGGTTTTCTCTATCGCGATTCCGGCACTCGCGATGTCGAACAAATTGGTTTACCAAATCCCAAACCCCGATATTCCGAAACTTCGACACACGCGCGAGTTTGAATTTTCAACAGTCCTTTACTGCATCGACATTTCGGAGTTTGCAATATCGCGAATCCTGATGCAATTGTTTTGGGACTTCTCACCACAAAACCTTGAAATGGTGTGCCACCTATCCACGTCACCGACCCTTGTGGCCCCACACAAATCCTTAGCCGTCGGGATATCACGTTTCACGATTTCACGATTCCTATTGCTATGTTTATGGGACTACCACCCGCGAAAACCCGATATGGAAATTCACGATCAGATCCGACGACCCTTGTGGCTCGGATCTACGGTCCTGCCCCTCTTGAGATTTGAAACCTTCAATGCTTCCACCGTAACTCACCTATTTCTCTATGAGATCTGACGACTTAGGGAGATTCGTGAATCCTCCTCAGAGAATACCAACCGTCCGTTTCTCCTTGGTGAGATCTGCGAATGACCAAGTGTTCCTCCACAACTTGTCCACCTACGGCGCGAACTTACGACGCTCCTTACGCACTCCTCCAAGGCACAACTTCCCTGCACTGCCCTTCAATAATTTCGAAGGCCTTATCCTTCCTGAGCTTTTCCATGACTTTGCGTCCTCTCAAAAAAACCTCTTGCTCGCACTCCTTGCGGCAACCTTCAGACACTTCCCAGTGCTGAATCCTTTCGACTCTGCGCACACCTGTAGTAGCAGTCTCTAAATGCTTCACTCAGGTCCACAACCCTGAGACTTCACTTGGCCTGCGCACTCCTTGCATGGTTCCTGTGCCCAACTGCAATTCTGAATGAACGAGAACAAAGGCTACCCTATCTGAACCCTCTGTCAACACACTCCTTGCGGACACTTCGACTGCACTCCTTGTAGGAACTCTTGTTCAGATAGAGAAACAATTGAAACTCATTCCTTCACCCTTTCAGACTTCAAACTCAAAGCATGAAATCATATACACAGCATATAAAACAAATGTATAATAGGAAGAAAACATTCATGAGCATATCATTCAGCATCAATACACAGAGAACAGACACAAAACCATGAATTTGAATCAACTCTTTCTATTAATTCAAATATATGTACATGGGTGTTCTTACACAGCTCTCTGCATGCTCTTGCTCTTCTCAACAATGCTGCTTCATTCTCCCCATCCTGTTACAATACACAATGAGGGTGTCTATATCCCGTTTCCCTCTTGCGCTCTCAAACAGTCTAATCTAGAATTAAATTCTATATACCTACATTAACTACTTTAAATGCCTTCTACCTACTAAGATCGAGAGAAAATCACTCAAGGTCTGGTTACATTATACAAAAAGGCGCTCCTTCTTAAATGGCTTCATTTAATATTGCGCAACAATTTCAAGGTGATTTCAAAATTTGTGTTGGCACTTGTCCAACTGTCCAATTGCTTCCGCGTTGGCTCGCTTGACGTGGGAAATGCTCCTGCATCAATTTTTTATAGTGTTGATGTTAGTTTGATCCGTCGGTGAGCGGAAGCCAATTCTCGGGCCATTTTTGTTTATAAAACATATGAAGAGTTAGATACCATGTCATTAGAAGATATTAATGAGTATGCAAAAAAAAATTGTAATGGTTGGAAGGAGGTCATTCAGAATGATGAACGAAACAATAGATTGGTACGTTTTCTAGTTAGTAAATTTTTAACGCATTTGAGGATAATTTACTTCTAATTCTAGATCTAGATACATATAATTGTATCTATAAAAATAATTGAGTTGTTATTGTCATTAATTGCAGTTTGGAAATATGTTAAATGAATCTTTAGTTAATAGAGGACCTAATTCCACAAGTTTAAATTTGGATGGGTTGAATCAAGTATGTGTTTTCTAATATCCACAGATGAGCACTTTAGTTGTCTAATCTCCAATCTTTTGAATAAGATCAACAACATGACATATATAATTTTGTATAAATGTGAACACATTGAATCCTAGATTTAGTTCTTAGTGTGCTGTTCACAGATCTCTATTTCATCTCCTACTACTTGGGCAGGCTTGTCTCAATTCTCATTGGGAGAGTTTGAAGAGGGTGGGAGTTCACATGTATCATTGCATGTTGAAAACAAATTTAGTTATATATTAAAATTGAAAATTGTCATTTAAATTATTAAATTAAAAGAAGAATGTCTTAAACAACATTTAATTTATTGAATCATAGGTTGGCACATCATAGGCATTACGTGTTTCAAAATTTAAAACTACAATTTAATGTGTTCAAATCATTTAAATTTAATTTTCAAATTTGAAATGTGTTATATAGGGCAATGTGGAGAAGAGAGTACCTGAGAGTGTGCTTGAACAAAATTTGGAGAAGAGAGTACCTGAGAGTGTGCTTGAACAAAATGTAGAGAAGAGAATGCGAGAGATTGGGATTGAGGAGGAAGCATCCATACCTGAGAATGATGCGTCTATTCATGATGATTCAAAAATGTATGTTCATTGCACATTAGTGAGTTTTAATTTGCTTTTATGTTGGGATTTTATATAAAAGTGTTCAAGCTTATTTTTGTTGAATAAACTTATATTTAAATTATTTTTTTCAATTTTTTGTTTTCTCAAATTTTTAGTTTAGGCTTTCCTATTCATAGGGTTACTAAACTAGTGTCTATATAACTTTTCCACACTTTGATCAATTATTTTGAAATATATAGAACCCTTATATAATATTATCGTTGTCTTAAATGGTACATTCAAGATTATTTATGTTTAAATCATGATGAAGACCTAATTTTGAACTTGAACATTTGATTATTTGAGAACAGACTCTATCCCACATCAGAAAATGGGAAGTTTCTAAATTTTATTTATTTTATTCATTGCCTTCTTGCCCAAGAATGACGTAGTATGGACATTTGTGTTTTCTGCATACAACGAAGTGAATTTCTTCTTTCCAGGGTATTGTCACTCTTAACTAAATTGGTTACTAACCACAAAATCCAACATTAAAGCAGATTTACAAGTAAGTTATGTACGTGCATAATCTCACTTATGTTTAGATTATGAAAAATGAATATTTCAAAGAGCATTTGATTATATGTAATATGAATACATCCCAAAGATGAAAAATTTAAATGGTTTTTGAAGAATGACTTAATATATGTGTAGATTTACCCGCAGGGGTGTAGACCGATTGGCAAGTGCCGTGTAAATGGAAGGAAATATGTAAAAAGAGGTCTCAAGGTTGATTTTCACCTCGATTTACTTGGAGGGCGTGCTTGTGGGTTGTGCATTCCTCCTTAGGGGTTATAAGGCAGCCAATAGGATTCGACCCCGTGTCACGCGAGTACAATACT
>JZKD02S0445113.1:734816-757586 GCA_000966675.3 Picea glauca
TATCCCAACTCCCACAAGATAAGTCAGTCAAGACAAAAATTCCACAGCGTAACGTTATGCATAAAAGATCGGATCCATATTCCTCCTCCTCCATCCTTTTTATAGGGTTTCTAAGTGATTTCTTTCCCGAAATCCCATTTAATTTAATTCATTAAAACCTCCCCCATACACATGTCACCCATCCCCCTAGTTGCACCAGAAATTAATTTCATTAATTATTTAATTATTCCTATTTCCCTCACCCACCTAAAGGCATTCCTAAAATTGCTCCTTGGTGTCCCAAAATTCCCTTACACATCTTAAATGACTTACGCCTTTACTAAGTTCCTAGTTGAGTTCATAATTAGAAAGTTCTTAAAGGCAAGATTCCTTTCTAAGTTAAACATTCAACATTTTCCTTACGTTTCCCTTTTTCTTTGTGTTTCCCATTTTTCCCTTAGTTTCCTATTTCTTTCAAGTTTCCCCTTTACCCTTTTTAACTAAAACTCAAATTGGCAAGTGTAGAAAAACCACCTCTTTCCCCTTTTCTCTTTTTAATTAATAAAATTTAATTAGCATAAGTAGATAAAACAATCATTTTCCTCTTAAACTTTTAATCCCCCAATAAAATTTGATTTTAATAAATTAATTGAATTTCTTACCCCTCTTATTGTTACATGTTTAACTATGATTATTATTTTTTATCACAAGTGTCACTTGGACCTAGATTTTAATTTCCTAGGTAGGGCGACATTTTTATTAGGGAAATTGTTTTTAAATATTACTTGATACATCATTCGTTCTAAGGTCATCTAGGTTTATTCACTTACCAGTTAAAAATGTGACTTGCCCTTCAGGACGCACTACGTGCTCCAAGGTTGCCACTCGTCACTTTATGTTTTCCTTGCGCGACATTCCCTTCAGGATGCACTACGTGCTCCAAGGGTTCCACTCACCTCTTTCAATTTTCTTTTCTCGACGTGCCCTTCAGGACGCACTATGTGATCCAAGGGTGCCACTTGCCTCTTTATGGTTTCCTTGCTTGACGTGCCCTTCGGGATGCACTACATGCTCCAAGGGTGCCACTTGCCTCTTTACTGACTTGGTAGACATCAAAAACCCCTGGAGTCAATACTTCGCCAGGTGATCTTGTGGGAGACTAAAAGCCTCTAAGGAATAAGGCCCCTACTTTATTGCACGCCCCTTAGAATCATCATGAGTGACTGTCGCAGTCTTCCCTCATGACATCGTGGGTCTTCTCAAACTAGGTAATTGTTAACCTACAGTTCAAGCCACGGAAGGAGTGTTAGTAGGCTATGGTAGGGTTGCTATCCACACCTCTCCCTCAAGTATCTGATTGTCATGCGTGACCCCTCTACTCTACATGTGAGTTTGGTCGACAAGATATCATCAGCCTGCATCATCAACGAATCATGTCAGCAATAATAATCAATCATCATAACATCTAATCAGATGTACATATGTCATATCAACATCAATCAAACCCCAATAGTCCACTCCCTGACTCGATCTAGAGTCCAACGGGTTTCATCAATGCCTCTGCATCCTCGAGGTCCAAAGTCCTCAACACTCAGGAGAACCAAGTCAATAGCACCTGTCTATGTAAATACCCAAAATAACATATCATCATATCCATAATTCCTCAAAATCATAATCAAACGACCAATAGTATAATAATCCAGATCACTTGTAAGCAAGTGTCCTAAAAGAATAAGTTCAGTTAGTGCGCGCAAGAGTGGGATGTTACATACATCCCCTTTTGGTCTAAACTTTGTCCCGAAGTTTCACAGTATATAAATGCATAAATAAAATGTATCAAAGTATCATATGTCTATATATAAAAAATGGGAACTGTTGGTGCATATCATATGCGTCCTCCCATGTCACCGAGTGTGGACTAAAGTTGTCCCACTATACCTTGACTTGATCTACGGTTCGAAGCCGTAGCTGTCAAATATGATGCTCCAGGATGCGGATCGGCTCTGCCATGAGAGCACCCTCGTCTGATCCTGCAAGGAACTCATGTCAACAACATGAGTAGGATCACTAACATAATGTCTCAAAACAGAGACGTGGAAGACATCGTGTGTCTGCCTCAAGAATCATGCAAGGCTAGTCAAATAGGCCACGGGTGTTCTCCTTTCCATAATCTCATAGGATCCCATGAACCTAGGATATAGTTTAGGACCCTTTCCAAACTTTATCGAACTCTTATGCAGTTTCACCCGCAAGAATACTCAATCACCACATCATAACTACGGTCGACACAATGCGCATCGACATAACTCATTTGTCAATCCTGCACTTCCTTGATCCTTTGTATTATAGTTTGCAATTGATCTTCCATTGCTTGGATCGCTTCCGGTACCACTAGGACCCTATCCTCAAGCCGATCCAACTCAAGATGTCCGATAAAGTTGCCCGTAAAAAAAATCGAAAGGTGACATCATAATGGTGCCTTGATAATTGTTGTTATATGCAAATTCTACCAGTGGTAAGAATTCTTCCCAACTCTTTTGTTGCTCCATTACGTACATGCGCAACATTTCTTCCAATATTTGGTTTGTTCATTCGGTCTACCCGTCTGTCTCTAGGTGATATGCAGTACTAAAGTTAAGTTGGGTTCCCAAGGCCTCTTGGAAACTAGTCCAAAATTGTCCAGTAAACACCGATCCTCGATTGAATATAATCCTCTTAGGCACGCCATGCAGCCTCACAATCTCACTGATGAAAACTCTATCTATGTCAAGTTCCTGATACATCGTACGCACATAAATAAAATGAGCACTCTTCGTCAGAGTGTCAACTACCACAAAAATCGAGTCTTGCTTCCTTGTCGTTAGTGGCAATCCAACAATGAAATCCATCGGAATGAACTCCCATTTCGATTATGGAATAGCATGTGGCTGTAGTAATCCTGTTGGATGTCTATGTTCAGTCTTCACCTATTGACATTCTAGACATCTTTCCATGTAGTTAACTATGTCTGACTTCATCCCTTCCAGAAGAATAAGGGTTTAAGGTCTTCCCTCATCTTCGTGACTCCCGGGTGAGCCATGTACACTACTCTGTGAGCCTCGTTTAGGATAAAACTCCTCAACATGTCATTCAGTGGTACTTAAATTCGATTTTTAAATCTCAATAATTCATTATCATCCAACATAAATCCTTTAAATCTTGGTACCATCATTGGGTTTTGTTTGATAAAATCCTTGACCTCTTTGTACCAGTCATTGTCGTTCTAAAGTTAGAATATTTTCATGTAGATTCTTCTGTAGAGGCATCATCGGAAAGATGCGTGGTCTCCGACTCAATGCATCCACCACTATGTTCATTGTTCCTTTTATGTAAGTAATCTCGAAATGATACTCGCTAAGCAATTCCGACCAACATCGTTGTCGCACGTTCAAGTCACTTGTGTAAATATGTGTTGTAGTCCACAGTGGTCTGTTTAGCTCAAGTTTCCATCCAATAAGATAGTGTCTCCAAACTCTCGAGGCATAAACAATGGCTAAAAAACTCCAAATCGTGCATCACATAGTTATTCTCATGCCTTCTCAACTTTCTTGAGATGTAAGTGATCACTTGATCGTCTTGCATCAAGACTTCGCCTAAGACTTCTTTGGATGCGTCAATGCATACCAAGAAGTCCGCGTCCAGGCCAGAGACCTTTAGTGTCGGTGTTTTTTTCAACAACTCCTTGAGCCTCTGAAATGCTTCTACACATTTCTCGATCTAAACAAACTTCTTCTTCTTCTTTTGCAATTTCATAATAGGATTTTCTATCTTTGAGAACCCTCGACGAACCGTCGATAGTATTCTGCTAAACCCATGAAGTTACGCACTTTCGGGACATTTCTCAGTGCAGACCATTCCATAATAGCCTCTACCTTTGCTGGGTCCTCGACGATACTTTCGTCGGAGATGACATGCCCTAAGTAGTGAATCTTCGATTGCTAAAACGATCATTTAGACAAATTCCCAATAATTTGTTCTCTCGCAAACACTGTAGTACCAAGTGCAAGTGATTGTCATGCTCCTCCATCGTCCGAGAGTAAATCAAATATCGTCAATGAATACTTGGACGAACTTGTCCAAGTACTCGCGGAACACCCCGTTCATCAAACTCATAAATACCCCTGGGGCATTTGTCAGTCCCAATGGTAAAACAATAAACTCGTAATGTCCAAACCTTGTCTGAAAGGTGGTCTTAGGGACGTCATGCTCCTTGATCTATAATTGGTGATACCCTGATCTCAATTCAATATTTGAAAGCACCATCGCACCCTTCATCTGATCAAACAAATCATCAATCCTTGGCAATGAATATTGATTCTTGATCGTTTCCTTGTTCAATTGACGGTAGTCAATGTAGATTCTCCATGACCCATCCTTATTTCGTATGAAATTAATAGGAGCACCCCACGGTGACACACTTGGACGTATAAGTCCCACGTCCAACAACTCCTTCAGTTGCATTCTCAACTCCTGTAACTCTAGGGTTGACATCTGATAAGGCGTTCTTGCTATCGGTTCAGTCCCCGGTTTTAGGTCTATGGTAAATTTCAAATCCCTCTCCGGGGGAATCCTGGGTAACCCCTCAGGGAATAATTCCGCAAATTCAATCACCACTAGAAGGTGTTCTATACCTTTCGCTGCTCCCTTATCGCATAATGCAAGGATCGCATAAATCTTACATCCCTTGCACATGCTCTTCCGCAACTTTAAGGAAGATATGAACCTTAGGAACACTCCCTGGTTTCGAACTACAATCACACGTCTCTGTCCCTCATCATCGACCAACCTCAACCATTTCATCTTACAGTTGAGTATCGCCTCATGTGATTCCAATCAGTCTATACCGATCACAACGTCACAAGATCCTAAGATTGTGATGTACCACTTGGCCCTAGTGAAAATAATCTCCGAGGTTAAGGCTAAAGCCCGTAACCTTCGGTATCACTTGGATCTACCAAAATGATAAGGGTCTTGGCAGTGGTGGTACCTGATGTCTCGAGCACTGTGGACTGGTGCTCATCCTGGAGGTTATTCACTGCTGCATGAATCTGATGGGATTTGCCCAAATCTCCCATAGTAGTGGGTTCGATAGATCCAGATGCTCTAGTCCTCTCCACTGGGCAGTCGCACTGGAAATGTGGCTCCCCACTTTCCAACACACTTTCTTCAGTCCAGTATTCTTGGTACCTGAAGTAGAAACTAAATCCTAACACTATGGCCAAACTTGAACTTTTTGACCTTAAGTTCTCTGTAATTTGGTGCGGAGCATACTGAACAACTCAAAAAATGGGCCTAATACTCGGGTGTCGTACGACCTCCCTGTCTCAAGGCATTGAACTTGTTGAGTTGATGCTCAATGAATTCCTCCGATAGAAGCCACTCTCAGAACCGTTCCTCGAACAATTCCCATGACACGTCTTCAAGAACCATGTTAAATTACGGTAGGAGCGTCTTCCACCATAGAAGAGCACTCCCCTTCAGCTGAAAGACCTCCATGTGAAACTTCATGTTGGAGGTATAGTCTTGAAGTGCTAATCACATCATCATGTCCTCCAACTATGCCACAACGACGGTGTCGTTCGGGGCACCAAATAACTCGGGGGATTTGACCTTCTTAAGTTCGCGGTGAAGGCTAATGGTACTGGCACGGGCACGCTGTGGACCCTCAGGGGTACAGGCATCCTGGCCTAAACTCAGTATAGAAATTGAATCAAGGTCTCTCACATTCCCTCGAAGGGCCTTGTCATACCATCATCATCCCTTACAACATTGGAATCCAGCCCAAGGACTTGTTCTTCCCCTTGGGGTTAGACTCTGAGGGCGTGGGAACTTCTGGAGGCATCGCACCTCCTTGCATGACACCACATTGCAAACCTTTGTGGCATCCTCAAATCAATATCACCACATGGACACGTTAATTTTTTTTATTAACGCTAGGTTAAAACTCAAGGGTCTACTGCAGTGGAAAGTCGGGTGATCCACAGTCGCAAGGTTGAACCGACTCTGATACCGTAAGTAACGATGCCACGGTTACAACTACAAGTGATGCAACAATGAGTAATTTTTTTTTTGTTTTTAAACAGGGTGGAAACAATGACCATAGTTAAACAATGCAACTCAACGACGAACACAATGCATGCAGATTAGGCAACAAACAACAACGATTCAACATACTAGCACATCAGGGAACTGGACGAAACATGCGAAAATCAAAACAGATAGAAACGACTACCTGCCCGACACAAGAAAGACAATGCCTACAAGCTAAAGGACAACATCAACAACCTGACAAAGTGTCTTTGAAAACCAAGAACTAGAACCCTACATCGCGCAAACCCAATGCCTTAAGGCGTTACAAAACCAAGTTCCAACAACCGTTGCAACGAACAACGCCCACATCGGGAAGCACAGACAGCGACCAAGTTATCATTTTCCTCTATCTATGAGGGCACGCAATGATCCCTTCATCAGGAATCATGTCGTCACCAGGCTGTAGGTGTGACAATAACCTTGGCGCAACATAACCTGTCTGGGCCAAAGACTCAAGAAAAACCAACGCGGTAGGAGACCGAATTAACTGACAAGAAGACGATACCCACAAACCCAAGTAACACGTCGACAAGATGCAAGGTGACACCCCTCAAAACTAACTTGCACAATTGAACATAGGATTCTTGATTCCTGCAAGGCAACCCGAGTGGTGAAACGACTGGGACCAACCACCCTTTACAGTCCAACTTCATGAACAAGGCGCATAGTAGCCAATTACTATTAAACTATTAATTGTTTAGCAAAAACTACTAATCCCTTTGCCATTAATCTCACACAAGATATTAAACTACTATTCCAATAACCACTTTTTCTAACAATCCTATTAATTCAACAATATAACTTCTGTCTAACAAAAGATAATCCTATTAAGTTTAAAAATCAAAATCTTAAACTTTTACATCATTTAACATTTAAAGAAAATTATAAATTTTATAACAATCTACTTCTATTTTCTTCAAGGTTCACTTTACTTAATAAGGTAAAAGGTTAAGGTATTTGAGTGTAAGTAAAAGGTTGGATTAAAAGTTCCACTAGAAGAAGGTTTAGGTGAAGTAGTTCTTAATGAGAAAAAAATATAATTCACTGGCCAACAGTTTATGCTATTGTTGTCTACCAAAATAGTTGTCTAGATCACGGGGATGTGCTGCCACAAGATGTGTAAAATCGCTTACTCACATATTAAGAAAGTTGTCAGTGTATTAAATGCAACCAAGGTGCATGTAATACACAGAGTAAATTAAATGATGATGCATGCATGTAATATATAGGTGAATCGCAGAGCTAAAATCCGATGTAGCGGTCATTAAAACTCATGGATACGCTGTCAATAAACAACTGTCATAAAAATGATATAAAAAGTAAAAGGAACTCTGTCTATGCCAAAAATCAATGTCTAATTAATGGAAACACAGAGTGAACTTATGAGTTGTTTAAGCACAGAGATAAGAGGAACGCAGAAATCCATGTTGTTAAAGACGCTACCTAGGTTTCACTATCAAAAATACAAAACACGAGTGACCAAGATATTAATTCACTAGAAAAATGAAATGAATTTTGTTGGTATATCACCATGGAATTCGCTGGTTTATTACAGGTATTACAAAGAAATTGCTTGGTAAAAACACAGGTATCTCACCATAAAATTTGCTGGTGAAAATGCAGGTAAAACACCATCCAAAAATATAAGATTTCACAACAAATCTAAAACGCAGACTTAATATTTAAAAGGAAACATAGACATAACCAAAAGGAAAAATGTAGGCGCATCGTTTAATAAGAAGATTCCGACATAAATGAATTTGCGGGCATAGTATAGATAGACTGTCAAAATCTATTTGCAACTGCCAATACCGCGAAGTCTCACTCAGTAAAAAATATCGTGTTCATTCAAAGTAAGAACGAAATCTAAGAATAAAATCGTGGGCCCAACAATCGATGAGAAGTTCATCAAGAACCGAGAGCCAAGTCATGCCTCAAACCAATTTTTCAACACAAGCGCCAAGTCAAGGAAAGATCCCACGAGACCTCGATTTCCAGTCTGAAAATGTTGGGTAGATACAGTTCAATTGATGTGGTTAATGCAGTCAGGAGGGAAATTGCCGTCAAATATTAAAAACGCAGTCTATGATAATTGTAGTCTAATTGTAGTAATATTCTTCATCGTTATCTATGATAATTGCAGGCTAATATTAAAACGATGCCATCACACATTAATATTCTTCATCGATGTCTATGATATTAAAAACATGACCATTACACATTAAAAATGCAGAGAACATTAGTTGTTCGCCGTGAGAAATAAATAAAAATACACAGAGGTAATTCCAGGAAGTTGCAGTGATAAATTGATTGAAAATGCGGGTGGAGATATAAAATGCAGAGACCATAGCAACCTAGAGATCATTATAAAATTGCAGAGGTGAAAATTCGTGGTTGATTAATGAGCAGGTGGATCAGTCAATGAAAAACACAAGTAAAAGATTAGTGGTTGATTAAAAATCATGTACAACAACAATGAAGGTCACTTGGTAAAATTCGTGAAAGGAAAGGGGTATGAACTCTATCAATCAAACTCTCGGCCATGTAACATTGTTGGGGTAAAATGACAAGAAAACACAGGAATAAAGCACAGAGATATTCAACAAAAACACAAAGACACTCAGCACAAGAAGGCGCAAGGGCGAATCATTCATCCATGAATAGATCAACTCAGAGAGAAGTAAGGTAGATGGTTGGGCAAACGTTATCCTTCGCTCATCATTCACGCACAAAAAAACAGGGCATTAGAATCTATAGGTCTATTAACACTGAAGTGACGACCGTTGATTCGACTCCTGGCCGACTGCTCATGCATGGACTAATGATCTAGGGATAAAGACGAAAGATAAATAACAATATCTCCGTAATAGTTAATAAAACAAAACAGAACAATCATATCAATCAGGGATTGGGTTTCCAAGGAAATCAATTCAAAACAAGGGATCTTTAGGCTATGATGAGTTTCAGTTCTCGATTAAAAATGTTGAGTAAAACACATTTCTTCACACAATAGAAGTACGATAATGAAAGTGCAAGAATAATAATAATATACCATTTAAATAAATGCATGTGTACCATAGCCCAAGGCGACAGCTCCGAGTCGTTGTCCCGTGCGTGCTCCATCCCTCTCCCGCTTGCTGACCGATGTGACTTCACCAGTACCTCCCAGCCAACGCTAGGGGTACTATTCTTCCCCTTAACCTCCCAAGCTGCAAAGGGGCCACACACACTAAAACAAAGAACAATTAGCACCCAACGCACCTTGCAAGGTTGAGCTACCACTCGTTACCCGAGCTGGGTATCCCAACTCCCACAAGATAAGTCAGTCAAGATAAAAATTCCACAGCATAACGTTACGCATAAAAGATTAGATCCATACTCCTCCTCCTCCATCTTTTTTATAGGGTTTCTAAGTGATTTCTTTCCCAAAATCCCATTTAATTTAATTTTCATTAATTTAATTCATAAAAACCTCCCCCGTACACATGTCACCCATCCCCCTAGTTGCACCAGAAATTAATTTCATTAATTATTTAATTATTCCTTTTTCTGTCACCCACCTAAAGGCATTCCTAAAATCGCTCATTGGTGTCCCAAAATTCCCTTACACATCTTAAATGAACTATTTCTTTACTAAATTCCTAGTTGAGTTCATAATTAGCAAATTCTTAAAGGAAAGATTCCTTACTAAGTTAGACATTCATCTTTTTCCTTACGTTTCCCTTTTTATTTATGTTTCCCCTTTTTCCCTTAGTTTCCTCTTTACCCTTTTTAACTAAAACTCAAATTAGCAAGTGTAGAAAAACCACCTCTTTCCCCTTTTCCCTTTTTAATTAATAAAATTTAATTAGCATAAGTAGATAAAAAAAAAACATTTTCCTCTTAAACTTTTAATCCCCCAATAAAATTTGATTTTAATAAATTAATTGAATTTCTTACCCCCTTCTCGTTACATGTTTAACTATGATTATTATTTTTGACCATAAGTGTCACTTAGACCTAGATTTTAATTTCCTAGGCTGGGTGACATTTTTATTAGGGAAATTGTTTTTAAATCTTACTTGACACATCACTCATTCTAAGGCCATCTAGGTTTATTCACATACCAGTTAAAAATGGGACGTGACCTTCAGGACACACTACGTGCTCCAAGGGTGCCACTCACTAGTTTCCATTTTCCTTGTGTGACATGCCCTTCAGGATGCACTGTGTGCTCCAAGGGTGCCACTCGCCTCTTTCCATTTTCCTTGCTCGACGTGCCCTTCAGGACAGACTACGGGATCCAAGGGTGCCACTCGCCTCTTTCTGTTTTCCTTGCTCGACGTGCCCTTCAGGACACACTATGTGCTCCAAGGGTGTCACTCGCCTCTTGACTGACTTGGTAGACATCAAAAACCCCTGGAGTCAATACTCTGCCAGGTGATATTGTGGGAGATTAAGGGCCTCTAAGTAATAAGGCCCTTGCCTTATTGCGCACCCCTTAGAATCATCGTAAGTGACTATCGTAGTCTGCCCTCACGACATTGTGGGTCTTCTCGAACTAGGTAATCGTTAACCTACAGTTTGAGCCACAGCGGGAGTGCTAGTAGGTTGTGGTAGGGTTGTTGTCCACACCTCTCCCTCAAGTCTCTTGTTGTCGTGCGTGACCCCTCTACTCCACATGTGAATCTGGTCGACAAGCTATCGTCAGCCTATATCATCAACGAATCATGTCAGCAATAATAATCAATCATCATAATATCTAATCAGATGTACATATTCCATATCAACATCAATCAAACCCTAATAGTCCACTCCCTGACTCGATCCGGAGTCCAATAGGTTTCATCGATGCCTCTTCATCCTCGAGGTCCAAAGTCCTACACACTCAGGAGAACCAAGTCAATAGCACCTGTCTATGTAAATACCCAAAATTACATATCATCATATCCATAATGCCTCATAATCATAATCAAACGGCTAATAGTATAATAATCTGGATCACTTGCAAGCAAGTGTCCTCAAAGAATAAGTTCGCTCAGTGTGCGCAAGAGTGGGATGTTACATATGTTATAGTAATATATGTTATGACATATTACAATGTAATATGTTATGACATATTACATTGTAATATGTTATGACATGCGCAAGAGTGGGATGTTACATATGTTATAGTAATATATGTTATGACATATTACAATGTAATATGTTATGACATATTACATTGTAATATGTTACGACATATTACATGGTAATATGTTATGGAAAATCTACATTAATATAGCACTCAACAAATAGAAAACAAACAGTGAAACATAGGTAGTATATTCATTGTAGTCATTCACTCAACCTCCAAAATAGATACACTAAAATATGTAACAATCACTTTGTATTGATAGAGAAACTGATAAAAGACATCAATATTTCATGTCAAAGTCTCATTTACAAAGCTAGAAGAAAGAACAGTTTTAAAATCTACAAAATATCACGTACAACAAATAGAAACAAACCTTGAAACATGGGGAAAATGTCCACTGCAATTATTCCCACAACTAAAATATGTTATAGTACTTTGCACCGTAACAAAAGGACAAAAGCAGTGAACATTTCATGTCAATGTCTCATTTACAGAACAATAAGAAATAACAAATTTAAATCCAAATGTCTAACTCCAATGCCATGGACTGGGATACCAATTATGATTCCTCCAAAAGTCAAGCTAGCTTCCATTTTCAACAAATAAGGGCTTAAAAGTATGAAGACTCAAAAATAGAATAGAATTAACGATACCCAAGAAAATTGATAAGAACACAATGAAAAGTTCATAGCAGAAATGCAATTTGAACTTGCATCTTCATTCTTGTGATTAGTTTCCTATACCTTAGATTGAGACTCTACACTCTTAACTATATTGTAATATTCACATAGCTCATACGGGTAAGATATGAAGCGGATTCCATTGCTTTAGCTCTCTCTTAATCAGAGTAAGTAAAACCCATATGTATTGGATAAGAGTATATACCCTTTGAAAGATCCTTGTTAATGATCTATTACCCTTTGTATTTACACAAGCATTTAGTTGAAGATGAGCTTCTATTACCCTTTGGATAAGATACTAGTTGAATATGGTGATGTATTACCCTTTGTATTTACACAAGTATTGGAATCACCCGACCAATTCCTGGTTGTACACGGGGTTTCTGACAAGATGGATCTACCAAAATTATTTAGAGGCCATTCTTAGCCCCTGTATCAACGGGGTCATTGGAAGAAGGCCGGTAAGAATATAAAAAATGCTTTATAACTTCATATAAATGAATGTTTAGCAGTGTCAAATCATCTAAACACAGACACTTAGTATATAAAATGGTCTGTCATAAACAAAATTCCAACAAATTGCAATCATATAATACATATTCTCTATTAACTCTCCCTCCAAGTGTAATACAGACTTGTTGATACTTAGTTCTATTTCTTTGTAGATGGAAGATTTCTTCCATCCAACCAAACATGGCATAAAGTTAATCGTTGATTTTCATGGACTGTGCTCCATACCTGTTGGATGCATGAAATATGATTTCCCATATAGATAACCGCTACTCCGTTACCAGACTTTGACCCATGTAATATTGGTGGATTTACCAAGGTTATTTGTGATAATATTAAGAAACCAAAATATATTTGAAATGAGAATGGGTAGTGGAGTTATGCATCACCCTATTATAATTGTGTCTAACATAAAGAACATTTCTATTAATTTTGTCTTATTTTTATTTTCTTTCTTCATAATTTTTGTTGGTCAATCTTGGAGATATTAACTCGTACTTGTCTTGTGCTTAACTTTTCATGAATTTCCAAAGGATAGATATTGAGGAGATATGTTGACATGGGATTCTCCAAACATTCCTCGCAAATGCTCTAGGCTCTCTCAATAAGGAAGAAGAGGAACTCCTTCTTCGACTGAGACTCTGAGTGACCAACGACAATCTTATCAGAGGAGATTATCAAACGAGTCTGTGAATATATCAACTGCAGAATGTGCTCAAACAAGTGTTATGGATGCAACCTTCTTAGACAGGTTTCTCATTGATACTCCTACACCTGAGAATGTAGGGAATACCTTAGGACAAGAGAATATTTTTGGTAATTTTATTTGATTTTGTTTATTTTTGTTGTATTTTTGTGTATATAAATTTTTGTCAAGTTAAATGTTGTAATTACTTTCAAATGTGTGTGTAGACAATGAGTTTAGAGAAAGGGATGAAAATGAAAGAGAGAGTGGGTGTCACAGAGATTCTAATGTTGGTGCAGAAGATGAAGGTGGATTTAGGAGGCCACGTTATCAAGAAATAGAAGATTACATGCCTACGTCCACCTATCCTTCGAATATTGGTGATGAACTTCCTTGGGAAGGGATTACTGAAGCAATGACCATTGAGCGATGCTCAAGTGTTAAAAGGAGGCTGGAAAATGATTTAGAGGTCTTAGAACTCCCTTAGGAGAGTAAAAAAAACTGGTAGATTGTTTTGCATTCATTGCAAAACTTTATGGATGCATATCAAAAGATGGGGATAACCATTGACAGTTTTGTCAATCTAATGAGGTGACGAAAGTCAGAGGTGATGGGACCTGATAAATGGGAGGCAATAAAAAATAAAGTTTCAAAATAAAACGCAATTTCATTGTTCTATTTCAAAGATGGGACAAAGCGGAAGATATTGAAGGTGCAATATTTTAAGCACCCCGACATTGCAGGAGATCTGTATAATAAATTTTTGGCAGCATATGGGAAATTTTCGTGGAATGATGAGGTTCCACACTATTTTGCAAGACACTTTTATGCAAAATTTTTCATGGACATGTACCCTGATTATACTAGTCTACTGTCCGATTATTATGGGACTGGTAAATGACGGATATATGATCACAAATGGGCATATCGAAATGCAACATTGCCGAGGCCTCCACAACGTTTAGTATCTCACCCAACAGAGACATTTTCTTCACATTCATAGTTTCGAACTTCATCATAGGTTGGCAAAGAGGCTAGGAATGCAATCGGAAAAAAATTGGAAGCGAGTTGTTATGGTGTTGATGTTGGCTTGAACCGTCGGTGAGCGGAAGCCAATTCCCGGGCCATATTTGTTTATAAAATATATGTGGAGTTAGATCCCATGTCAGTAGAAGATTTTAAGGAGTATGCAAAATATTTCTGTGATGGTTGTAAGAAGATCATTCAAAATGATGACCCGAACAACAAATTAGTATGTGTTATAGTTAATAAAATTTTGACGCATTTTAGGATAATTTACTTCTAATTCTAGATTTAGATATCATTGTATCTATAGAAATAATCGAGTTGTTATTGTCATTAATTGCAGTTTGGAGACATGTTAAATGAATCTCCAGTAAATAGGGGACTTGATTCCACATGTTAAATGAATCTCCAGTAAATAGGGGACTTGATTCCACATGTTAAATGAATCTCTAGTAAATAGGGAACTCAAAATATCAATTTATTGTCTCATATTTTATTTCTCTTATATTGTTTATGATGGTGGAATATATTGTTTATTGTTTCATATTTGATTTCTGTTATATTTTTTATGATGGTAAAACTTGTATTGTTTATGATGGTGAAATATATTGTTTATTCATTAATAAATAGTCAATAGCTTATAATTTGAATTTTTATGTTTAATGGTGAAAGGATAGTTTATGTTTTAATGGAAGCTTCTCGATGCCAAGGCAAAGGGGAAACTCCAAGAGAGGGTTTGCGTGGTATAGCTCGCGGGGGCGAGGATGGAAAAACACTCCATACTTACCTCCACCTACAATTCATTCCTCTCATTCCTCCACCCTAAATCTCCCTCCTCATTCCTCCTATTGGGCCTGCAGAGTGGAGTGGTTTGATAGCATGGGTAATTCACTCAGCTTCGCACCTGAGCTCAGCCCAAAAGTGCCATCCATACACTAGCCTCCCTCCCCCCTTGCTTCTCTGTCCACTCTCCCTAACCCGACTGCCCCCCTCACTTCTTCCACCTCCCCCCACATTTCACCTCCTCTTTCATCCCTACTTTCTCCTTAGCCACAACCTTCATGCACTCGATGTGATGGGTTTATAGAGTTGCAAAATTCTTTGGACAACATCCATAACTCAGTCTTAGAAGTCAGGCATGACATGAAGGAGTTGTTGATCAGAGACAAACTTCGTGAGCATCACGAGGAGCGCTTAGAGACTCTCATCTGCAATCTCCTTCACACCACTCTAGACATAGATACTTCATCCTTGGACATTGTGCATGATCCTCAAACGGAACAGAATCCAGGCCCAAGCTCAAGATGAAAACAACATTCACATGTTTTTTTGGTTTTTTGTTTTCTTTAGACGGATTACTTCTCTTATATCTATCCCTGTGAGACACCTTAGTTTCTTTTTCTGAAATTGTGAACTGTTTGGACAAGTGGCAACATTGGTTTCTCATCTGGGTGATGCAGCCAATGTCTCACTGTTTACCCTGACATATGTAATTTTTTGATACCAGAAGGCTTTAGTAAGAAATTATTAATATAAGGATCCTACTTTATTTACAAAAAAAAAGGTTAATTTATGTTTTACGATACTATGTTGAAATTAAAAATGTTTTATTTCATTTTATTTATAAACAGTATTGTATAAACATCATTGTACTATGCGAAGTAGAGTTGATTATGTGTGGATCTGATTGTGTAGTGATGGGAGATCTGGGTAGTTATCAAATTATAGTTTCTAATTTATAATTTAAATTTTGTTTGATTTGGAAATATGGTTGAAAATAGTCAAACAAGTCATCAAATTTTATAGTTTCTTATAAAATTTCACAATGAAATGACAGTCCAACACTAAACTAGTTATGTTAGTCTTTGATTTCTTTTCGAGCTTTGAATATATTTATTCAAGAAAATGTGAAATAAAAATGTGTACTTTGTAATAAAAATTGAAATAAAAACATGATTTAGAATGTAAAATTAAAATATACTTTAATATAAGTAAGCAATTTTCATTAAAATTTATATTGATATAAATTTTTATGTATAGAAATGGTAGAAAATGGTTGATCTATAAATTATCAATCCTCTGCACATTGGAAGTATTCACTAATGCCATTAATATGACACCTACCATTAATGGAAGTATTCACTATACCATTAATGGAAGTATTCACTATGACAGTCCAACACTAAACTGGTTATGTAAGTCTTTGGTTTCTTTTCGAGCTTTCAATATATTTATTCAAGAAAATGTGAAATAAAAATATGTACTTTGAAATAAAAATTGAAATCAGAACATAATTTAGAACCTATTTTAATATGTAAAATTAAAATAAACTTTAATATAAGTAAGTGATTTTCATTAAAATTTATATTGATATAAATTATTTATGTATCGAAAAGGGCAGAAAATGGTTGATGGAAAGTATCAATCCTCTGCACATTGGAAGTATTCACTAATTCCATTAATATTACACCTACCATTAATTCAATTAAAATTATGAAAATCTAAATGCAACAAACCAAGCCTTAGTAGATGACCTCTTATTTTTTACTTTTTGTTATCGGGCCACAAAATTGAATTCGTTTTCAACTTAAGTTTTTTTCAATCAAACTCAATGAAAATTATGTTGAAAGTGTAGAATATAAGTAACTTGTTATCTGTTCATCATACACATTTTTCAAGTAGCTCATAATTTCAATTTTGTTTTCAATTTGCTTCAAGAATTGAAATCTAAATGCAGAAATTTAACAATTTAATATAATATCAACACTTTTGGAATCAAAATTCACAATTTCATAATTAAAATTGATACTTTTTAAGATGTCTTACTTTTTTTTATTAGGATGTTAATCATATGTATTACCTTGAAATATTTAATTAGGATGTTAATCATACACTTTAAGATGTCTTTAAAGTTTTTCTAAGCCATCAATAGTCCCTTATAATGACATGGAAATGGGTCCTAGTTTTGATATGAAGTTATACTCTTCATATGAAAAAGCATTGAACAATCATTGCAAATAATGAACGCAAATCCTATATGTAGTAAATTGGTTACATGCATTAAAGGATTTGTGTATACGATTTGGATAATTTGTAGGACTAAAGTATAATCATACAAAGTATAGGTCAATTTAGGTTCCCTAGATACAATCTATAGGTTCTTCCCTGAAATTGTAAATAAGGCTTGGTAAACTTTATAATTCATCAAAAATATAATTTTTCTTAATTGAATGGACCATGAAAGTAAGCTAAACTGGAAATGATTCTAGAATCCTAGATATTCATAAATACGTGTATTTTCAATGCAAAATATTAAATTATGGAATGTACATGTCACTTGTTTAAATAAATCGTAATGGTATTCCATCTTCAATTATTCGTTCATGATCAACTTTGGACATTTTCCATTTTCTAACTTTTGTTTTTTTTCTTGATTGAACTTCTATTAACTTTATGCGCGTTGCACATACCAAATGACTATATTATTGACAACTTATGACATTTGAATGGTAGTCTTGAAAGTGAACATGAGTATCGGTTTGATGGGTTTCTTGAAAAAAATATCCTTTCAATACGATGGATCCTATTTCATATATAAAACTGTTATCATCAAAATCTTCTAATAACCTCATCTTTTTTTCTGTGCATCGCATCAAATAATATTTCACATTTTCAGTGTTTCCTACAGGTGCAACCATGAAAAAGACATCTCCTGCAAATAATTCGATATATTGGACAAAAAATAGTTCCTGTTAGATTATCACACAAGTACATCTACAAGTTATTTGAAAAAAAAACTAAACATAAAAGTTACCTTCTCTAACAAGATCAGAAACTCTATCGCCATCAATTGATGCTATAGTTTCATTTGATTCCATCTCTTTTGAGCTTGCAAGTGGCATTTTCCCTTTTATATTAAGTTCGGTATGTCTCCAAGCTTTAACATATTCTGCATTTTCATTTTCACAAATCTCTATGGATTTTGTGTCCTCTATGCAAACTGAACAAAAACAAGACTCATTTCTTCTATCAAATGCAAACACATTTTGATAGCGTTTTGTTTTAACTAAATGCATTTTTTGTGTCCCATGTATTATACCAGCTTCATATGGGATTGATCTGTTTACATATTGGATTCCAACATTCCAAAAAAACCTGCACAAGACAAGAACTTGTTAACTTGAAATCTCTCAAGAAAATGATTGAAGATTGAATATAAATTTGAACATGTGAATAAAAATATCTTGTGTACATGTGTAACATGTATATATAGACACACCTGTGCACATCCCTTGATGGATTATTTTCATGGCTTAGCGTCATTTTGCACCATTCAAAACTTGATCGGCGGATTCAAATCGATCGGCATGAGGGTTCATCTGATACCTTCAAAGTGCTCGTTTTACACATGCCCTTGCACCGCCGTGCTCTCCTTTTCCATGATCAGTCTCAAAAAAATTCAAACAATGTTTAATGCTTGATTTTTTATGAAGATGACACAACCAATAGAATGATCATGAAGATTTGAACTGGCCTGCACAACCATCTGACCATATCCAGTGTCGATCGAATCCAATCCCGTGTTCTTTCAATGAATCATAAAATTTATCAAAACAATGTTGTACATAATGTGTGTCTTGTGTTAGATCATCAATTATATAAAAGTGATATTATTTAATAACATGTCGATTTTCATTGGTGCTTTCTATGTTATCAAGACTCCATTGAGCATGTCTATATAGAACGTGGAAAAATATAGTGACTTGATCAAAATGATAATATTCACTCTATATTTCTTTTTGTGCAGTGAATGTGTAATTCTCTGCAAAATCAACTACAGACACAATTGTCCTTGGTGGAAACACTTCACGAGATTGTTTGAATTGTAGGTCTTTCCATCGAGCTCTATGTGAATGCTTGGTGTATTTATAAAATTTTTCCTCAAATTTCTTCAAAAAATATATCACACATATTTTATCTACTTTCAAATCAATCCTTTTGGCAATAACATTTGAAGAATGTGGAGTTGTGTTGTTGATATATTCATATCTTTTCCAATTGTCTGTTATATTAGAAAATGATTGATCATTCATATCAATAGGATACTTTGAGTGAAACAAACTTAGATTTCCACAATGATCACATTTCTTTCCACCAACACATTTGTTTTGGTAAAATAATTCATCACCTTCTCTTTCACATAGAATTTAAGATATAAAAGCATGGAATATGGAAGGAGGAGGTGAACTTGGCCACAAAGTTTTACCAAAATCAAGAAAAGTGTCGTAATATAACTCAAATTCCACATGATAATGACAAAAAGAAGTGTCACGAACAATGATGGATCTAACAAACCATGGTTTTTGTTGCACAAATGTATTGATGGAAATTTTAACTTATTTGTGCTCTTCTTTGAACTTATTGAACATTTCTATTTGTGTCATTGGAAATATATGTTTTGGATGTTATTCATACTATTTTCATGCTATTCTTCGTCGCAACACACCCCTTGTATGTGGTGAAACACGAGATTCGTTCAACCAACAATTACGGGCAAATTCTTTAACATTTTATGCAAGTCTATCTTTGTAGGATTGTCTAAAAATCACTGTCCAACAAGCGAGTTCATCATTTGCAATCAAAATTTTCTATTTGTGTACGATGTTTTTCTTGACGTTCCCATCATTTTTTCCATGTGTTGTGTCAAACGATATTTTATATTGCTAGATGAAACAACTGTTGTTTGTATCACTCTACGTGCAACACTGACATCTTTTTTTCGAGATTTTCCAAAAGCTTTTAATATACTAGTTATATTGTCAAAGACATTCTTTTTCACCTTTGTATCTTTTTCAACTTTTGAATACCCAATAATGATGTAGCTTCTTTTAACTTTCTTAACTTTATTAGACAGAGTAAAAGTTGAGCTTGTATTGTTACTGATTCATCTTTGAAAAAAGTATTATACGTATTCTTAGTTCGATATCTTATATAATGCTTAGCTTCTTTTTTCCAAATTTGTCAGTATCAACATTTTCTAATATTTCATCATCAATGTTGATAGATTCTCCTGCATATTTCAATTTAAAGTTTATATTAATAAATTAGTTTATACACGTGTTCATCTTGTATTATCTAAATTTATGTACATACCTATAGGTGATTCGTCTTATGCTTCAATTTCGGTTTCAACGTCTTCATCGATGTTATGAGACAAATCTATTTATGTTTTTTGAAAAACATCAAATCGTAATTACAATCAATTATATTAAACAATATTTTAAATTTGAATTATATACTTTTAATATAGACAATATGTGCATGCATACCTGGTTGGACTTCTTCTTGTTGAAAATCTCTATTTACATGATCATCGTTTCTTTCTTCAATATTTGCACGTTCTCATTTATTTCTCCAATAATGCTCTTTCCTTTGATCGTTATGGTGAGTTTCATCTCGAGTGCGATCAAATTTTCTCTTACGCAAAATTTTGTTTCCCATGAGTATAGTTATCTGTAAAAAATTTTAAGAAAATCAACATTTCATAATAGTCTCAGAAAAACTTCATTGTTATATAAATTATTAAAAAATAATATCAATAATTTTATGTTCAACAAAGGCTTCACCTTGAAAAATGTTCAACATTTAGCTTTCAATATATAAATTGTTATTCCAATAAAAACTTGAACAAACATCAATTACCTTGTTCAACAAAAATGAAAAGGATGATTCGAAACTTTGTTTAGGTGCTCTAGAAAACTAGAAACCATGAAACAAGCGATGAATTGTGTTAAATGTGTTCAGCTGAAAGCGTATTTATAAGATTTGGCGCGAAATGAAACTGTACGATGTGTATTTTCATTGTTTCCGGCCAAAGGAATTCTCTCACCAATCTTTCGGCCGAAAATCTAGGAAACCGTTTAATTTTAACGGATTCCGTTAGAAATACATTTTTTGATCAAAATAATTGTTTTTCAGCCGAAAGATTCTTTTGGCCGAAAACTAGCGAATGAGACTGTTTTTAGGAACCAGAGAATTCCCTCTAGCTTACCTGAACTTTGGAGGTTGCAGGCTCCTGCAAATACTCAGAATTTGGTTTCGAAAATGACACCAACATTTGTAAAATTGAATCTATTTTCAATTCCTATAATTTGTTTTCATTTTCATTATTTTAATCTAATTTTGTTTAATTTAAAAAAAAAAATCATTGCATAATATTTTCAGCTGACATTATGATTCAGTGAAATGAAATATCCGTCTCTAAAAATACACAGTGAAAAAATTAGAAAAATTCATATTCATAATCCTTAATCTGTTCTTTTCAAAAGGGTATGTTTAGATTTTACTTTTATGTAAAAATTAAGATAGATACAAGGTGGGGGAAACATGTGTTTAAAATCTGCAACTTTTTTAGCTTGGTCAACTTAAAAAAAATTTAGAAATTATAATATTCATCCGTTAGATTCAAAATTATGGTCATAATAAAATAGAGTCTATGTATATTGTTGCAGTATATTTCGTTTGTTAAAAACAAAAGTTTAATAATAGATACATTTTTGGGGGGGAAATAACTCATTATCATTCCTTTCATGTTTAAGGAACATACTGTTAAACAATTGTCAAATTGACATATCAAATCTTAATAAAAAAAATTGAAAAATAGTCATTGGAAAGTTAACAAAATTCTTCACAAGTTTTGTTTTTACTGTAAAGTGAAATTCTTAATTAAAAAAATACTTTTGTATGCTGGAAATTGGAGAACTTGTGAAAATATAGTTTTGTTTTCTCATAAAACAAGAAAAATAGACACCCATCTTCATGATTTCACCCCATGACATCAATATTCTAATGACATCTCTATAATGTTTTTTTGGATGCAGCACCAACATATTTACATCCAAGCTTTAATTCCATCTCCACAATATTATTCTAGATTTGACACCAATATATTTACATCTAAGTTCTAATGCCATCCCCATAATCCTATTGTTTATCTTTTTTGATCATCACAATGAATAATTAAAGAATTCATAGTCACATCAACAAATTTGGACTATAGTTTAATGAAGCATTGTTAAGACAACATTTAAGGCAAGGGAAAATTACATATCACATTGAATATAAATGCCAAGAAATCCTAAGAAAAATGAAAGTTTATAAGTAGTACTTATTAGCAAATTTATTAAATACTACAATAGTGATGAAACATCATCATGACAAGATCTCTCTGGAAAAAAAAACACTTTTCTGTCACTGCCCTAAAAAAGTGATTCATTAAAATATTGATATCCAAAATAAGAATTAGTTCTAGACTCCATTTCATTAATCTTCAGTGAAACTTTTGTTACCTCTACTCAAATAATTAGGGTTTCCTTGAAAAATATAAATAACCAAAATAATGCTCTAATTGCATGGCCTGATCTATGCTTCCTTATAAGAAATATCAAAATAATATATTATTGATCATCTCAGAAAGGATCCATTTAGAATCCAAAAAACAAATTTCAGTAATTCCACAATCGTATGCCTCTGCAAGATACCAGATATATAAAATATACAGAATAGAAACGAAATGCTAGAAATGACAGAATAACAGTAAAATATCCAGCATAATCTTCACAATACACAGAAATGATATACGAAAT
>JZKD02S0445113.1:762082-786501 GCA_000966675.3 Picea glauca
GGAAGCTTCTATTAGGTATTCTTACATCCGCCTTATTCTATTTTATTGAAAGGTCTTATTAATATTGACCTTTATTACATCCGAATACATTGATCTACCTATGTGCGGGTTAGGAACTTAACAGCCTCATATGCCACTAAAGCAGTGGAAGGTTGAATGATCATTCTCAAGGCTTCTTTGGTAATGATGCAATCTACATCCTTGGTTGCCACACCCCGTGAGGAATCAAACTAGGCAGGTCACTATTACTAACTACTATCAATAACCAATCATACCTACTTACATCATTGTTGACGGATATAAATTCACCCGAGAACAGCAAGGGGTACTCCCCGGTATATGGTCCCAATTAGACTATACATTGTTTAGATTAGGAGTCCCATCCGGAATTTGGTCCGACTGCCATAGTTGTTGTTTTTTGGGTTTTAATTGGTTATAGTCTGGTGTGCCGGTGAAGGTGGATAGATGATGGAAATTCAATGCAAAGATGTAGATGAATACTATGTATGAAAATAAAACTAATCTATTATAAATCCACACTAATTTATCCTAGCTAGGAGCAAACTAAAGTAACCGGTGAGTTGTAAATGAAACTAAAACCTTGCACAACTTTTACACAGTTAGTTGAGATGAAAGAGAAGGATCAGAGACAAGTGTATACAAACGCATATAACCAAATTAATCCATATCACAACATTTCATACATTAACAACTCACAAATCTCAAGGCATAAAGATATTTAAAGAAACACCAACAACTACAGAATAACAACGATTGTACAAGAATTAATCTACAACAAACTAGCATTCTTACAGTCCATAGAAACAATGGTCATCTTCACTTGAATTAGTTCTTAGCTCATATTTTTTTCTACATAGAGTTCCTTCTATAACATCTGGACTTGAGGGCTTCTCAATATTCATTAACAAAGTATAAGTTCTTGAAATAGTTCTTGAGTCTATACATCGCTTGAAAAGCCAAAAAAAAATCTTTTCAAATGAGCTTCTATCCTATTTTATACAAATATTAGTAATTACCATGTGGCTTTTCATCTTCTTCTTGAAGAAGCAAATATGAAAACGATTGATCTTCTCTTTCATAATGACAAGTGTATAGAATGGGATGAAATTGAGAGTGGTTAGGAAAAGGACGAAAGAAAAGATAGGTATTTTGTCTTTTTCCTATGAATTTCTTCTTCCGAGGTAGGATATCCAAACTTCTATCTGATCATATAGAGATTTGATCCTCATCTATGTCATTTGATCATCGAGAGTGCCCATATCCTTTTCCAATCTCGTCATGAATACTTGTACCATGGTATGAAGCTTCACTGGCTATAGAAAATGTTGATCAATGAGATATGTGGAGACGAAGGTTGATGCTTCAACCACTTCCTTCCTTCGAATAGTGATATCATTTACTGCATTCACCAGTTATTCTGTTACTAGGTTCTTGCCAAGTTCATTTAGTCTTGGGAGCCGGTCGTTTCTGATCAATTCCTAGGAAACTTTATGGATCCTTGAGCATATTTCCATGGATTTGGTGACTTCTCTATCAACTCTTTTTCCTATCTGTTGGCAATGATCCAGTGCATATAAGTATTTTTTTCTCCCCATTTTTGACAGTCGGTATAGTTCAGGAAGTTCATCTGGATTCTCTTATATCCATATTTCTATATCAAATATGTCTTCGTGAATGGTGTTGTATTGTGACAGCTTCATTTGTATCTGATTATTTTGATCAATGAATATCACAACCACATATTGGAAATGGTGCATATGGGAGTACATGTTAATGATAACTCCTTCCAACTTGTTTCTAACCTTCTCAGCATTGATTTTGAATCTTTGGAGGCTCCTCTCATCAATATTTACTTGTTGAAGTATTTCCTCTAGTTCTTTGATCCTTCACTCATTTTCTTCATTTTGTCGGCATAATCTTTGTATGTTATCTATGTTGGAATTCATGAATGCAAAGCTAGCCTTAGTTGTTGCCAAAGGGTCTTCTCTGACATATCTTGTGACTGGTACATGGGTGACAAATGAGATAGGGGCTCCTCCTGTTATCGGTACCTTCTTTACCCATTCTTGCACGATCCTAGTATCCTACCGGTTTTACTGTCATAAGTGAAACTCCTTAAATCTAGTGCTTCACTCGGTTGAAATGGTTTCCAGAGTCCGATCCCTAAACTGCTACCTGTCGTATTTGTCTCTATGCCTACAGTAGATGTTTATGGGATGTCCATCTCCATGGGGTGTGTTCCATCCCCTCTATCTTATGAGTTTTCCTTTTGTCTTTATTCCTCAACAACTTTATCTGTTGCTTCCTTTTATGCTTTATTTGCTTGCTCCATTGCTACTTTTGATGTTGTTTCTTGTTCTTTCTGCTTAATTTCTCATTCTATGATGGCTTTTGCTTCTTCTTCAACTTTAGCTTTATATTTTTCAGCCTCAATCTTTTGTTTCTTCTTGCTCACATCAATTTTCTTTTTTAAAACCTTTTCTTTGTCCCTCCTCTTTTTATCTGTTGGTACCTCTTCTTCTTCCTCTATAGATCCCAAGTGTGTTGAGATGGAAATAGGGGAAAGTTGACCAACTTCTTCTTGCTCTGGTTCTTTCTTGGCTTCCTCTCTTTCCTTTTCTTCATCCGTAATTCTTCCCTTTGGTTGGTCTCGCCTATTGAATATGACCTCATCATACGTCTCAGTGTTTTGTTGTACCTCTTCTTCTTCCCAAAGATTTGTAGTATACTCATAAGGCATCCTAATGTTTTTTTAAATTCTCTCTAACAATACACTTAGGATCATGTCTCATGAACCTTTCTTCTCCAAAGTGATAGGAAAGTAGGGTATTTACCTCTCCTTGGGCTTGTTTAGTATTTTCAAAGAAATAATTGTCAGCATACAAAGGTAGCGGGGGCCAAAACAGTTTCTTAAATCTATACAACATCCCTCCAACCCAATGTATAATAGTTTGATATGCTACTTCTTGGAGGAAGAGATTATCGGGCACAAACCACAGGAGTAAATGTGGTGGTTTCACTGTGCCATATATTCTTATGTAAGTACCGTGCTTCATGAGGTACCAATCCTCGATCCTCCTTATAACTTCTATGATTTTGTCAGTCATGCACGAAGGGGGGGGGGGTGAAAAATATGAAATCATATAGTAGATCAAGGAAATGTTTTCATATCCTCTCGTACTCCATATGGTGCTTGTGCTCCTAGAGCACTTTATAGTATATGTGAATCATGGGATTAGATGGTAACCAACTCCATCCCACATTAGGATAGTTTTCAGTTGTGCACATGATGTCCAAGAGGTACGAGGATATATGGAAGCTCGTGAACGTTCATGGTTTGGCTTGCTTTAATTTGGAGATAGAAACCGTGATATTCTCAGAAAATATGTCTGCCAACTAGAAGGAAAATACCCTCTAGTGGAGGTTATAGCGGAGGCTTTTAGTGTTACAAAATTGACAAAAAATGTTAAAAATACCTCTGTAAAAACATCCATTTTTGGCAGCGAATGGTTTTGTGGAGATTATAATGGAACTTCATTATAACTAAAAAAATATGGGTGGGTGGAGGTTGTAGAGGATGTTTTTCGAGTCGGTTTGCTTCATGGTCCATACACATCAATGCGCTCTCAACATTAACGCATTGGTGCCTACATTGCACAGAAAGCATCGGGCGAGTCCTAAAATATTGGAGCCCCGATGCATTTATACAAACTAAATCCCCAATGCTTTAATAACAACAATGCATCGGTGGAATCTATGATACCAATCGTCGATGCGTTCTCAAACTTAAAGCCTCAATGCTCACATGTCACTGAAAGAACCAGGGTTGTCCAAAAAATATGGGGGCATTGGTGCTCTTATAAATCTTAACACACTGATGCCTTAATAAGAAGAACACACTAGGAAAATCTATGATACCATGCACTGTTGTGTTCAAAAACAAATCAGGCCGGTGCATGATATCTAGAAGGCACCGATGCAGACGCGTGATACAGAAGCACCCGTGCGCTTATAAGTTAAGCGCGTTGATAGGTCGTTTTTATTATTATTATTTTTGGTTAAAATAGTATTAAGATCAATGTAGGTTCAATACATATCAACATTGGTTCACATTTTATTAAAACACCAATGTTTTTTATCATTAAACGCATCAGTTGTCATTTTCTCTTTTTAAAAACATTGACTTGTGACAGTGCACAATTATTGTTATTTTTTAATTCCATTGTTCATAAAAAAATTGACATATATCTTATAATAGTATTCATATAAATGAAATTTTGATTAGTGCATTTGGATATGATGTTTGGATTAATTTATTATATCATTAGATTTTGCATCTCTTCGTTATAATATTTAATCATCCATATATTTATTCATTGATGTAACATTTCATAGGAACATTGGACAACACAAAAGAAAAAAATAAAACATATTTTATTATATATGAATAAGAGGCCAAAATGGGACCCTTATTGGTAGCCCCTTGTCTTTCAATTGGGGCAGTACTATGTCCATTACATTAAACAAAATGTTTGATTTTCATAGACAATTATTTCAAAAAATACAACAACTTGCATTAATATCCAAATATATTGATCACCATTCTTCGGTGGAACTATTGTCAGTGCTTGAGCTACTTCCATGACTTGGGTTATTTGGTTGAAAAGTTTTGTTGATTGACTCGATTGTTTTCCTCTTATTCAAATGATTCCATCTACAAAAATAAAAATAAAGTGTAATGAGTGTATCTACATTGGTGAGAATAATGAAAATTGAAATAAATAATATACATGAATGTAAATTGAAAAGAGACATACCATAGCAAGAATCGAGTCCTAAATAATACACATTTTTTCAAAACCAAATCTCATGTCTTATGTCAACAACTCTTATGTTGGCACATTTCAATACCTTGTTTCCTGCAAGTTTTATACCCCATAATAAATCATAGATTTAATATAAAAAAAAATTTGTTCCATTAATTATAAAATGAGAACTAAAACAACATAGATACTTACAAATTCCACAATTAATTTTCGGTATGCCAACATATACTCACAACCCTTATTTAACCCAATGTCAATTAATTCTTGTGATGGCTCTTATTTGTATGTTAGCACCTGTTTGAAGACATTCAAGGATGGCTGCTATAAAACAACTTAAAATATACAAAATTTAAATATTAAGTTAATGCTATAAGGAAATAACAATTACTCACAAACTTTGCTATCAACCCTTTTCTTCCTTGTCGTCCCGTTTTATGTGATGAATGGGTTCCATTTTGTTTTCTTTTTGGCAAGAAAATACTTGAAAATTAATACTTAATGCTAAATTATTTATTTATATGTACCTAATAGCTGAAAAATTCAATGATTTCATACATTTGAAGCACATTGTTGTTGAGATGGATCCTCCCGCGATGCAATTATGCCCATTTATTTTACCATCTCCTTGTACACGTTTTTCGACATTCCTACTAGCATATTTCAGATATCAACTCGTTGATCCTTTGAGATTTTCATAATCTTCCTAAAAAAAGTAACATGACAATAAACTATTTTGATATTGATATATGAAAACTAAATATATCAAGATTGATATTAGTAAAGGAATGATTTGTAGTAATATATACATATTCTAGAAAAACATTTTTAGGAATATTACATTTTGAATGATTATTTTTTTTTGTTGTATGTTTTTTCTATTGCAATTATGACAGATCTCATTGACCATTGCTCTAGAAACACTTCATGTAGTTTAGATATAACCTGGTTCTTCGAATCATTGGATTGATTTCTGTATTGTAAGTGGAAAGTACGTCTATATGTTCATTCCACTATGTCCCTCATAGTTTTATAAAAAAAAATCCCCCTTTCATTAACTTCCAACACCACTCCAGATGAGCTAAGGACCAATTCATCATCATTTACATCTTCTATAACTTTTATTTTCTTAGGACGACATTTTGTTCATTCGTTGTTGATCCATGTAGAACATTAAACATATGTGAATTAATATATTGTTTGGAACATGTTATCTAATATTTTTAAGTAAAAAATTAATGAAAATTCAAAAAATAACTCATATTGAATATAATTTTTTCATTCACTTGATTCATCATTTTGTAATTTTTCCATCAAGATTTTACACTCTTTTGCACTTAGATCACAAAGAATCTTATCGAGATTCCTCATTTTATGGCTCTGTAAGACACACACTAACCAATACATATTAATAAACTTACATATAATTCAAGCATATTAATTATTTATAGAATTTACAAAGAACTTGTCTTTTTAACATATTAATTTTGTATAGAATTTACAAAGGACTTGCCTTTTTTTTTTTTCCTTTTTGGATGTGGTATCATTGTATTGATCAGAATTTTTGTTACTTGAACTACTCTCATACATTGTTTTATCAATATACAACCTGTACCATTCAATACACAAGATATTAAATATATTTTATAAATAAATCACATAATTTTCAGCTAAAAAAAGTTGTTTGGTGCGCTTTAGTAATAATAAAGCACCAATGTGTTCAATGTTTTCAAACGCACCTATTTCAAAAAAGATTAAAAAAAATAGTGAATTACAACGGTGTGATATGTATTGTTAACAACACCGCTCCAATAGAAAAAAAATGAAAAAAAAAAAAATACCATAAACAAATAAAATTACACACCGATGAACAGATTTTGTTAATTATATTGCAACATTTCCACTGTGTTTTTATCTGTACGCGCACCAGTGCATTATATTTAATAAGGCACACCAATTACCCGAAACCATTTAAAAAAAAAAACGTGAAAAGGCCGAGACGGTTGGATCTGATGCATCACATGTCAAATTCCTTTTATATGGAAACATAAACCCATTAAATCTAAAAACCTAAAATGAAAATCTATACTTATGAAGTGATAGAGGGAGTTAAACCCTAAGTTGAAAATTTGCAGTCACATAAACAAGAAGAAGCAAGGGTTTAAGGTAAGTATGATTTTTTTTTATTTTTTTCCTGAATCACAAAACCCTTCAATTTCTGATTTTCTGCATAATTTTGTTGCTCCAAAATGGTTTTAAATGAATCACCATACCCTTCAAATTATGATCTTCTGAATACGTCACATTTCCAAAGTATTGGTCTACTGCTCAATAGTGCTCCCCTGTATGTCTCTCTTGCAAATATCTCCCCTATAAATTTTGGCAAAATAATAAAACATTGAATAGCTTAATACCCAGAAAAGAATTTATGAAAATTATTTTAAATGAATCACCATAATTACCTTCAAATTCTAATCTTCTAAATAATCATGTTGTTCCAAAGTATTTTTTTACTCCATAGGGCTCTCTGGTATGAGTCTCTTGTTGTTCGAAAAACAGGATTGCAGAACAATAAAATAAAACAAATGTGGAAAAAAACAAAGAAGATACACAATACAATAGAGACACACATATACGTGTTTCACCCATTGTGGGCTACGTCCATGAGAGAAATTTCTAGGTCCTTCATTTTTATTATCTAGCAAAATGAAGGGAGACAACCTACAACACACCCAATGTAACTTCCTCTTCTTTCTCTCACGATATCCTCTCTCAGAATACAATATTTGAAATGATACACATCCACAATACAATTCCCTCATAAAAGAGGGTTTCCTTCTAGGGAAAAATCCCTAACATAACTTCTACCATCATATCTACAACCTTATAATGAACGGTCGAGATTTACTATAAAATTACAATATACATTTACAAGGCAATTTTTCCTTCGGGGGACACTGCCCCTGAACCCCCGCTTGCCCCCGGACCCCCTAGTCGGGGGGATGAGCCCCCTAGACCCCGCAAGGGGGGGAATCCCCCCCTGCAACCCCCTCATGTGGAGGGGTGTACAATCTTCATGGGGTATAAACATGGGTAAAAACAAAGACCTCTGAATCAAGAAGATAATCAGGCTCCACAACCAACATTTGCAAATCTCTCCACTATAAATTTTGGTAAAATAATGAAACACTGAATACATTTTTACTATTTAAATGACTTTATGAAATTAGATTTTAAATTCCCGCTCATTTTTCAATTTTAAAAAATCAAAGTCCCACTTTTTCTTAAGTTTTTTCAAAACCCCGGTGCGTTTATTAATTTAACGCATCGATGTGGTTATGTATACAATGCACTGGTGCGCTAAAACGTTTTGGAGCATCGATATTGGATAAAAAAATTAATTATTTTAATTCATGGGAACCAATGAGATTCATATATAAACACCCTGGTGCATTACAATGTTATATACGCACCGATGCGTGTTTGTTACATTAATGCATCATTGTGTTTTCAAAGTTATCTGAATTTTTATTTGCACACAAAATAATATATTAATAATAAGTTATCTTTTATGATGCATCCAAATGGCTTGTAGTCCATCATAGTATACATTTTTCACTTAAAGTCGTCTTATTCTTAAAAATAATTTATTGTTGATTTTGCTCAAATGTAGGGAGAAAAGCTTACAATATCAAATGGCCAATTCTTCAAATTCCATCCCTTTCCATATTGCTCAAAGTCCATTGCGGATTTATGCCTTTCCATCTCCAGTAAGTTCATATTTTATTTATATTTCGATTATCTAATTGAATTTATTTATTTTATCCATGTCAATTTGAATAAAAATGTATCCAAATTTGCAGTATCCTGATTCAAAATCAAGTTCAGATGCAGATAATATTCCACCAATTCAAAAACGTCGAAATATCTTATCAGGAGCAACATACCACAAGCGGTTGGTAGATGAAAATGGACAACTTCTTTAACTACCAATAGTAACGTGCCATCTTCTAGCCACAATCTTGGGTCAACGATGGTAAAAATTGTTTGGTATAATGTGATTTGAACAAACCAATTGCATTTTTCTTATTAATATCATTGATGTACTAATATTCAATATTTTTGAAATTAGGATTCTAGTTATGATGAGTGACCTACCTATCATCTTTTGTTTCACCCCACTACAATCTCAAATTGAGAGAAGGTTTCAATAAGAGCACAACTCGGAGAGGAAACATACTAAGAATGGTTGAATCAACCACCTATTCAATTCCCACTACATCTAGATTGACCAATTAGGAATGACTACAAAAATAGTATTTTTTCACAAGTTGGAAATGGAGTCAATGAAATAGAGGTTGGTATGGATGATTATTTACGTGATACAACTTCCATGGAGACAATGTTTTTAGATGCATTCCATAACGATGAGCGAGGGGATGATGCTCATATCACTAATACATTATTCGAAAGTATGAAATATGATTCCACCAACCCTCTCTTTGGACCTAGCCGATCAAATTCTACCTAGATGGAGACAACAATGTTACTGTACAACTTGAAAGCAAAGTTTGGCATCTCAAACACATGTTTCTTGGCAATATTGAGGTAATTGACCATCATTAAGTCCCTTATAATTTGAGAAATATCGTCACACAATCAACATTTAAAATGATCGATTTTATGAATGTTAAATGAAATTGTACATTTATTTTGCCCACTAATTGCACGTTATTCAAAGATAAGGTTCTTCTGAGTGATAATGTCTTACCCAATAGCTGAGAAGAGGCAAAAAAATGTTGAAAATATTGGGTGTTGAGTATATATCATATCATGCATGTCTGAATGATTCCATTATATATAGAGAAGAATATGCAGACAAAGAGATATGTCTGAAATGTGGGCATGACAGATATCATAAATCAAATAAAAAGGGTAAATCACATGGTCCTCCTCATAAGATATTGAGGCATATGCCTATAATCCCAAGGATTCAAAGGCTCTTTCATTGCAACAAATTAGCTATGTTGCAGGGATGGCATACCTCACATAGAAGTGAGATGGGAGTTATGTGAATCCCAATGGATTCAATATCCATGAAGCATATAGAGGATACATGGCCCAAAAAATTCAAGGATGAAGTATGAAGTCTATGACTCAGCATAGCCATGGATGAAATCAACCCATATTCCCTCCAAAAAACCAACTATTATGTTTGTCTTGTAGTAGTGATCAATAAAAATATCCCCCCATGGTTTTCCATGAAGAATGAAAATCTTATGTTGGCTCTTATAGTCCCTAGTAGAAGACAAGTGAAGAATATGGATGTATACCTACAACCATTGGTAGATGAATTGAAGGAATTATGGGAAGGGCTACATGTATACGATGTATCAAGACCCATCGCAACAGAGAGGAGTTTTATATTGTATGGCATATGTGATTACACCACACATGATTATCTAGGCTTAGGAGTTTGCTCTAGTAAATTACGTGTTTATTTATTTGTTCATATACGTAAAAATGTTTTTTGGCATATTTAATTCGTTGCAACTATTCTGATGTGTGACGCTAACATGTTCTAGTGTATACATTAATAATTTCACGGGTCTTGTAACAAAAGGCTATCATGGATGTAAATGTTGTGGACCTTATTTTAAGTTCCGGTGGTCCAACCACCTATGAAATCTAGTGTATGACTTCTCTAGTGTATTCCTCCTAGAAAAAACACCCTTACAAAAGAGCAGCATCTTCTTTCAATGGTAAACTAGAGAGAACCCAAAGGTATGCAATAATGACACCAACGTTATGTCGTATAGCATATGAGAGAGAGAGAGAAGGATAAGGAGATTACAAAAATGTTCGATTCAAATGGGGAGCCTATGTTCGATGATCCAAAATTCTTCGATACATATGTTGAGAAATTTCCCATTGGGATGAAAAGGAAATATGTCTTTTATGAACTCCCATATTGGGAGCATCTTAATATTGCCCACTAACTAGATCCCATGCATATATTTAAAAATGTTTCATCTTATTTATGGAGGCACATATCATCAAAAGAAAGTGACACATTGGTTGTTAGGAGAGATCTTATTTCTTCAAAAAGTAAAAAGAAACATTGGCCAAGAAAAGAAAGTAGAGGAGAGGTTGGTCCCTCTTGGTATTTCAAAGAAGGTGATGTCCCATGGATATTGAAGAAAGATGATATTTCTTTGGAAAATGAAGTTATATTGGGTGTGAAGGTGATCAAAATCTGGACCAGGGGTCAAATTTTAGCTCAAAAATCAACATTCTCGGAATTTCCTCAAAACGAATGAGAGCATAGCCCTCGTCATCACGAATCCAACACAACTCGTTTGGGTTCAACCGGACATCGGGAGCAAAAGATATCGCGATCTGTTCAAATCGCCAAATAGGTAAAAAAAAGGGGCCCTGACTGTGCAGTCCGTACAGTCCGTACGGATGATGACGTGGCATGACCGTACGCTGATGTGGTAGAGTTCATACATCCAAGTGGTAGATGATGATGTGGCCTTCACTCATTGGCATATTTGGGCGAATCACATTGCGACACGTGGCATTTATTGGGAAAATGGTGTGGTGCCACGTGGCCCAGTCATGGGCTGCAATGTGGCACCGTTGTATTGTTTGTTAGTTCAAAACATTATGGACTCCGTGGGGTTCTAACCGTGGACCTCCCCCATAGCCCAAAGTCTTGGCAATAACCACGTTGTCCATGCACCCACACATTGTTACTTACCATATAACGTTTTCATATGTATTTAAGTTGATATGTGTTATGGTTTGGGCATGGGTCGGGCCAGGGCTAAGACCCAGCCCCTAGTCACATATGAATTTAATACGACCACCAGCGTGCATTTGTCAAATGGATCTGGGATTCACGCGGTTTTGGTTTTATGTTCAAATGGTTAGCCCCGGTCGCATAACCTTTGTCATATGACCCTATTCCACACAGATTTTGCATGCGAGGGTTTTGTAACGACCATAACCACGTGTCGATACGTGGCATTTCACCATTGGCTTGGACTTAGCCCTTTTGTGCGGGGAACGAGGTCGTATGGTGCCCATATGACCAACGGTTTGCGATTAGGGGCCAAAAATTCATTAACCGTCCTACAATTTGGACAGTTTTGCGGTTGTGCACGTGTGCTAGGTTTAAGCACGTGTTTTGGAATGTGTTCTTGGTTGAGAGCCCAGAGGTGCGTTTTGGCGAACCAGAGACAACAAGCTTGAAGGAAGAGAATGGCAGGAGGCCTATCTTCTTCATTTTTTGGCCGAATGAGGTGTCGTAAAAGCCTAGCTAGAGGTTTTTGGACATTCTGAAGACATTGGCACTATTTTCACAGCCATTTGAAGACTTCTTTTGTAGGTTTTTAACCATTGAAGTTTCAGGAAGCTCCAGGGAGCTTGAAGTCCTCATTGTTTGAGGTCTTGCTTAGATGAGCCTATGTTTGTTTTCTGTGATTGAATAATCATTTTTGACTAATTATTATGCTCTGAACACTTTGGGATAGGTTTAAGATCCATTTGAGGACTTTTACAGGTGTTTTTTCCAAAGAGAAGCTCAGGGAAGCTTAAGGCCACAAGTAGAAGAGGTCATGCCCAGATGAGCCATGATCCATTTTCAGAGTTTTATTAGTAATTTTTGGGGTTTTTATGTATTCTGATCCCAATGGTATAGTCAGAATTTCCATTGGATTTGAGCAGCAGCTTGTAAAATAATATTTGACAAATTAATCCCAGAGAGCCAAGTCCATTGATGGAGGCTCAAGGAGATGTAGCCCGGAGAGGGGTGAACTCCTTTATCATTTTGTTCTTATTGTGAATTTGATGGTTTATTTGATGCAAGTTATGTTGCTTTGTTTTTATTTAAAGCACTTATTTAACCATTTAAGAGAACTTTTCCTCACACATAACCATTCAAAAGAAGAAGCATGAACTTAACACTTAATTGTATCTTGCATATTTTAACACATGGAGCAAGGTCCTGTAAAGTTTATTTTAATGAAGTAGAGGGTGCTTGCATAGCATAACAAGTCAGCCTTATATTTTTAGATCAGGTGGTATTAGAACATAGTTTGTTTTGCTCATGTATTTTCCATTGATAGCTTGAGATTTAGCTGTTGGTATTTGTGCAAGTATTGTGTTGAAGTTTGATATCTTGCAAAGATGGAGGAAGCTTCAAACATTGATAGTTCTCATACATCTTCATTATCTAAGTTCTTTGACAAAGAGATGTTGAAGGAGAGTCTAACCATGAGAGATGTGATGAAAGAGATGTGTGAAGATAGAAAGGAAATAATTTCCCTTGAAGAGAAGTTGATGGCCATGAAGAAGGAGAAAGACCAGCTTCTTGAAAAGTTGCATGAGATGGAAATTCAACTCCATGAGGCAAAAGAAACCCTTACCAAGTACATGCATGAACATAAGGTATGTAATGTTATTTTATCTTCTAATTCCTCTCAAGATGAATGTTTTGGTGGTTTTGAAAATCACACAAGAGGCATAGGGTCCAAGTTATTGTTAAAAATGGGCTATGAAGGTAGAGGTTTAGGCAAGCATGCACAAGGCATTATTGAGCCTATTGTTGTTGAAGAGAGACCCAAGTATTGTGGTCTTGGATATGAATGAAGAGATGGAGCAAATTCCAAAGTTGAGGAGACAAGGGAAAAAGTTAACAAATTTTGTTTCAGGTTCACCTCCTCAAGAAGGCTATAAAGGTGTTGGCAACCATTTCGCATTTTTATCCTATCCTTATAAGCTTCCCACGCAAGTGTTTTAAAACCCCTGATTCTCATCGCAATCTTTTGATAATATGACATGATTATCTTAAGCATTTGCACACCTGCCTATTGTCCTCATTTTCACGACTGCAAGCGTGAAAAATTTGATTTCGAAGTCACCTCAATTGCATTAAAATCGTCACTTGATTATTGTGGTTACTCTTGTCTATCTATTCATTGCATTTCCAATTTAATTATAATCGCACAATTGGAAAGACACCAAGATCCTTACCCATTTGGCATTCTTTTGTTGTTAATATGATTTCATTATAATGACTGTCATTGAGTCCTTAATACATTGGTGGTTTGATGTTCTATAGTCTTTCATCGATTTCCTTGACACATTGTTTTCATGAAAACACATTGACATTGTGGTTAGATCCTTGGTGCAATCATTTCATACAACATAYATTTGTGATKATCGAACCCTTGGTGTTGATTTCGAATCATTGTTTTGGTTTTAAAACTATGCAAACGCTATGCTTATGCGAATTTTTGGGTCAACTTACCATAGTTTTCGTTAATGGTTTGAATGTCATTGTTTTAACATATGCAATAGTGATTTGAATCACCATATGCGCCATCAGTTGTACATTGGGAAATGACTGTTTTGCATGGGCTGATATAGCTCCACCACCCTCGCACACTCGGGCATTAATGCCTCCCTCCTATCCCGGGTTACCTCTGTTAGTTTTCATGGAAGTCTGTGAGCTATTCAACCCGGCGTATACCCTGTTCAAACCCTTGTCCGTTCACTCGACTCACTGTGTGTTCCCATCTATGGCACCTGTGGTGCGCGTAGATCCTAATGGCAGCCAAACACTCTTGTTGTTCGATAATGCCCATGAAGATTTGGAAAATGGTGGCTGGCTGGTGTTTATCCAAAGGTTTGAGGGTTTTAACCTCTCGGTCGCCCAACAGTTCACTCTTACCTTTGACGGATGTAGGGATAAGGTCAGTGACATACGGCTCGAGCTAAATGAGGAATTCATAAGCTTAGCTACAGGACTACCAGTTACAGGGCAAAGGTGGTTTAAAAACTCTAAATTTGACGAGGTGTCGTGGCCACTCCTATTCACATCAAGAAAGATTGTTAGCTACGATAGAGGTATGCCTCACGCTACCCTTAAACCCAGGTGGCACGATCTTTTGGCAATCATTAAGCAGTTTGTGACCTGCGAAGGTCGTTATGGCTTGGTATTTTTGTATCACCTTCGGTTATTGATGAATTTTATAGGCTATCCCCTGAATATGCCACATTATGCATGAGAAGGCTGATAGCAGCCTTTTCCATCACGGCTTGATCAAAGTTATTATCCTCTACCAGTTAAGCCTTAGTGGTGACTGTTGGCAAGCCTTCCTATCTAGGAATGGCTTTGCCACTCCCAAGTCTGTCCAAGTGGACAAGGTTGTGGTTACTGAAACATTGGTTGGACTAGCCGTGCCACTTCATATCCTTCTACCCCCTGTCAAACCCTCGGATTGCCCTGACATGGACCTACCCGATGCCATGGCCGACCTGTGTGCTAAGGATGATATTAAGGTCGTCAAAAGACCTGGAAGGAAGAAAGTCAAGGGTGGTACTGTTGTCAATAGTAAGGGAAAGAAAAATGCTCGATTGATATCGATATTTACCCGGAACAAGCCTAAACAGAACGTCAACCAAAAGCCCATTGTCTTGAGTGAGGATTCAGACTCATAGATGGAGCGTTTCCTAGCCGAGGAATACCCCTATTCTCATGGCCTCTGCTCTAAGGAACCCTACGACTATGTCTCTAACTTAAGGAACCCTGTTGCAATCAAAGATCAAATCGTTAGAGAAACGGGTGACAGTGTTGGCGAAGGAGAACGACATGCTACAAGCCAACGAGAAGAACCAAAAAACCACCAGTTCAATTGTCTTCATAAATGTCGAAGCAGCAATGGCCTTTGTCAATTCAAACTTATCATGACCGAGTTGTTTTCTTACTGCCCAGGTATGTATTTCAACATAGATTTTTCTTTATGAGTTTGCTTGAATTAATATAACGGATTGGGTTTGCTTTCGATTAGCTCTGTTTGTTTTAATAGATTCAAAACAATTCTGTTGACTTTGAATTATCAGAAATGATTTCATTATGAATCATGTATGGAAGATTTTCTTTGCTAAATTCGGACACAGCTACGATTTAGTTAATATTCTCATATTAGTATAAACGATTGATTGTTTTTGAATCGGTTTGAATTAGGGTAGTCGATTGGGTTTGTTTTCTTTTAGTTTTGTTCGAATAGATTTAAGGAATGATTCTGTTTTGTTTCCATTTTAGATTATGATTCCATCCGACCTGTACAAAAGATTTATTTGCTAAAATCAGACACAGCTATGATTTGGATTGATACGATTTTGTTGTTTCTGGATTATGACGACTCTGAGTTGGTTCAATTTATTTCTTATGGTTTGATTTTGAGACGATTATGTATGCTTGAATTAGCATGGTCTTTTATGTATGCAATGCATCAATATCATAGGATTGGTTTGGTAAATACAATGCAATTTATTGATTCGAAAAAACAACTCTGTTATTTTTGGATTTAAAAACGATTTTGTTAATTTCTGAGTCGACATAAAATATTGCATTTATGAATGATTTGTTTGATCGGTTACAGTTCGTGTCGATTGAAATTTATTCATGAAAATGATTTCATTGGTTTCGAATTGTCTAAACAATTGTGTCGGCCCCAAATCGTTTTGATTCATTCCTGTTTGACTCGATTTGCGAACAATGTTGCGTGCCTTGAATTAGCATGAGTTGGATTAGATTCAAAGTTAGATTTGATACGACTCTGTTAGTTTGGATTTAAACGATTCTGTTGAGTGTTGGATTGACATATTATGTCTATATTAAATTCTTATCAGAGATTTGCTTGATATTCATTTAGGTTCTGTTTTAATTGAAATAGATTCAAACAAGATTTCATTTGCTATCTATTAGCATGAGTTGGATTAGATTCAAAGTTAGATTTGATATGACTCTGTTAGTTTGGATTTAAACGATTCTGTTTTGAAATTAGATCAGCTACAGAATCGTGAGATTCTATAGTTAGTCTTAAAATTTAGATTTTTGTTAGTTTTACAAATAAAATATCACCTAAACTTGTCTATTCTTGTCCACTTTCAGGTGCATATTGTTGGGTATGTGTTATATTCTTTGCACGAGTAGTAGTGTATGAGCGTCTGCGCCAGGCGCGCAGGGAGGTTAGAGGGGGGGTGCGGGGGGTTTGGGGCTACGCCCTCGAAAATTTTTTTTCGGGACGACATATTTTCGGGATGACATATTTCCGGGACGACATATTACTGGGACGACATATTTCTGGGACCACATGATATTAGGTGGTTTTTCGGCACATGGTTTTTTGTCGATGGTTTTCTATTTCCGGTTAAGGAATTAGGGTTTTGGACTAATCCAGGTCATTGGGTTAGGGTTTTCGATGCCGCTGGCTCCTATATGTATATTGTATTGTAAACAATGTAACACAATGTATGAATATAATATATGTTGGTTTTCCTGGTTTGGGTTTCCAAGTGAAAAAATCTCTGTGTAATGTTTGTATTTTCCATTGTATATTTTCTGTTCTTTTCTGAATATCAGTTTGCAGTAGGTATTGTACAAGGTTAGAATTTACACATACGAATTTCAATGATCAATGGGATATGCTGTGGCAGTTTAGGAGATACTTTTGTGGGATAGTTTTGTTATAGGTTGTTAGTTTTAGTCAGGAATAGAGACTTGGGAGATTATCCCTAGATTTTTTGTAAACTGTTTTTGATAATTCCCACAGGGATGTTTTACCCTGTGGTCTTTAAATACTTGTTATTTTTTGTAATGGACGGGCATCATCATCACGGTTGGGAGAACCAGACTATGGATTTATAATACAGACTGGGATGAAAGTTGATGTCTTATAACAGCTTTAGCTTTCAATATATCAAACTTTTATTTCAAGTTTTCTTCATATCAGATTGCAATCAATTATCGACTACTTTAGCTATCGTAATTCTTTGCAGGTTGATGTGATTTGGTTATGTGTTGTCCATATATGATCTCTTTTATTTTAAAATATAGCAATTACTTTGTTTCAATTTGATGAATAAAGATTTTTCTTCTTCGTTAATTGAACTGTTCTATACAAATTTTTGCACAGGGATTTATCTAATTGTGACAATTTGTAAATTATAAGATTGTTGTCATTTTTTATGTCTTGTTTGTCATGTTGCTTATATTCGAAGAGCATTGCTGCTTCCTGTTTACAAGAAGCTCGTGAAAAGTCTGGTGTGGGTTTCCTCCCATCATACAGTTGAATCGGACACTTTGTGCGGGACAAATTGGAAAGCGTTATCACAGGTTAGTTTATTAGTGTTATTTCAGTAGTTTAGATAGATGTATAGTTTAATTTTATAGTACAGATTGTTATCTTAAATATTCAGCTTTGATAATTGTCGTTTTTGTTTCATAAAATTATAAAATTCAAAAACAATAGTTTTGTTGTCATAAGACATCTCCCAAATGTTTTTTTTTCAGGTTTTCAATTTAAAATCTGTAATCTGTAAATATTGTACATTTGTAGTTGAATCTAATTGAACATTCAATCTCGTAGAATTGTTGTTGTATAGTATAGACAATAGACTGTATATACTTATTTCAGATTTTTTTATTAGTTTGTTTTAATTATTGTTTTCATTTAGATTAGTTTCTTTAGTTAGTTTTATTTCATTTTTTTTAGGACTTAGATCGGCCAATGGAGCCGCTAAACCCGTCAGGGTGGATCATCCCAAATGGCTTGGGTTATTTAGACAACCACGGACCGGATCCACTCTTCCAGTTGGCAAGCGTTCATTTTCGCCCATCAACAAATGGCGCTAGGAGGGCCTGAAATTTATTAATGGGATGAGGCGGTCGTAAGACTCCTCCACCACCCAACCACTCACCTATAGCGACAAGAAGTCATTCAAACGACAATATCCCTCCTCAAACAACAACCACATCAAACGATGATCTACAGATCACAGTTGAACCAGCAACCCCGAATCCTGCAGGTGGTGACGTACAAGAGATTGTTCGCCAATCTCTCTTGAGAAAACATAGTGCCTTCACCCGTTTAAGGCAACCAAATCGGCCTTTGGACCAACCCTTAGACTTCTTTGAGGTCAGAGAACAACTTGGAGTCACTAACCTCATTTTAAACCCTACAGATCCAATCCTCAATCCTGCTGCAGGAGGATCTGGAATACCACCCTCACCACCTCCATCACCTCCTTCTTCTTCAGGAGAAGACTCTTCTGACGAAGGTAGTTCCCCTTCTCAGCCTTCCACGCTGCCTACACCAATGGCCAACCAGAACAATCCTGCCAGAACTTGGCTCAACCAGGATGCAGTAGTCGTACCTGGGGCTCAGCATCCCTTACCCAAACATCCGGAGAAGTGGCTTCCCAAGTTTGATCTTGACTCTAAACAGATTGTCGGAGATCACATTAAAAAGTTTATGTTATCCATTAGACTCCGTAATGTCGAGCATGAAGACGTAGTCTGTAGGTTGTTCCCCTACACTTTCGAGGGAAGTGCCTCTACTTGGTACTTTGCCCAGCAACCCCATACCATCGTGTCTTGGGAAAAGTTTGAATCCTTCTTTCTAGAAAAGTTCGGAGACGATAAGTCCCCGGAATTCCTGGTTATGGAGCTTTCTAGCTTAAGAATGAACCCAAAAGAGAAAATTAAAGACTTTAATCAAAGATTCTTAACACTAAAGAACCGAATCCCTACCGATTCGATGCCTTCTGAGAATCTTATCATAGCATACTATACTAAAGCCTTGCATCAAAGTATATCCATTTGGGTAAAATGATCTAAGAAATCCATGTTGCTAGAAGCCTTCGAAGAGGCCAGCCAGATTGAAAAAGACATACTTAGTTTAAAATACACTACTAGCAACAAAACAGAGACTAGTTCTTCTTCCAAAAAGAAGATCGAAATCCTCCCTAGACCTGCTCAAAATAAAACACAACCTGAAAGCTCGGATTTAGAAAACTTAACTAAAGTCGTTCAAAAACTGTCAAATCAAGTTATAGATTTGAAAAGGACGACTGAAGAAGCTTCTTCGAGCAAAGGTCCTTACAAACCCCCGTTCAGGAAGCCTTTTCCCACCAATAGACCTAATCCAAATACCGAGGGCTTAAATCTAGAAAGTCTGCAATTCGCCCTTCAAACCATTCTAGAAGCCCAGGATAACTTGATGCCTCCTGAGATTCCTAAGGAGGTTGGTGAACAAGAGACAGTTCAAGAAGAAGATCAATCTTCTCCGAACATTTTTGGACACTTCTCGGATAGTATTTTTCAGGCTAACTTTGAGACAATACATCCCTATAATACTAGGAGTAAGACAGCAAACAAACCTTCTTCCGAAAACACTACGACTTTGCCCCCGAAGCAATCTAAACCAACTGAGACTAAACAGAGTCATGTAAACCCCAACTTAGATTATGATTTAGTTGAAGATCTTAAAAAGTTAAGAGCTAACATTTCTGTTTATGATTTATTAAAGTTTCCATTTCTGCTACAAAAAATGTTACAGAACATCGCAGAGAATAGCAAAAATGGTAATTCAAACAAGGTTGTTCAGAACAAAGTTCCTCAGAAGACTTCCGCTAAGAATAATCCTGACCCTCACGATAAAGGAAGCCTTCCTGTAAATAATGTAACAAATGTAGATAAATTAGCTTTAGAGACTGCGAGTAAAAAACCACAAGCTTCCACACTTACTACTCGCAGGAATGTACCTCCATTTTTGTTAACTTTCGAAATCTTTAATAGAAACGTGCACAATTGTATGGTAGACTCAGGAGCATCATCCAATCTGCTTCCATGGTCTGTATGTCAAAAGATTAATGCTGAAGTTGAACCATCCACTTTAAAAATCATCCAACTTGATCGAACTAGTGTTAAATTCATCGACGAATTAAGGAATGTAGTTATAAGATTATCGTCTAACCCCAAAGTTCATCAAGTTATTGATATTATTGTTGTGGATATTCCAGAAGTGTATGGTCTATTTTTAAGTAGGGACTAGTCAGAGCAGCTACACGGCTATTTCGCGATAGATTGGTCTCACCTGTGGCTTCCAGAGAACGGAAAGCCCAACAAAATCAAGGTAAATCGTGAATGCTACCTTAAGTTCATGGTCACGGATTTGAATGATCCCAATGAACCATTTACACCTTCTGTTGATTCACCCAAAATACAAGGGATGGATACCTTTTTCGACAATTTTATGGCCAAGACTTCAGCTATCATCAACCCAGAACAACAGTCTGAGATTGTAGCATATATGCAGCCAACAGCTTCTACACAACGGTCTCATACACCCGATGAAAATCAAATTTGGTCTCTTTATTTTGACGGGTCAAAGTCCAAGGAAGGAGCTGGTGCAGGCTGCGTTATTATTGATCCCTCAAGTAACAAAACCTTGATTGCATGTAGGTTAGAATTTGAATGTACTAATAACACTGTAGAATATGAGGCTTTACTGTAGGGCCTCAGAAAAGATTTAGATATGAACATTCAAAACTTGACTGTCTTTGGCGATTCGGAAATCGTGGTTAGACAGGTAAGAGATTCTATCCATTGTCTATCTCCACATCTTAGAAGCTACCAATCCGAGGTATGGAATTTAATGAATAAATTTTCTTCTTTTAATATAAATTATATTCCTAGATTGAATAATTCTGAAGCAGATCTATTAGCTAACGTAGCTTCTAAACTTTTTCTTGCAGAAGGCTTGTCCCCGGATGCATTCTCCGTCGAACTGTTGTTCAGACCATCCGTTCCCGACAACATCATGAATTGGAGAGTCTTCGACGGTGATCAGCAGATTATTAGCTTCCTGCATATGGAGGAAACTTTTCAAGGCGTGGTGATCGACGAATGCACTCACGACAACAATCTGCGCGACTTCACGGTAATACCTGATCTGAGAAATCCTGAATCTTCATCAGACATGGTAAATTCGATCCCTAAATCTGTAGTTATATTAGAGAAATTTTACGATCTTCAAGATAAATTCAAAAAATCGGTCAACTGTAAAACCAATAGTTCCTCTTTATCATATGAAAAAGTGAACTTGGGAACTAACGACAATCCGCAGTGCATTAATTTAGGGTTGGGGTGTTCTAAACAAGAAAAAGATGCATTTATTAAATTGTTTAAGGAATTTAAAGATGTTTTTGCATGGATGTATGATGACCTTAAAACTTTCGACCCCAACATCATGCAACACGTCATTCCTATGAAACCCCAAACCTTACCCTTTCAACAAAAATTAAGAAAAATGCACCCTAAGATCGAACCGACCGTCAAAAAAGAATTAAATAAACTCTTGATTGCTAAGATAATTTTCCCTGTTAGGCACACTCAATGGGTTTCTAACCTTTTCCCTGTCCGGAAGAAAAGTGGAAAAATTCGACTATGCGTCGATTTCCGAAACCTTAATAGAGCGTCTGATAAAGACAACTACCCTGTCCCACCTATGGAACAGATCCTTCAACAGGTATCTGGTTCTGAAAGGCTATCTTTATTGGATGGTTTTTCAGGGTACAACCAAGTCCTGATGTCTCCTCCAGACCAACTTAAAACTACCTTTCGCACTCCATGGGGCACCTACGCTTATCGAAAAATGCCCTTTGGATTAATTAATGTTGGTGCCACTTTCCAGAGAGCGATGGACATCGCTTTCAGAGGCTTAATCAATCAGTCTGTCGTAGTTTACTTAGATGATGTTACTGTATTTTCCAAAAACAAAACCGATCATCTAGCTCATTTAAGAGTCGTTCTACAACGATGTCGCAAATACGACATTTCCTTAAATCCTAAAAAATCTATTTTCGTAGTAGAACAAGGTAAACTCTTAGGATTCATTGTTTCAAGCAAAGGGATGATTATCGACCCAGAAAGCACACAAGTCATCTCGAAACTTCCTCCTCCCTCCTCCAAAAAGTCTATGCAGTTTTTCTTAGGCCAGATAAACTTTGTCAGGAGATTCGTCCCCAGTTTCTCCGAGATGGTCAGACCTTTACAGAACCTAATTAAAAAAGACGCACAATACCATTGGGTACCTTTAGAAAATAAAGCTTTTAATGCAATAAAAAAGGCCATAATACACGCTCCTTCTCTCATGAGCCTCGACTTTTCGCAAGATTTCACACTCTACACATTTGCTTCTGACCGTTCCTACACTGCAGTCCTAACTCAAAAGAACATTGAAAACAATGAGGTACCCATTTCCTTTATGAGCTCTTCTTTCAAAGGCGCGAAACTAAATTACCCAGCGGTAGATCAGCAAGCCTACGCTATTTTCAAAGCAGTCAAGCACTTTCGATCTTATCTTTTGAAATCTAGGATGAAAGTTATTGTCCCTTACCCAGCCATCAGGAACCTGTTAGTGCAGAAAGAACTAGGTGAAAAGAGGGCTAACTAGGTTACCTCCTTACAGGAGTACGACATAGAAATTACCCCAGTTCAAATAGTGAGAGGCCAAGGGTTATGCAAGTTAGTTGTTGATTCAACAGCAGGACAACAAGAAGAGAACGATAGGTCAAACCTAGGATAGCACAATGAAAATGTAATCTGTTGTGCACAAAACTCTGTTAGTCCCTGGTATGATGATATAAAATTCTGTCTTGAACATGAGTGAGCCCCCCGTCACTTGGATCCCACTAAGAGAAGAGCGTTAAGATTAAAGTCTGCTTCCTTTCATTTGGTTAATGGTATTCTATTTCGTCAAAATTTTGATGGCATACTGATGCGTTGTCTTGAGAAAGACGAAGCAAAAAAAGTCTTACTAGAATTGCATGCAGGAGAAGTTGGTGGGCATTTTGGTGGTGACACCACGGCCCATAAAGTTCTGAGAGCCGGTTATTACTGGCCCACACTTTTTAGAGATGCCCATGCCTTGTGCTGTAAGTGTATTATTTGTCAAAAAGCATCTGGGCGCATACAGAAACCAGCCTTTCCTTTGCAGCATGTTCTAGTAGACTCTCCTTTTCAGCAGTGGGGCATTGATATTATAGGTCCAATCAATCCGCCATCCTCACAACAGCATAAGTTTATCATAACAACCACAGATTATTTCACCAGGTGGTCTGAAGCTGCCACGTTGAGAACTGTGAATACTAGTCAGGTAATTGCCTTTTTAAATTCAAATATTATTACTCGTTTTGGTATCCCTGACTGTTTAGTATTCGATAACGCTTATTATTTTTCTTCTCTTGAGATGAACGAGTTATCTCTACAAAAAGGAATTAAATTGAAGTATTCTGCCAGCTATTACCCCCAAGTCAATGGATTGGTAGAATCAACAAATAAGAATCTGATTAAAATTATCAAGAGAAGGGTATCCGAGAATCACAAAAACTGGCATAATGCGTTGTTAAACGCAATCTGGGCTGATAGTGATCCAGATGGATATCGGTGGCCACCCACCTTTTCCAACTGGCTCAAAACAGTTTTCTGACATTTTTGGCAATTTACTATTTTTAGCAGTTTTTCGGGTCCTGAACTTCTGGAGCCATTTTGAGACCCTAAACGATGTTTTTTGGGGTATGTTGCGATTGCAAAATTTGTCACAAATTTTGTCAAAAATGTTGTAGTCCTCGGATAGATCTTTCCAACGAGCTATCATACGCCTAAAACGGAGATCGTATGCAAAAGTTACGACCCTGGGAAGTTGATGCACCAACTTA